>NQII01000476.1:373281-397254 GCA_002778355.1 Clitarchus hookeri
GAAGGAGGAAGGGATTGAGGGAAAAACTCATCATCGGAATTTCTGAGCTCCCGCAGGATTACCGCCGCGAGGACGGGATGGTGGAGATGGGAAAACGGGGACAGGGAGTGGATGCAGTCCATGACGAGCTGATATAGCCTCGCCCGAAATCGGGCTCAATAACACGCGCTGGTTTACGGAGAATGGTCACACCACGCCACACAACCGACGCGTTCACGCCACAGCACGACAAACGCTCCGACGGAACCCCCTCCCCCCCATCCCCTTCATTCAAAACATTCCCTCAAAAATATTACCATATGTTACAGCAAAAAAACTGCCACAAAAATCCTCAGTAATATGTCTATGAAATACCGCGTGTAGCGGTACGAACGCGAGCTGGAGGGATACTCGCAGAGTACAACTAAAAGCACGTAGCACGAGTCCCGTACATTCCAGGCGGCAGAACGCTTGTACATATATCATCCACTGCTAGTACAGGTAGGGGAGCTAGGGGCTAATTGTAACAGGGGTAAGTAGTAACAGCTGAATTACTCGGCAGTTTGCAACAATTATGTTTAGAATTAACACTCAACGTGACCCTTATAACGACCTGTATTACGTAACCACAGTCATTGTCGCTCGGGACGGCGGCGTAGCGAGCGGTAGTGAGCAGGTCCGCCATTTTGACCAAGTGACGGACAAAAAATAATCTCGTAAACTTTGATTTTAGGTGTGATAATGGATATGTTTGAACTATGTGTTTATATTTTTATGTCTTCAATATATTAAGCTTTCAAATGTTACGAATATTTATCTTACAATATCTTTTAAATATATATATTTTAATAATAATATCTAAAATCGTCCTATGAGGCAAGTTGTAACAAAATCTCGGGGCATGTTGTAACGTGTTACAACGTGCCCCTTGTAGTTTTAATTCCTTCGGCTAGACTTTTTGCCTCAAATTTAAATATAAAAATGACTATATTTTCTTGTTTTAGAATGAGGAATTATAAACGAAAGTCCGAAAGAGCAACAAAAAGTCAATGTGTATACGAGCAGGCTGCCAAAGAAGTCTTAGAAAATAAGAGAATGATTCGAAAAGCCGCTCAGATATTCGATCTTTGCCGCGTGTATTTGTATAGATATATTAGAAAGAAGAAAAACAGTGAACCTCATGCCGTTGGGCATGTCAAACCAAGACTAGTATTCGCACCTGAAAAAGAAGAGAAAATAGCCTCGTATTTGCTGAAATGCTCTGATATCTACTTCGGATTGCTTCCGTTAGAAGTAAGAAAGCTCGCTTTTCAATGCGCTGTATCAACTGGTGCCAAAAATATTCCTGATTCATGGCACAAAAATGAAATGGCTGGTCCAGATTGGTTTACTAAATTCATAGAGAGAAATCCAAAACTGTGTCTCTCAGGACGCCAAAGGCTACAGC
Organism: Clitarchus hookeri; assembly: GCA_002778355.1. Classification (NCBI taxonomy): domain Eukaryota; kingdom Metazoa; phylum Arthropoda; class Insecta; order Phasmatodea; family Phasmatidae; genus Clitarchus; species Clitarchus hookeri. The sequence goes on from NQII01000476.1 coordinate 374,708, forward strand.
TTTAAGCAGAGCAACTTCTTTCAACAAAACGAATGTAGAGATGTTTTTTTTAAAGTATGAAGAGATTATTTAAAAACACAATCTTATGATAAGCAATCTTAATGTTGAAAAACTAAAAAATGTTTACTTAAATAGCTTATAAGTTATAAAATAAGTCATACCAAATGTTCAAAAGGTAATTTTGAGTTTTATATCAAATAAAACAAAAATATGTTCAATTATTGTTGTTTATTTCTTGGTGTTACTACCTGCCCCACGCCTGTTACAACTTACCCCTAATACTTGGCTAATTGTAACAGCTGACTCGTTTTTGAAAAATATCTCTTGTGCCAAATTGAACCAACGTTTTGATTATTTTACAGTTGCACATGATAAATAAATATATAATTTACACATACCCTTTGCTATAACTAAGAAATAGTTCAAACATTTCAAACTATCAGCATTTTCTCAAAAAATTTTACAACTAGCCCCCAGCTCCCCAGCTCCTACTTGCTGGATCCGACAATGGACATTCATTTTACAACCTGTTCTCGGTTTCTTCAAACTTATTGAATCCAACGTTAAAAAAAAACCATGTATGACGTTTTCTAAATATATCATGTATCACAAGCGTGTTATACTTCTGTTAACATAAAAGTATCTTATTTTTTGTTGAATTTATGTTTTACCTGTATTTTATTTATGAATTATAATATTTAATTTGTAATAAATACGATAAAAATGGGGAGAAAATAGGTGTGTTGGTAATACCTAGAAAGAAATAGTTCTTATGCAAAATATTATCGAACTGAGAGACCGTGAGTGGAGAATATACGCAGTTTGTTTGCGATGCCGCTATCTGACAGGTATGCCGAGCACGCAGGGGCACAAGGCACAGCCACCAAAAATAGCATTAAAAATTGGGGTAGGGGGGAGGTATTTCAAATGTCTTTAATGGAGGCATTAATATTGTCGATTCTGACTATTCGATTAAACTTAACATTTAGAGAACTAAGCTGAAGCGTAGCTAACACAAGCGTTTTTCTACCGCTGGAGACGAAACTTATAGCGAACAGAGTGTCGCTGCTGTTGATAGTTTCTATTGCGATCTTACAATAATACAATACTTCACCACATCGATAAAAATTTGCATGAAATTTTAAGTTTACAAAATCAGTCAAATGTACACGATAGGTTGTACATCATGTTACACATGAAACGCTGTTGGATTGGGGCAATGTCACCTCGCCATTCCACAACGAGAAGTTTTTTTTTTTTTTTTTTGGCGCAGCCTAATTAATTGTTTGAAGAGGAGCAGTTTAAGATGTTGTTGCTGAAACCAAATTATTGTGTTATTACCTGGTTGCCTCGTACTTGCAAGGTTTACTTGTCGCAGCTAAATATTTGTATAGCTCGCAGTTTCGGTTATAAAAAAAGTTATAACACGATCTGGTTTCGAACCCAAGACTTTCGTGTCCGAACGTTATGCCTTAGAGGCCTCTGCTAAAGTAGCTACTGATGAAATAGGAATGTTTTTTTTAATACGTGATTATTTAATACTGGACATGTACTTAAATACATATGTTCAACTTTATATATATATTTTTTTAATTTCCTGTTGAACTGGAATTGTTTATGCCGTTATTAAGCACCGATAGATGCACTAACAAAAAAGGGTTACTATCCCAATTGTCACCAAAAATTACAAACTCCCGAGCTGTATTTTCGAACGAATGACCCCAATTACCCTACAGTCAACCACAGAACTTGACCAAGCTGATTTTGTTGGCGCCACAAATTCTGTAATGATAAAAAATTCAGACTGTTTCAGTTAACAAAAGGCTTATTCACTCTAAACAAAATATCAATTATACCCTAGCCTGCTACTTATAACGTTTGCGGTGTGAACAAACAGATTATTTGGAAGTACTTGTAAAACAGCTGTGTCTACTAACTACACGTAGATGATGTTGGTGCGACCAACCAAAAACATGTCCGTCCCAACAAATTATTTCTAAATCATTTATTTGGTTCAAGGGAACGACTGCAGATGTTTACAGCAAGAGCAGATTATACGAGCGACAGTTTAAACAAATACCGGCACTTTTTCCAAGTGCACGCATTTAATATCTGCAACTATTTGTTTGACAGCAAACCGATATTGAACGTTACAGAGTACAGTAGGCGTGCCCCGTGTTCTGGGGACCAATAGAGCGCTAGTAAGTGGAAATACAAGAGCGTAACAGAACTGCAAACGGGTGCGATGATGGTGCGGTGGGGAGATATTCTGCAGCGGTGGATAGAAGCGACTAATTACTAACTTCTCTTGAATTACTTTACCTTTTTACGGCCCTCAAAGTGTTGAATGTTCCTGAATGAAATTTGCAAATCCATTTTCGCAAATACTATTCACCCCGAGTAAGAAATTTGCTTAAAATAGCACACGCGTGGTCCGAGCTTTTATAAATGTTGCTAGTACTGTTGCGTAAGACTGTTGTGCAGCAACAATTCCTCACAAAATTATGAGTTTTATGTTAACAGAAATGCCTAGAACATATTTTTGGAATTACCAAGGCCTAAAAACACGCATAAAAGTTAAGTGTTTTTATAAAGGCGGCATCTAAAAGTTCTGCCATATGATTTTCACATGATTTACAACAAAAACTTACAAATCTGGAGGAGANGGGGGGGGGGGTTCCGCTAATGTCTCAGGATTTCAGATTAGCGCGGGGTGACACGCTTTCTCTTTAAAACCGCAAAATCTTAGCAATACGATTAGCATGTTATATACGTATTCAAGAAAACGCGAGTAATACCGACTAGCTGCAACGGTGGTTTTTCTCATTCCATTCCATTTTCCATTATCTTCCAAGCAGAAATGGTGCAATCCCACCCGCGTCCCGTTCGGTTACGACTCCGCTTAACCACTGTGCAGCAAATATGAATACAGTGGTTTTCATCGAGCTTGAACCGAAAAACAGTACTTTCCTGGGTCACTACGCGAAACTCCGTTGCAACTAGGAAATAGTTTCTTATCATCCTGACCAACAAAATGTCTTCCTTCCTTTCATTGTGAAGGAATACTTTACCTGTGGAGGTATTCTATCGTCAATTTTTGTGGTGTCTATTTCAATGGAAAATATAACAAATGGCGAGGTGTAGGTTTGCTTGCTGTGGTACTAACTGAAGCGATATAAAAAAAATTCTACTGAAATTATTGTCGTCGTAAGGAGCAACTTCAAAGAGCACGTCATCAGTAGCATTCTTGCGATTTACCCAAAATTACTGTAGTTTGCTTTTTTTAAGGAGATGGTCAACTAGTACAACAGAAACAGCACTCTGCCAATACTGCCTTCATTGCATTTATTTCTGTGACGGTCACAAAATTCTTTAGAAATGAGTAAAAAAAAAAAGTCTGTGGTCCCTGGTTTCAGCTTAGAACTAGCGATGCCTCTTCGTTTCTTCCTCGGACGAAAAAAAAAAAAACATCATGCCACTTGGACATACGCACCGTGTTTTGCGCTGATATTAAAAATAATATATAATACTTTAAAGTTAATCTTAGTGTTAAATATTTGTGGTAGATAAGTTATTTAAAAAACAGGTGGGCATGTTACTTCTGGGGTGATTTTCCAAAGGTTTGTTTCAAAACGTCCGAGGAAACCGTGAATGGACTATATAAGGTATTACCAACACATCTATTTTTTCCTTGTTTTTATTCATGTTAATTATAAATGCAAAATATTATAATTAATAAATAAAATACGAGTAAAAGTAAAATTTAACAAAAAAATAAGGCATTCTTTATGTTAACAAAAGTATAAAACGCTTGTGATTCACGACATATGTAGGAAACCACCAAGCACGCTATACATGGGGTGATTTTTCAAAGGTTTAATTCAGAAAGTGAGAAGAAACAGTAAATCTACTATAACCTCATGAACACTGGCCATGTTTAGGGGGAGTTAGGTCACCTGTCGAAAGCCAAATCACAACGGCCACAAAACATCTCAGAACTGTTCGTCATGTTATTGGTAGAAGGGAACCAAATTCTTCCAGACACGTGCCTCACATTATTAGTGGTAAATCTACCTCTAAAGAAGTGATAGCGGCAAGAGGTGGACCCAAATAACAACGACACCAAACCACACCCTGATTAGTATTATGCTAATGACATAATTAAAAAAAACTGCAGCCAAAGTCACAACGCCAGAGACACAAAAAACTTTATACAGAGTTGCATCTTAATTTACGGATAATTTGGCGCCGATTCATGCGTGTAATTTGTCTCTTAACCAAACAGAAAACTATTTACTTCCTCGAAGTTTTTTAAATTTCACTCTCGCTGTTAGTACTTCGTTAGTTTTCCGGAAATTCCCCCAGTAACACGTGGCTCTGAGGGTCGTTTGTGCCCCAGTAAGTATTATCCAGTGGGTGGCTGGGGTTATGTTAAATTAGTTACGTGGCATTTGTAATCAACTTTTTTTTAATTCCGTTCTACTTTCGTGATATTTTTATATAAATTTGTGTTGTGTGGGATGTGTATTCGCATCTTTATTTGTATAGTTTTTTTCTATTATTCCTCTTACGGGTTTTTTTTTTACTTCTCTCTGACTTATTTTATTTCTTATACTGCAGTTCCAATGTGCAATCCGTGTTATAACTTCTCATCTCACGCCGTTTCATAAATGTTATTTGCTCCTTAAGTAAGCAATGTCTTATTTGCGCGGTATTCCTTGCATGTTTGTAACTATTATCCTTGATCGCCAAATAATTTGTAAATCGAATCACAATCAACATTTGCGAATTAATTCGTGCCAGCCTACTATTGGAACTCTTGCACATTTCCGTTCTTTTAGCCGACACTCTTTGGAGGACCGAGAGTGAAAACACAGAACAAAACCAGAACCGAATTACACGTAACCCAAACAGGAGTAGAAAGAAACAGCTTGTCTCTGAGGCAGTTGCCAGTGTACATCTGGCAGCGACTCGAGTGCGCAGTCTAGCTTGCAAGTCCGTCAACTCACACATTTTTTTTTTTGGATGCTTACAAATTGATCGACTTTTCGAGAGTGTCGTCAGTAACATTAAACGTAAATAAGTATTTATTATGAAACCATTGTTCGCACCGTCGGCATTAATCAATCGGTTACCGCTGCAGTTAGGTGTTGATTTTTACTCACTGGTTTCCTCTAAGAGTCCAAGCCAACATTTATCTGAGTCAGCAGCAAGTCGGTAAAAATTTTAAGCAACGAATTAGAATTACACTCAAGCCAGCCAAGCGTAAAAAATTGCATCTCGACAACGACAAAAACCTATGGAAAACCCACAGCGGTTCTAATACACTTAAGGGGGTAGTATCCGTTCCAATATTAGATTTTTTTTAGAAATCTTCGTAACGAAGATTTATGGCCGGACATAAAAAATTAAAGCGAGACATGACATAGAGGATTACTTAACACAATTTTTTTTTTAAATTTGTACTGTTTCAATTGTGCCTGTATTTCCCCATGTGGGATTGTCATTATTAAATAATTAGACACTATTTAATTACGGTTACAGGTGTGAAACTAGTCATGTAAGAAAAATTATTTGGATTTCTAAATAACTGTTAAGTTCCCTATACCTTGACTAGCTTGGTTTTTAAATATTAACTCCGAAAATAAATTAGCGATTAAAATACGTAAATGCAAGACGGCAAGGATACTTCCCCCTTGAGTCGAATTGACAGAGCATCAATCACGCGAGGAAATTTTCCCGGTCTTTAAGAACAAGGCGTTCCCGCTTGTGACAGTTCTCCTTTAATTCGGTTCTCTCTCTCTCTCTCTCTCTCTCTCTCTCTCTCTCTCTCTCTCTGAGAAGCAGCGATTGTGCAGTTTCGAGTACGGTACTCGACGAGCTCCAACATCCATCACGTCCCGCCAAACTCCCCCTCCCAACGCCGCGGGAGAGCGCGGGGATGAAGGATGATGGCGGAGCACTCCAGGGGCTGAACGAGCAGCGGGATCTGTTATCTCTCGAAAGGCAATGTGAGCGACACGGCAAGGCACGGCACTCCAACAGCCCAGCCAAATGCCTGTCGTAACCCTGCTATAATCCATTCACGGTCACTTCGCACTTTTCTGAAGCCCTGCTGAAGTTCTACTTTCAGGAAATTCCTCCGCCTCATGCAAGCCAAGCTTAACTAAGTCTGGAAAAATTACACCAAAAGGACAACGCACCGAACTCGTACGCACTCAGTTGTAATACTATTTTACGTGAGAACGGTTTCTTACTAGGCGTTACCAAAACACACGTTTTCTCGCTGTTTCTAAATAATATTGATTGTAAATCAAATATTATAATTTATACATAAAATACAAATAACATTAAAATATAACCAAAAAAAAAGTTATACTTTTATGAACATAAGTATAAAACGCTTGTGATACATGGCATATTTAGAAGACAACTAAACACGACATTGTGTGGTTTTTCAAAGGTTTGTTGCAAAAAGTGTAAGGAAACCGCGAATAGACTTCACAGTGCTCGCGCCGTCGCCCGGACTGGGCCACCACCCTGCAAGCCAGATAGTGCAGCCTCTACATATTCTCTGCATCATGTAACTTGGCAAGATCTTGACAGTTCGACGAAACTAGGGCCAATGTTTACTTTTCGTTTATGTATCCTTTCGCCATCAGCTGGTGCGTCAAGTGGAGGCTGTATATTTTATCAACACACTGTCCGCTAATCCACTTGCCATTGCACTGTAACGCTAAACAACTTTTAAGATACTTTAAGACTGACAACTGCCTAAAAAAATTCGTTGGTTAAAAAGTAAACATATAAAACCTTGCAAAAAATGTAAGATTTGCTAACTCTTTTTTAATTTGTCCGAGACAGCGAATTTGGGTTAACATTTGCGAGACGGTAGTTGTAGCTCTTATCACACTTTGGACATCAAAGCTAATATAACTGGAAGTAAAAGTAATTCGGGAAACTTGATTGACAACGCACTTTTATTCACCAACAACTCACCAACGACTATTGTAAAGCAGTAATTCTGCTATTACTGATACTAAACAGTTCGAGTTGGAAATATGTGACGTGGAATAACGTAACAATTTATTAAAAACTATTCACGCGCGTCCCACTTTCTTCGTTTTATTAATACGATATATTAACAACACGGAAAAAATTAAATGGGTTTGCGGGAGAACAAAATGGCGTTTAATGGACGCAGACGAACGATTACCGGCCCAATATAAATTACTAGTAATCAAAATCGCTGTGCACGAAATATATCTTTATTTAAAAATGATGCAGAGCTCGCGGAAAAATAAAACTATTGGTAAATGTTCGTAAATGTGTTATTTTACACACGAAAGTTATTTTTTTTTGTGGGTGGTAATGCTTCGGGAAAGAGCGGACAGATGGCGCGCATGGCATGGCAGGGCGAATTGTGGTTCGAGGGAAGGAAATCACCACAAACTCCCCGAATACATTAACGACATGTATTTGAATGGCGTCCACGAGCCGAGAGGACAATTAAAGGCTGGTACAAGTTTCTAATTAAAGGAGGTGCAAACACGCAGCCAGATGCTAGGAGTGCAAATAGGCGGCCAGATACAAGCGGGTCTGATTAAACTGTGGACCAGATCAGAGAAGTCTGAGAAGTCCAGCATGTTCGGCTCTTACAGCGTCACGCGAACTGAACATCCAATGTTCAACTGTCTAGTTAAACACTGCAAGAAACATATAGTCCATTCACGGTATATTCACACTTTTTGAATCAAACCTTTGAAAAATCGGCCCATGCATGATGTGTTTTGTTGTTTCTGAAATATGCCATGTATCACACGCATGTTATTCTTGTGTTAACATGGAAGTACCTCATTTTCAGTTAAATTGAACTTTTTCTTATATTTTATATATAAATTTTAAAACAGGGAGAAAACAGGTGTGTTGGAAATACCTAGTAAGAAATATTTCTTATGCGAAATATTATTAAACTGAGTGCGCACAAATACGGTGCGTTGTCCCTTTGGCGTAATTTCCTAGACTAGATTAAGCTTTGTTTGCATTAGGCGGAAGAATATCCTGGAAGTAGAACTTAAGCAGGGCTTCAGAAAAGTTGGAAGTAACCGTGAATGTACTATAGTTTTTGTGTTGCCCGTCCTACTGCCATAAGACAGATGACAATGTAAAAAAATTTGCTTATCAGATGTTGAACCATACTGATTAAAACTCAGCCAATCTTATGAAAGTGGTGTTTACACACAAAGGGGGCACCTACACTTCTCCAGGAGGATCAATCGCCAAAACGTACACACCCGGGGCTCAGAAAACGCGAAATTGTTGGGGAACACGCCACATACTAAAAGAATGGGAATGTGTGGCATTCGCTCTAAATCTGAATCAATGAGAATTTCATTGTTTAAATCATTTTCTTACAGTGCGAGTCAAAATTCTGCCTTTGTTTCAGTAGATGCCGCCACACTTGAAGATGTAGCTACAGGTAACATCTCAGGCGATGGTAAATCATCAAATGATGTTTCATAGCCTAGGCTGTAGTAGTCATATTAAATGTAATGTATTCCGCCCTCATCAAGTGCACTCATGTGTGTGAAAAATGCAGCATCATGAAGGTAACAGGCAAATTAAATTAATCTCACAGGAAATGGAAAGCATGTAGGGGCCGTGATAAGCATAGAGGCTAGGACGCTCGTCTCCCAAGAATGCGATGTTATTATACAATCTAAATATGTTTTGCATTAAACCATTTGTACTTTTTTAGGTACTTAACACTGCAGATGAATGGCTTCAAGTTGCACAGGAGTATGGACAACAGTGGAACTTTCCACACTGTTTAGGTTCGTTAGACGGGAAGCATGTGGAAATTGAAGCCCCCAAAGGAAGTGGAAGTGTTTACTACAATTTCAAAGTTTTTTTCAGCGTAGTTCTCTTTGCGTTAGTTGATGTGAATGATAATTTCCAGTTAGTTGATGTAGGCTGCTAAGGAAGTGTGAGTGACAGTACTTTGTTTGCAAATATCCAGCCCGGGAAAAAAATACAGGAAGAAAACTTGGCCTTTCATCATCCCAACCCTTTAGCATGAAGACTTACCAATATTTCCCTTTTTTTTTTACTGACGACGAAGCCTTCACATTGTCTACTCACTTGGTAAGGCTGTATTCGGGCCACTTTCGAAAAGGCTCAAAAGAAAGGTTATTTAATTACATACTTTGTAGAACCCGGCGAGTTGTAGAGAATATTTATGGGATCGCCACAACAGTGTTCAGAGTTCTACGTAAACATATTTGTTTGGAACCACACAACGTTCAGGTCATTGTGCTTGCTGTTGCCTATTAGAACAATTTTTTTTTTAGGAAAACGAAAACAATCATCAGCTCTCTACACTCCACCAGGTACATTTGATAGTGAAGAAGATGGCACCGCGATTCCAGGAAATCGGAGAAACACAAATGAATCACTGGGAGTTGTTGAGTGGATGAGTGGCTGGAGTTTCAGCGATAGATGACGAGAGAGAAGGTTCGTCGCACTTTTATACCCAACGGCCTTGACCTGGAAAGTTCGACAGACCCCGAGTCATGCTGAGAGAAACTATGAAAGAAATCCACTAGAAAATTCTTCAGATAAACGCGGAAATTCAATCAGCTGAAGGTCAGGAGCGTTCACCACAAAAGGATTATCGTAGCGGTATGTTTTTCGTAAGAAGATATGCGTGTCTTGGATTATCGCTCGAATGTCATTCAAACATCCCTTGTGACTCTACGCCCGCTATCATATCACAACTCTGTCCTCTTCCGCTCCTCGCGCGGGACAAATCAGCCAGCGAGAGGAAAATCTGCTACAGCGAGCATCCGCACAGCGAATAGTGCGACTGGCAGGCTGGACTATTGAACTAGATGCGTGAATGAAATACATTACAAATTATGGCAACAGACAGACTGAACGTGTGTTAATGATGAGTATGAGTTAATTGTCTATAAAAAACAGAGACATTAAGAAGGACGTTAATTAGAGTTGAAATAGACATTAAATATTGCGCCCACTGAGAAATAAAAAGAGTAATGGTGAATACAGATAACTTAATGGTCTAAATAATAGCTGTGCGAATAAATTTAAAATCACATTTAGTCCTATTTTTATTAAGACCTCCATCCCTCACAAACTCAGATACGCCACTCAGGCGTCATGTACCACTGGTGTCAGAAGTGGGACAGAGGCATTTAATTGTAAATTAAGTTACACAGTAGGCAATTAATTAGTGATATTTCAAACAAATTAATCTATTGTAATAGCCGTAGACAAAAGTAAATTAAGACTTTTAAGGACAATCATCGCAGCGAATGTTAACTAGAAAGATGCCAACAGAACTGAAAGCACTGCGAGCATTGATTGAGGGTCTAGGCAGTCAAATTATTGGTGTAAAAGAAAGTGTAAATGAAACTGTGAGTAGTGTAAACGAGAATGTAAACCGCCAAATAACGAATGAAAGTGGTTTATTAGATAAGAAAATAAACACCGTAAATGAAAATGTAGACACGAAAATAGAAGGCATTAGCGAGTTAGTGAATACGAGAATTGACTGTTTAGACGAGAAAATTGACATAGTAAATGAAATAATAGAAAGTGTAAATGGAAGAATAGACAGTGTAAAAGAAATAGTGAATAGTGTAAACGTCAGGCTCGACAGTGTTGAGAATGAAACGAAACAGGAAATGAGTGCGTTGAAGAACGAGTGGCAGTAATTTCTTCAGCAACAGAGTGCCACTACCCTCACACCTGCAACCGAGAAAAGTGAGGAGGCAGTACAAATCGTCACCAATGCAGCAACCTTTGGGGATAGTCAGCAGCTCTGCAGCATTGGTGTCGCGCAGCAAGGAGTGGTGAAGGGGTCTCAATGAAGGCGGCCCCTTACGATGGCCAGACTGATTGGCGGGAGTACGAACACCAGTTTGAAAAAGTCGCCACCCTAAATGGCTGGACAGCCGAACAGCCGGCTTACTACCTCGCCGCTGTACTGGGAGACCCCGCACTGAGCATACTACAATCTCTGCCAGAGCGACATCGACTGGAGTACTCCACACAGGTGTCGGCCTTGGTTACTAATACCTGCGACATGCTCACCATACCCAACTGCGAAGCCGCACCCAACGTACAGGGGAGCCCCTACAGGAGCTATGGCAAGACATTGTGCGGCTTTCCCACCTATCTCTGTAAGGGTACCCCGAGGAAGCGCGCGACATCATCGCGGTCGGCTTTCTCGTCGATGCCATCGCCGACACAGAGGTACAGCAAGCGGTATGTCTGGTTGCACCCCACAGCTTGCAGGACGCCCTGGAGGTAGAGTCAGCAAGTCTGGGAGCCGCATCCCGATGTCAGGTACGGGTAGTGACATGGAACGATGACAAAGGCAGCATGAAGAAGACTCTGAAGGAGATGGCTGTGAAGGATACTGCCTCCATGGTCCGTGTTAAAGAGCTTCACCGCCCCATACCCAGACGGTTGGAATGTTGGTCATGTGGACAGCCGGGGCACCTGAGAGCGCACAGCCCACAACAACAGCAGCAGAAGTGGGAAAAGAGGCAGCGAGAGGCAGATGAGAATACAGCACATTCGGAAAACTTGTAAACACCGATCTTGGGGGACAAAGGCCGGTGACGGCTGGAGGGAAGGCCGCAATTTTCTTACATGTACGGTCTGTGAAACAGGATTAGGATGAAATACCTTTACATAGCAGAAATGGAGGATGAATGACTTTTGGGATTTGATGCATTACGTAAGCTGGGGTGCTGTATCGATACTCGGCTTTGTTTGCTACAAGTAGGCAGTACAGAGTTGGTGGTGTCAACATGGAATTTTGTCCTCCAAGTTAGCTGCCCAGTAGTCTATGGTTAACCCACTGTGCTGCCCGATATTAGCGAAATTGTCATTACAGGCATATGCCATGGCAAATTTGTCAGGCATTTGGGTATAATTAAGCCAGCATATAGGGTTGGCATCCTGCCAGGTAAAGTCGTTGTAGCAAGGACTTTGATCTTTTCTAATTCTGACAGTTTTCCAGTTAAAATGATCAATTTGTCCGATAGTGCCATTCGTCATAAGGAGGGGGCCATGATAGGTGTTTGCAAGCAGGTCATGCAGATACTTGAAAATGTTCCAGAAGATTCTAGAGTACAACAAATGGAATGCCCACTACCAGTAGCACTGGATGAACTGCTAGGACGAACAAGTGAAAATCTTAACTGGTGCCAGGAGAAGGCTGTCTTTGAATTACTGCAGAGAAATAGGGATGCCTTTTCCTGTGGACCAAATGGCCCTGGAAGGACTAAAATGACCTGCCACCACATTGATGCATGAGATGCCAAGCCCATAAAGCAACTAACAAGACGACTGCCACTAGCTTCGCATGAGGCAGTTGTGGGAATGCTGAAGGAAATGAGGGCGTTAGATGTGAAAGAAACATCAGTTAGTCCTTGGTCGTCACCCATTGTACTTGTTAAGAAGAAAGATGGCTCTCTGAAGTTTTGTGTAGATTATCGCCAGTTTAATAATGTGACCAAGAAAGACTCTTATCCACTTCCAAGGATAGATGGCACACTGAACATCCTAGCAGGTTGACAATGGTTCTCTACTTTGGACATGAAGATCGAGTACTGGCAGTGCGAGGTGGCCCCAGAGGATCAAGAGAAGACTGCATTTTGTGTCCAAGGGAAGGGAACCTGGCAGTTCAAAGTTATGCTGTTTGAACTGTGTAATGGCTCTGCAAACTTCGAACACCTGATGATAGTCCTGTCTTAAGATATCTGTCAGGTTTACCTAGATGACATTGTTGTGACAGGGAGGACATTTGATGAGCACCTACCACGCTTAGACTTTGTATTCCAGATAGTGGCCGCAGCCAACTTGAAATTACTTCCTAAGAAGTGCCACCTGTTCCAAAAGAAAACTAATTTATTGGGACATGGAGTGTCATCCCATGGAATAGGAACGGACCCCTAGAAGACAGAAGATATAATAAATTGGCCGACACCAACTGACAAAACTGAAGTGCGGAGTTTTCTGGTATTATGTTCCTACTATCGTCGATTTTAACCTGGGTTCGCCATGATCGTCAAACCACTAGATGAACTGACTGAGGTGGAAAGGAAATTTTATTTGACCACTGAGTGTAAAGATGCTTTTAGTAAACTAATGAAAAATCTTATATGTCCACCAGTCCTGGCTTTCCCGAAAAGTGAGGGCATGTTCATTTTGGACACTGATGCTAGTGATGTAGACATCGGAGCTGTGTTATCTCAGGTTCAGGATGGGAAGGAAAGACCACTAGAATACCTTTGCAAGGTATTACATAAGCCTGAGAGAAATTACTGTGTTACATGCATGGAACTTCTGGCCATGGTGAAGGCAATTTCAAACTTCCACCCTTACCTTTATAGCAGACATTTTATTCTAAGAACCGACCATGCTTCGTTTTGCTGGCTACCAAATTTCAAGAACACCGAAGGTCAAATAGCTCGGTGAATACAGAATCTTCAATACAATGACTTTGAATACAGCACATATATGGATACCTTCAAAGGAATGCAGATGCACTTTCTAAGAGGTCATGTGTGCCAGTCTGGCATCATTGTGAACACCAAGAAGACAAGATTGGCGAATCACTGAAGGTACAGAGGACAATAAATCAAGGTTCTGCATCTTTTGATGGGTCACCTACCTGGAATGATCAGCTGAATAATCTTACTTTGCAGCCATTACTAAAGTGGAAAGAAGCTGGCTATTAGCCAAAATGGGAAGAGATATCTAGTCTGAGCGCAGCAATCAAATCATATTGGGCGCTATGGAATTTCTTCATAGTGAAGAATGGCATACTTTACAGAAACTGGGAAAGTAATGATGGAAAACACACACGCTTACAATTGGTCCTTCCAGAATGCAGGGTTCCCGAAGTCTTAAAGGAACTACATAACTGGCACGTTGGTGTTAATAAGACCCTAGACAGAGTTAGACTGAGGTTGTACTGGCTCCATTGTCGGGAGGATGTTGAGAAATGGTGCCGAATGTGCGACACATACACTGGGAGGAAAGGCTCAAGGACCAGGGGACAAGGTCACCTCCAGAAATAAAATGTTGGAGGCCCATTCGAGAGGATGGCGGTAGATATTCTAGGTCTATCGCCTGTCACAGAGGCAATCGATATCTACTGGTGGCCTAAGATTACTTTACTAAGTGGCCTGAGGTTATACCCCCCCNAACCAAGAAGCACGTACTGTGACAGATGCACTTATAGAGTATGTCTTCTCGAGGTTTGGGGTGCCACTAGAACTCCATTCCGACCAGGGAAGAAACTTTGAAGTTGCGGTGTTCCAGGAGGTAACAAAGATTCTGGGGATGAAAAACACTAGGACTACAGCATTACACCCTCAGTTGGATGGAATAGTAGAGAGACTTAACCGCACTCTTGAGCAGTACCTGTTGATTTTTGTGGCAACCAACCAAAAGGATTTGGGTTCAAAGGTGCCATTACATCTCGCTAGTGACCTGCTGTCTGGCCGACCAACAGAAGAGGAAGCTGCAGCGCCTGATTATACTAGCGAATTACGTAATAGACTAGTTGGCGTTCAAGATTTTTGTCGACAGGACCTCAGAATAAATAATGACAGGATGAAGACGTGGTATGATAGGATAAATTCGGGCAAGGTATTACAAGGACAACTGGTGCGGCTGTACAACACACAGAAGTGAAAAGGGTACAACCCGAAGCTACAGAAATGTTGGGAAGGTCCCTACTGAATTCTGAATAAGATCAATGATGTGGTCTTTCGGATCTATCTTCAAGACACTTCGGGCGAAGCCGAAAGTTGTTCACGTCGACCGACTGGCACTCTACGAAGGTCCGGATGTTGCAAAGTCTGTTCGGAACGAACAGACTTGAGGATAGGGTAGTGTTATGCACTCGCTGGTTTGTCCCGCGCGAGCTAGTGGAAGAGGACAGAGTTGTAATATAATAGCGGGCGCCGAGTCACAAGAGATGTTTGAATGACAGCCCAGCGATAATCCAAGACATGCATATCTTGTTACGAAAACCTACTGCCACGATAATCCTTTTGCGGCATACGCTCATAACCTTCAGCTTATTGAATTTCCGCGTTTTTCTGAAGATTTTTCTAGTAGTTTACACCATAGTTTCTCTCAGAATGACTCGGGGTGCGACGAACTTTCCAGGTTAAGGCCAGTGAGTATAAAAATGTGACGGGCCTCCAAGCGGGGAGTTTTTGAGTTGATGAGTGGCTGGAGTTTCAGCGATAGACGACGAGCGAGAAGAGAAATAAGCTGCGAGAGAAGTGACCAGCGGGAGAAAAATCTGCGACTGCGAGCATCGGTGCAGCGAATAGTGCGACTAGCAGGCTGGACTATTGGACTGGATGCGTGAGTGAAAGACATTACAAATGATGACAACATACAGACTGAACATGTATTAATAATGAGTATGAGTTAATTGGCTATAAAAACAGATACATTAAGAAGGACGTTAGAGTTGAAATAGACATTAAATATTGCTCTCACTGAGAAATAAAAAGAGTATTAGCCGAAACAGATAATTTAATGCTGTAAATAATATATGTGTGAATATATTAAAAATCACATTTAGTTATTTTATTTTTATTTAGACCTCCATCCTTTACGAACTCAGATACGTCCTTCAGGCGTCATGTTTTAGAACTTTATTTCTGGTTAAATTTAACTTTTACTTTTATTTTATCTATAAATTCTATTTAACTTAAAACTAATATAAACCAAAACAGATAGAAAATAGGTATGTTCTTAATGCCTAGTAAGAAATAGTTCTTATGCGAAATATTATTACACTGAGTGCGCACGAATGCGATGCGTTGGCCTTCTGGTGTAGTTCTTTAAGCCTTGTTTGTATGTGGTGGAGGAATATCCTGGAAGTAGAACTTTAAAAGGGTTTCAGAAAAGCCATAAGTAACAGAGAATGGAGTATACAATAATTTTTGTGCATAAATATTATTCTGAAATAGCCTTTTTTGCCATTTTCACTTTCGAATAATATACTTCCGAGAACAAATGTATAATCTGTATAAAAATAGGAGGGCGGTGTTCACTACTCTGTAAAGTATATTAGGAAATTTGTAAGAAACTATGTTCTTCGCGGCGTAGTTGGTTGAAATATTATCTTTTCGATTAAACGGATTTTGAATTCGAAACAAAGATACGGCATGTAAGTGGGTATCGATGTTCAGGTTTCAGTTTATAATTAGTTTATTATATTTAGGCCGCTCCCGATTAGCCTATACCAGCACATACAAATACGTAAATAAAATAAGATTTCTGACATATTTCACTTAAGTAAATTTCCTATTATCTGGAAATGTTTGCTACTAATATTGGGGCCCGTTCGCTATGCTGTATTTACTGACAACATGAACAAAAAAGTTAGGTTTTAGGTTACTAACGAGAAGCTTTAAATAATTTTTGAGTTTGAAAACTCTCTGCATCTATGGCTAGTTCTCGATGGTTTTGTGTCCACCACAACTTCACGAACTCACCTACGAATGCGCTTATTTTTTTCCGTGTTTTTGTCATATTCAACGAGCCTGAAAACTTCAACGTTGTCCTTGAGCAGTGAAGCCCGACAAGGCGTCTGTTGTCGACAGACCACCGCTGCACTGTGAAACCTCTAGCTTCAAGGTGAAACCACGCCGGAAGTTAGTTTGAACGTCGCTGGCCAGTGTTGGGCGCGTCGTGCCGCCAGTATCGCGAAGCAAGTTCTACTCCGTTATTGCGTTCGAAACACCAGAGTTGTTAACAGCGAACGTGGCAGCCATTTGACCTACTAAAGAAGAGTGCCCCCACTTTCGACCCTTCGTACTTCATATCGCTCGCGCCGATACGGGTCCTTAGAATGCGACGCGCGCATTCGAACAAAAATACACTACTGCGTTTATATGTCAAATGCTATTTAAAACATAATTTTGAATATCTACCTACACAACCTCCACAGCCGAGGTCACGAGGCTATCACCTTTGGATTAGGACGTTCCGGGTTCGAATGCTGAGTAAACATTGGGCATGTTGCTTTTATTTGAGGTAAGCTGAAGTGTCTTCTGAAACTTACTGAAAGTACGTAACTGCACAAAATAATACCAGAGAATAATAATATACCAAATACGCAAGCTAACGGAAAACATTTAGACGGAGAATCCCCTTAGGTTCAAGTGTGCGAGGCAGACTATTCGCAAAATTATTCCAACAAAAATACCGTCAAACACAGTTATTACTCACTACATTTCAAACACAAGCGATACATTACAGTTACAAACTCAACTAGGTTGTAGCAGTATGTGCTGTCCTTCACTTAAATGCACGGCAATGGCATTTCCTGTACGGCAGTTGATAATGTCACTTCCTGTACGACAGGACCTGCAATCGCATTTCAATTCAGTTTTGCTTACAACGCACTGAATAACATAAACTACGCACAAAAATGACTACCGCTGCCCTTGTCATCTGCAACTGAACTGTTATGATCCTCCTATCAATTACATCACAGCATTCTTGCCGAAATTCATTTTAGTTAAAGGACACACCAATTACATTAAAAATCATACTTCAGATTTCCGAACATTCCTGCTGACACAATAATTGTGTTTGTTCGCAGTATTACAACGCAGGCGTAAGAAAACGTATATTTAAACCCTACCTAAAATGTTTAGTACCTTTTTCCTTTTTTACATGCTTTTAAGAGCTAACATGTGTACAATCGCATTTAAATATTCGCACGTTTTAACTCGTGAACCACTAAGGAGCCCCTTGAGATTTTAACCATAAATAATGTATTAAATAAAATCGATTTGAAAACCTGAAAATACAGCGTTTTTTTTTTTAAGTGACTTAATAAGTTATAATAAAAGTGCTGAATAAAAACAGAACATTTTATTGGGTTCTGTGGCAATTAACATAAGATTTCACCGATTTAAATTAAAAAATACGAATTTTAGGTTTATATTTTTTTATGCAAATATGGCTTCCGTGCTCACGTGGTTAGGTCTTGGGTGCTCTAAATGGCAGCCTCGAGCTGCGTGTAATACACACATCAACAATAAGGTGATATTAGTATAATGTCCACGTGGCTACAACATAGCTCTACTAGAACACCTTTCCGGCAATACACGATGGTCACCTTGATTACGAAAACTTAACTTGGAACGTGTCTTCTTTTAGCCATTTTCTCGAATATTTTTTTAATGTAGTGAAACACCCCTTGATTATTTTATTGTCTGTGCTCGAACTTACGATGTGGTAGTGAACCGTGAACACAATAGACGCCATATTTACCCTCAACTGTGCAGATGAATAAATGAGCGTCCAATACAGTAATGGTATGCGGATAATGTATGTTAATGCTCTGCGTCTGCGACTCGAGTATACAAATGTTTACTGCCAATATCACAGCCTGTCATTAACTACACGCCAGTAAGTGGTTCTATGCTCCAGAAAACAATATACCAAAACGGGAGCAGTTACGAGACAAATCACCCTTTTCCTGTGATTAATCTGAATGACTCGACCACAGTCTGAAAAGGTTTAAGTATCCTAATTAACTGACGCAATAAAACCTCCGGCGGGAGAAAAGAATATGTCTATACAACGTGTTGTATACAGCATGAGCATAAAAGAATACCCCAACTTTGAAGGTCTATAATATCAAAACCAAACAACCTACAACCTTGATTGACCAATCAAATGAACCGTGGAACAATGAAGTTTGTTTATCATACATTCATTAATGTTCAATGTGACCACCATGAGCAGCCCGAACGACATCTACGCGATAATCAAACTCGTTCCACGCTCTTGTCAGCATGTCCGGTGTTACGGTTTGGATGGGGGTCGTAAATATCTTTATTTCTCGTAATTATTTGGCTAAATTCAATAAAAACAATATTTTATTCGCCACTGCAGTTGGCCGTCACTTATTCAATCAGTGAAATTGTTTCACGTCACTAATTCAATCAGTAAAATTTTTTCACTAAAAAAATAATAAGTGGTTTTCTACTGATTCTAAGTGGAGCCATTTTCACTGATTCGAGTAGTTAAATTCCACTGCGAATCAGTGGTTTTCCACCGGTTCGAATTTAGAGTGTAGTTCATTAAAACTCACAATGTTTATTGCTTAGATTGATTCGGCCTCGGGTAGCTCGTTATCAATTTAATACGGAGAAAATTCAATTAGGAGGCACAAGTTTTCATTGGTTCCGTATCAACTTGCATTTGCGAATCCACGCAACTTGATAAGGTCGAACTGTAATGAAATAGTTACTACTGCCTGTTTACGGCCGCGGTCTGCGATAAACCATTCGCTCTTCGAAGGTATAGCCCACTCGCGGTATCTTCGCACTTCTTGAATCAAACTTCTGAAAAATCTCCTCGTGTATGACGTGTCTGGTAATATTTTCAACACGCCAGGGACGTGACAATATTATGCCTGCACCGTGGAATGGGGTGTGATCTTCGGACACTTTATTATCGCGGCATTGTGGCAATTTTTAGATTATAAATGAAAGGCTATGTTAGCATCACACAAACCATACCTGTGCAATACCTTTGGAGACCAGCAATATGTGTTATGTCATGCTACACCCGATCACATTATGTGTGATGGGTGTGCGTGCGTGCCAGGTGCAGTAACGCAATGGTTACGAACCTTTTATGCGTGGATTCTTCGCAAACTGTAGAGTTTAGCGTGATAAGACAAGACGATTTTTTTTCGTTAATTTTAACGCGTTCTTTACCAATCCGTCATTGGAAACTCAATTAGGCTTCGGAATCACAGAATTTTATGCAACAGGATTACAGCCCTTAATTTGTGTAACATAATGTAATGGCTGCGGTTGCTGGTATTCATCCAACTACACATTATCCTGGATGCCATTGTTCCATTCCAAAGAACCCTCCATAACTGCTTGCCTGCAGGCTCGGGTAGCAGGTCTCGTGGAAGCTTCCGTGGCTTATAGGAGGGGAGTGGAGAGATTTGGGCAGCTTTAACAGCGAGGTCTTGAGAGCCGATGAGGGTGAATTGAGGGGAGTACGGAGCGGCGCCGGAATGCAAGGGCGGGGGGAAACGGGAGATCCCCGAAAAAACCCGCCGACCAGCGGAATCGTCCGGCACGATTCCTACATGCGAAAATCCGGAAGCGGCCCCACAGGGAATCGAACCCGGTTCGCCAACGCGAGAGGCGAGTAGTCTAACCACTACACCACCGCGGCTCCTCCGTGTCTTGGCCGTGTCTAATTGTCGTCTGGCGATCGCAGTGAGCATTTCAACATGACACGTGCAGCAAAAATAGAAATCCTGATAATTTATAAAAATCTTCTCGTGGAAAAATCCTGGATAGCACAAACCATATTTTGATAAATATAACGCCATGAAACTATCCATGAAAATACAAAATCACTGACCGGTGGTTCGCAAATGATTGGCGAAGTTTCGTGGCCATATATGATAAAAGGTATAAGGTATGTTTGCTTAAAATATGATTACAGTGAAGTTGAAAACAACGTGGTGTTTTTAAAAAGCGATTTTATGTTTTTTATAATATTGTGGAAAAAAAATTACAGTTTCATTAGGTTCTGTAGCAATTACAATACAATTTTACCGATGGTTATACAGTACTTATAATACACTGAAATCGGATGACGAAGGCGAATTTTAAAATTCGAATAACTTAGGGCCTTAATAATAAGAATGTGACTTCCATGTCCAAGTAGCCATGGCTTGGATAATCTGAGTAGTAACTCCGAGCCAACTGTAAAGGCCGTACTACAATCAACATAACCATAACCATAACCATACCAATAACTGTAATTTTCGAATACCTTCTGCATTACAATACCCATACCCATTGCCAGCACACAGCTGCATAGTAAGGTTGCGGACTTTCAACTTTCTTGTGCAAGATAATATGCGTAGCCAATCAGAATCTATTCTCGCTACTATACACATCAAAATCATCTTTATAACTGTAGATTTCCGGCCAAGAAGCTAAACATACATTTGACTACAATAATTTCCTTTCGTGAGTGAGTGAAAAATTTTGGGCGGCTCTTAACAGCGAGGTCTACGTGACAAACACATAATGTGCCAATACAAAGATGTTTTCTTCTTCATTAATGAAGATAGCAAAACAATAGAAAATTAAGCTTTTATGCCGTCTGTCTGGGACTACTCGACCGATTCCAACCGAACTTTTCACACAAGTATTACAACAGTAGGCCACGTAAACTTACACATTTCACGTGCGTGTGGCATTATTTACAATATATTAAAAAAATAATTTAGATAAGTTTTACATATATATTAAACAATTTAACCAATTAAACTTTTCATACTGAGAGTGTCCATTAGAAGTATTAGGAATGCTTGTAGAGGTCTTTTTTGGCAGATTTTGGTAAGATAGCGCCAGGCGATAAAATGTAACATTAACGCCATATTTCTGGAACCAATCAACTAATTAACACCAAACTTTTCATACAATTTGTATTACAGTAAGACATGTAAACTTACACGATTTAAGTGCCTTCGAAAATTTTTCCCCCCAAAATGGTGGCAATATAAATTATTCAGATAAGGCTAGCATAACTGTTACATAATTTGATAAATTTCAACCAAGATCTGCGTGCTGACAGTTTGTATGAGAAGCACGAGATACGCCAATACAGAGCCTGTTCTAAGACCTTTTTGTAAGATAGTGGCAAATGAGAAAGTAAAGCTTTGGAACCTAGTCAACCTATTTCCACTTAATTTTGCACACAAGTAGTGTTACCGCAGACCACGTAAACTTACGTGATTTAAGTGACTCACACGCTTGTTTTTAAAATGATGTCCCTGTAAATATTTTTGGTTGGTAAACCCAGTCCACTAAAACTTCAGACTACTTACAACCAAAGTTTACGCAGTTGGTCGCACGCCAGCTTACGGCACGAGGCGTTTTGGGTTGGAGTCGCGGGTAAGGCACATCCATTTGTAATAGCCGCTAAGACTGTTCACGGTAAAGTAAGCAATTTTGAGACCCTTGTTACTTTTTTGCCAGCAGCCATTTTTTATCCCCCGCCACTTATTTTAAATACATACTGCCATGCAACTAATAAACAAAGTGTACATATTTCACCGGACACGAAAGTTAACGTCTAGGGCTACAATAAAATATATTTATCGACTATTACTCCAAATAAGAGCGCTTCAAAGAGTACTCACTTTACCGTGAATAGCCCATACTTAGGGGCAGTGATATTTCGCGAAAAGATTTCGAGACAAGATACAGTCCAAAGCACTGTAGGGTAGTCCAGCTTCTTTGATCGGCTAAAAACTGTTCTGGCCCGTGTTAACCGTTTGCGCACGAATCACGAAGGTTCAGTGTCGGATTTGCTTAGTCCTGAGTGGCTTGGTCAAAGACGGACACGGCACCAGAAGCCAACGGAGGTTTAACAATAGCTGAGGTGTGTATATAGTATTGAAGTCTCCTGTGTGCTCC
>NQII01000476.1:397485-433855 GCA_002778355.1 Clitarchus hookeri
CCCCCCCCCCCCCACCATGATTAAATAACAACATTTCTGAGCTACGAGTCGAACGCCATGCGGTCCAGAGCTCACTATAATCAAGACCCGTCGTATTTGGCTTCTGTGCACATATGTGCGACGAAAACCCACACAGTACCTTTTTTTTTTTTCTCTCTCTCTCGTTAACGCAAGGACCTTCACTGGCCTGAAGCTGGTTTCGTCAAGTAAAGTTCGGAAAACCTTTTCGTGCTCAACAAAGAAGGAAGTTAAGAATCACTGGTACGTTTCTTTTTCCCCACACTTACGCAGCGAAGATCGCCCGAAGTCAGCCATCGGTGACGGTAAATCACAACAACAACAAAATTAAAAAAATATATTAAAAAAAAACACTTGGCGGACTTTTCTTGCAGACTTAACAGAAACAGAGTCGACCACGGAAGTTGCTATCTTCGAACGGAAACTTGTCGTGGGCAGGAAAAACCGCAGTTGATTTACGTTGTTATCTCGCGAATTTCCGCAAGCAATGTCGGAACGGTGCTGTGAAACTACAGCGGTGCTAGCGCCCGTTATCCAAACACAAGACAAACCCGGCAACATGGGTATAGTTTCCTTTCGCGGTTTCTTCACATTTTTTTAAAAATCAAACCTTTGAAAAATTGCTTAACGTATGACGTGTTTGGTTGCTTCTTTAAATGTCACGCATCACAAGCGATTTATACTTGCGTTGACATAAAAATACCGTATTTTTCGTTAAATCGAACTTTTGCAAATATTTTACCCATAAATTATAATTTTTCATATATAATTAATATAAAAAAGAGTGAGAAAATATATGTTTTGGTAGTGCCTAGTAAAAATGGTTCCTGTGCAAAATATGATTGCACTGAGCGCGCACGAATGCTGTGCGTTGTCCCTCTGGTGTAATTTTCTAGAATCAGTCAAACTTTGTTTGGATACGGCAAAGGAATATCCTGGAAGTAGAACTTAAGCACGGCTTCAGTAAAGTTGGACGTAACCACGAATGGACTCTAGCGATCTCCGGTGGTCGATACCGCTGAAGCAGATTACGAAGTTCCATTTCCGAATAATGCTAACGCACTGTGTGCGCCATTTTTTAAAATTTAAGATTATATTGGCTTACTATATCGCCGAATCCTCCTCCCGATTAGTAACCCGGGACCCCACTATAGTGGAAATGCGTGCGGTGTGTATATTCCGCGGGTCGCCTGTTTTTAGCGAAAAGTTTCCACGTCTAGTTGTACTCCAAAACACGTTAATTCAGGAGAAAAAAAAAACATTGTGGTTGGATGATTTAAACTCACGCGCGTCTTAAAAGTGTCTGCCAGCCAGTCACGGACGTTCTGGTTGGTAAAATTCACGCGAAAATAGTGTAGTTAAGAGGGATAACTGGACGCCGTTTTGGGTTGATGTATTTTCGTCTTTACTTCGGTTTGGAATTGATTTTTGAAACTACAATAATAGTACGGCATGGAAAATTATGTCACTGTATTTAAAGGCAACCTACAGAGTCGTATACTATGCCTCGTTGAAGAAAAATTTGAATAACGGATGTTAAATACATTCTGTGTCTCGAACGGTTTCTATCTCTGCCCCTAAGGGTAATGTAAATGCTAGAAGTCAAGCACGATCCGCAAATGTAAAAGGGAGGCACATACGTAGTGAATGGGAAAAAATAACATGCGAATGCTATTAAAACATGTTTTTCATCTCCAGTTGTCACCCCTACCACTCCAGAATTCACAACCTTGCAAGATGATAATAAAATTGTTTTTATTAATTTAGAAAATGTTTTTAAAAATATAAACAGAAACTATAAAATCCGAATTGTGGAAAGCATGACAGGGTATTTGTGAATAATTTTCGGCGTAGAAGCCGAATTCGTTATTTTTCATTTTATTTTCCAATAACGCAAATAGAGGGATTATGAGGATTTTAGCACATCGGGGCCTGGAACCGGAGCGTCGGAGCTGTTCAGGCTCTGTCATTCTGGTTGGCCGACGGCCATATTGTAACTGTGACCTTGACCTTTGACCCCAAAAATCAATATTTAAAAAACTTAAGTTTCCTGATATCCCCCACACATCCCCTCCACCAATACTCATTCCACCATCTTGGTAGGTGCAGTCCATCATCTTGGTAGGCGTCACAGCCGCCATCCGCCATTTTTGTCGGTGCAGTCCGCCATATTGGTAGGTTTAGCCTTCCGCCATCTTGGTCGGTGCAGTTCGCCATATTGGTAGGTGCAGCCTTCTGCCATCTTGGTAGGTGCAGTCCGCCATCTTGATAGGCGTCACAACCACCGTCCGCCATCTTATTTTTTCGTTTGACATTTGTTTATACATTACTGGAGTTTGTTTCTCACCTTCGTTCGACCGCCATTTTGGTTATTTTCGTTTGTCAATTGTTTTACATTGCTGGTGCTTTCCCCAGCATCGCGCCCAGCATACGACTGCACCCTCCACTCCCCTTCCAATGTATTTAATTGACCAATCGCCCCACCCCTGATTCTCATTGGCTAATTGCCCACCCCCTTCCAATATATTTAGTTGCTCCACCAATGCTTGTCATTCGCTAATTACTCGAGTGTTTTCGGAAACCTTCGTTTGACCAATTAGTCGGTTCCCCTCCACCCCCTTCCTAAATGTTTAATTGCCCCGACAATGTTTCTCAGTGGCTAATTACACGGGTGTTTTCGGAAACCTTCGTTCCGACCAATCGGCGGCCTACTTTAATCGCGAGGGCGAACTATTTTTTCCTTTAAAAACTCTTTATAAGACGCACCCTGAGCCCCCCTCGGGAAATCAGTCATTTTTCTCGATCTTCGAAATGTACGCGTGTTGTGCGAGCGGCCGTAAAATCCTTTCAGACATTTTTGCATTTGGAAGGGTGCGCTCGCTTAGTGCCTTGGACAAACGGGACGAGTTCCCGTACCTGCCGAAAGAATTTCTCCTGGTCTACTCACCTTACGAAATTTCGACCGTATTCAAGTATTTGGCGGCCTACCTGCAGCAGGACGAAGACATAAGGGACTGCCTCCCGTGCAAGGAGTGTTTCGAGGGCTGCACCACCTCGGTTTTCAACACGCCGCATAGCAGGGGTTGGTACAAGGCCCGCCGAGCAGCCCTCACGACGTCTGCATCAGTGGAAGAATATTTCCCCGTTGAAGACGCCCTCTCCGTAGACGACGCCCTTCTCGTAGAAGACGACGTCCGTGTGCAAGTTATCTACTCGAAAGCTGGACCCGTGGAAGAAGCTCCACTTCAAGAAATGTATTGGCAAGCACTACCCGGCGTGGGAACCAACCCAGAACACAGCACGTTGTGTATGGGCAGTTTTAAATTACTTTATAAAGATTTTTTTGAAACTCTATGTGTGCACGGGAACCTAAAAATTTTTTTTACATAACAAAAAGGATATCCAGTGAAAAAAAAAATGTTTTGTAACACACAAGGTTTTCGCTCGTTGGACTTGCACACCACCAAGCAGATTGCCATTTCGTACAGTGACGAAGACGAGAAAACCAAAGTTAACACTTTTTTTTTACCACCGTGTCCATGGCAGCACCACGCAACAGACGTACGAAAAGCACGGACTAAGGTGGGACGAGGGGAACATTCCGTACGAGGAAACTCCGACAATGCTGGACTCTGCCATAATTCCCTATTACCCTATGTATGAGTTTGGAAGACGCCAGGAGTAGGCGATTCGCAATGCGTGCCCCATCGGAAAAAAACTTTGTAGACCTTCACAAGTTTTGCCGCTGCCCGCCGTTTCGACAGCTCGTCCAGACGTAAGCCACAAGACTTCACGAGTGCAAAAAATCAAAGATGTTGCTGTGCCCCGTGCAACGCCGAAGCCCTAAGATTGTGGAGTTATGATAACCCGTGGCACATTTAAAAAAAAAAGATTATGAGGAACCCATTGTACATAAAAATAATATATTACGCGTGTAATGCCCTCCAATACTCAGAGAAGAAACACGCGTAAAAAAAATATTCCTTGTATTATGCAGAATAATAATAATATTGCAATGTGTGTGCATAAATAAATGTGTTTAAAACAATACATAGATTTTTATTTTATCTCGAGTCATGTCCTGATCACGTAAGTTAAAAAAAACACTGTATATCAAGTTTGTTATAATTTAAAGAAAAAATATTCAATGAGACTCTAGCCGTCACTAACCTTACGTACATATATTTTACGTGTACGATTTGTTAAAAAAACATGTGTCGTGTACGGATGCGTTATGCTGCTTTCTATAAAGTAATCATGGCTCGAAAAACCCCAAAACAGAGTTAAAACAACTTCGCTACCCCACACGGTATGCGAGACGCACAGTGAAGGATTCCATGCATTCCTCCTAACCCAGGCATAGACGCTCATCATTAAAAACATTTCCTCCCAAGTTTAAAATCAGTACATTAGGAAATTTAGGCAGCGGGGAAAAAAATACCCATATGGTTACTCCACGTGCGGCGATTTTTCTAGTACCTACTGTCAGCATATAAAACTCTTTATATGCATAATACGTTTTGCAGGGGAAAAAAAATCAGACATTTTTGCACTGATTTTACACACACACACGCACGCACGCGCACGCACACATACACATATGCACGCGCGCGGTACGAGTAAACAGGCCACCCAGGTCCCCCGAACAGGAGGAAAAAAATTGCCCAGTAACGAACTTAAGATAATACACTTTATGCTTCGAACAGTGCTAAATATTTATATTTATGAATCGAAGCGATATTCCGAGGTGACAAAAACCCCTAGTATTTTAAGTTGTATTAATCTTGAACTTTCAGAGGAAAAGTCTATGTTCACACACCAAAAAACCTGAACGTTGAAAAAAAAATTAATAACTAAAAAAGTTCAGTCTCCTAATATATTATTTTAAAAATTCATAACATCATATATAAATACCGATTATAAAATAGTCCCCAGTTCTTTATGAACCTGCAGAGATACATACGCATGTTGGCAATGTTTCAGCCTAGGCATGCCAGTGTGTAGCACATAGACTTACGATCGATAAATTTTCGAAATGTCAGAAGCGAGAGCTAAATCAGCCATTATCGATGTTCATTTTTGCAAACGAACTTTGTGCGCCTCCATCACGCCCAGAAAGAGTTCTGATGCTTGATAGCATACTTGCGCTTTATCAACCCCTCGTGATGCCACGAAGATACAAAATCTTGTATAATGCAAGTACACAAGAAATAGATTTACAAAAAAATTTATTAAAAATACTCATGTTTACGCACATAAGGTTTATTACCCATGCAAAATTAAAAAAGTATCAGGCTGCAGGAGAGATTACTCAGGTCGGAAGGCCTACTGCAATCTGCGAAATTATGACGATTTGAACACATCAGTTCAGGCTCCCCATCGAAAGCGGCACCCCAGACCCACTTTGCAACGATGACCTCTTCCACTGTGTCACATAAGAGGGGGACTGCAGTGGCTAGAGCTCTCGTTTCCCATCACGAGTATGCGTACAGCATCCTTTATTTTGTACACACATTTTCGCACAGGGGGTCCACCCCAACACCAGCCCATTCTTCACTCGACCTCTTCCCCCCAACACGACGAGACAAGTTCGATTCCCGTCAGAGTCGCTCCCAGATTTTGGCCCTTTCATTCCTCAAAAACATTCCTTCCTCGGGTACTTTTTTTTTTTGTTTGCATAAGTATAAAAGGCTCCTGATACATGACATATCTAGGAAACAACCAAGCACTTAATGCACGGAGCGTTTTTTCGAATGTTTGATTCAATACTCTTATGTTACAATTTACCGGAATAAACTTTATTCATGTCTTATATTTCTAATATTTACGTAATACTTAATATTCCATAAACAGCACTGGCTTCGTAAATTTCTCTTTAAAACAGACCCTTGCATTGGATTTTATACACCACTGAAATAATAAGTTTTTCAGAAAAGCAGTAGGATATGGTTCAATAAATTGAAAGTGCACAACTAAGAACAAATAAATGTATTATCTTACCTTTTCCATGCATTCAATTTTTGCATTTCTCTGATATTTGCAGATGATGGGTAGTACACAATGGTATCATTAGATGTAACCCATTTCCTTAAGTTCACCGATGATTAAAGATATATCCTTACTGTGTAAGGCAATCAAATGTCTGAGTCTATCAACAAGTTCATTGGGGTCTTCAGGAAATATGTAGTCGGTGTTCTTGTCATTTTCTGCATTATTCATGACACTTTTTCCAGCAAAACCGGTGTGGAAATGTGTGAGAACGTCGAAAAAATTGCCACTGTTTTCACAGTCAACACTGTCTTCATTATCGTATACACGGCCCTTCCCTTTTTCGTAACTCTTCGAGCCGGAACGAAATCTCATATACGCTGAAGAAACTTAGCAAAAATCACTCAGATATGACTCACTACAACCTGCTTTATTTACGGAATATTCTCACAACACACGGCGAGCAGCATCGCTTCGACTGTGATTAGCAGGGGTATTGACGGGGGAGCATGTCATGCAAAAATTGCCTCCCTTGAACCCTGATATGTATCGACTTGGGAAATAATCGTTGAAATACTACTGCCGTCGATACCAAGCACGATGGAAAAACATCACTTTGAATATTTACGACAAAAAAATCTAATATGAAAACCTTACTGTCGGGTATAACAGAGATCACGATCAGATCATGAATATATAATTGTAAATATGCATCAAATCGGTTTTGAACCATGGCGATTACGTTCATGCACGTCTTCATGTTTGTTAATAATGCCTTGCGCCCTAGGGTGAAAACGAGCCCATGCTTACACAAGTAAAAGTTCTCAACATCGCACCTCAGTCCTTCGCCAGAGATAAAGTAATTATTTATTCCATTAAAATGACGGCAGCAATTAATGCAAGCCCTATACCCGATGCATAAGTATTTACAAACTGCTCTGTGAACACTGCGATAATCAGCATCCCAGAGAACCACGAAACGTGGCGGTGGAGATCAAGCACCCTTTCTATAATGATTATTTCACACCGACACAGGACCGGACACGCTCAATACTTCGCACCATCCTCTCGACAGCAGTTGCACAGCTACCAGAGCGCACGCCTCCCATCAAGGCGAGCTAGGGTTCGATTCCCGGCGGGGGTCGTGACTGTATTTTCAGAACCTTCTTCAAATGCCACGTTGCACAAAGGGGAAAAGGTTACCATAAAACATTTGCTCATCCTCTCAAGTCGTCGACTCCTCCAGCAGGAGGGAGGATGGGCTGTGAAGTCAGCCAGGTCGGCTGTCAATCATTCCCCCGGCCGCCGGGCGACGGAGCAGTGAGCGGATCTGCCTGGGGGAGCGGAGGGTCGAGGCGTGGGTCACCCCTCACAGCGCCGGGACCGAACATAACAAGGTAACACTGAACCAGCGTCCAGTGCGGGAGTCCGTGCGTAACAATACAAATAAATAAAGACTTTACTCTTGCTCGATGTGAAATCCTACTCGGATTTCATCGACCTCTAGTATTAATAAGTATCCCTTTCCACTAGTCTGGTCGGAGATACAATGTAACAGACGGTAAACGTGACAGGGAACAGAGGATTGTCTTGACACCGGCCATGGCGCCGCGAGGTACGGCGCACGCAGTTGAGGCCCGGTGGCTTTGTTCCAACACAGCGGCGGGGTTTATTTGCGATGCGGTCCATGGGAGGGGATGCAAGTTCCGCGGGGAACGGGGGGTGGGGTGTAAATGCGAGGACGACGGGGGAGCCCGGAGTTTCCGCGCCCAGGCACAACTCACGAACCCCCTCGTACATTACACAACACCGCATTCATTCTGTCTGGCGATCCTTCCTCGCCGACGTTTCGCGCGCTCGGCATGCAACGAACGCTTCGACGGCGGCCAGAGTAGGGGGGCAGCACCGAAAACACCACCACCCCTAACCCCATTTTCAATGCCACTTAAGGGCACTGCCCACCGGCTGGTAGCTACGAAATTTAAATAGGAAATTCCATGTTAAGGGAATTTCGCCTCGGTGCGTTAATTTTAAAGATAGGCGTGTCAAACAAAATGTATTATTCACGAAATTTTTAGGAGAAGATCCCTACGATCGTATATTTTAAATATAGATAGGCAGCCCTATGTACTTTTTTGTAAAACATAAATTTTAAAAATTCCTGGCAAACAGGTTAAACATGTTTGGAAACATCCCCGCTGTAACGAACTTCCAAAAAAAAAAAAAAATTCATGAAAAATATATTTTGTTTGAAACGCCTATCTTTAAAATTAGCGCACCAAGGCGAAACTCCTTTAACATGGGATTTCCTATTTAAATTTCGCAGCTGCCAGCCTGTAAGCAGTGCCCTTAATTGAATATCTTATGCTGCCACCTGAAGCCTCTCTGCTATCCCCTTCTCGAACCTTCCGTGAAATCGCTCATGCCGAGTTTTTATAGTTTTCATACATACACACGTTCCAAATAGTAAAACCTGTCCACAGTTACTCCTTTGGAAGCTGACATTTCAAACGAAACCGAACCTTCCCACACAAGTATACTATACCTTAAGATTTAAATAGCTCTTCATCAGTTGGGAACGAAATTAGAAAGCAAAAAAGCAGTTCGTATTTAAACACATAATCATGGTCGAAACACCAAAGGCAATTATTTTTGCCTCGAAAAAAAAATGGAAGGGAAAAATTTACATCAACTTCAGACACGTATGTGAAAAACATTGTTACGAGGGCATAATTATAGCCGAAAGGAGAAGGTACAAACAGTAGCCTTCAATGCTGGTATTAGGTCTATATAATGCCACTAAAATATTCAAAAGTAAAATTTCAAATTACTTAAAATTGTGGTTAATTTTAAATTGCCTATAGTTAATTATTAAAATAATGTTTTCAAATCATCACAGCTTCAAACTATAAAAAAAAAGTAGGTTCATAAATATCGTCTCAATCTCGACTAAAAATGTATCCTAAAAGATGGACCAAGGCACGTTCTATCAACTGAGAAGTCTCTTCGACGGAATACCTGAATTTGAGCCCTGTAATCGTGCACATTTCGAGCGCACAAAATTCTCTCTCCGTCGAGCCATTACGACTGCAAACACTTGTATCGTGTCGAAGCGTTTATGTAAAGGGGAGTCTTGTGACTTTTGGCTAAGTAGCATATCTATCATACTTACTGTGTAAACTCTTTCAGACCCGCATTAATTTACGGTTTCATGTGCTAGAAACAAATTCTGTTGACGTGTTCTGTACTTAAGCTGACACATTGTCGATAGAACCAGCGTGCTGTAGGCTTTGTGTCCGTCTACGGCAATACGAGAAGAACAGGAATGTGTGGAATTAAGGAAAAAGAAAAGGGAAGGAAGAAGAAGAAAACTTGAAAACTTTAAACTTTAAAGAAAAGATCTAAATGAAGAATGAGAAGAAGTAAAGATGGTCAATAGATTAACTGATTAAAAGAAGGAGATGAGAAGATATGATAATTCAAGAAGAATAATTTATAAGAAAAAAGAAGATGAAGAAGAACAATAATCAAAAACCTCGGATGGCCTTTGGCTAAAAGAGGTGGTAATTAATTTTTTTTTATAGTAATACGAACTAATCATAACCTTGACCAGGACCACTATTTACGAATCAGTCCCCGGAGAAGATCATTGGCCACTGAGTCTCGCAGGGTACAATACCGCTCAAAAATACCCTCCGTGCAGGTTATGTACACAGTTGAGTACACTGGGGCTGCCAGGGTTTAGATTTATGGCAAAACTGAAAGATGGACGATTCGTGCGCTCAAAGCTGAGCATCTTGGCGCCGGGCAACGGCATGATGGGAACGCCCAAGTCTCTAGAGTCAGAGTGATGTAGCAGTGGTTCCCCACCGCCTTCCGTGACATACGAGCCGACTTACTAAGAGAAAAAACCCAAGTGTCGACGCANCCTCCCCCCCTCCCCCGTGGGCTGCAACACAGCCACCCGCTGGACCATGGAGGCGATCCTCGCACTGGCCGACTGAATTAATTCCTCCAGTTCACGGATAAATAATTTGCAGGCGCTACAACAACCAAAAGTTCGTTTGTAACTGTCTTAGTGCGCTCTGTCGTTTATCGGAGCCAACAAAAATGCGTCAGTGCTTGGTGCTTTTAGCAGCAGCTGTTTGTCAGACTACGGACTACACAATAACGAATTGTGTATCCTACACGTCAGAGGCCAGGGTCGCCCTTAGGGGCGTGCGACAGGTGCGGCGGCACAAGGCCTCGCGCCCGAGAAAAAAACATCAGATTTTCTTTAGTAATAAAAAATATTCATATTCAGTTGGGTTGTAAGTTAAAATGTATGTACATATTTAAACAAGTTTCTTTATAAAATGTAAAATGTTTTATCAATAAAATGTTATGCGCGGGCGCTCGAGAGCAGAGCATATAGTTGGAAAGGTGACAGCGTTGTGAGAAGGGAGGATCAACTAGTTTGGAACTGGAAGGGAAGGACCTCGCAAGAGTTCTTGCACCTAGCCTCGCTTCCGTTAGGGACGGCGATGTCAGCGACTTTCCTTATCGGACGCTGTGGGCAGGGCTTAACGTCTCGTCGACGGCGAAGTCATTACAGACGGAGCAAGTTGCTCAGAGAAGCAGGAACAGGGTAGGACTCGGCCGTTGCCTGCAGTAAGGAACCGTCCCAGCATTCGCCTGGAGTGATTTCGGAAAACCATGGAAAACCGAAGCCAGGATGGCTTGACCGGGAATCGAACCCCGGTTTCTCCCGAATGCGAGTCCAGTGGGTTGCCACTGCGTCAACTCGCTCGGTAAAGGGTTAGGGAGGGCTACTTACAGAAATTTTTTTTCTTGCATGTGTAAACACGAGGTGGGCCCAGCTGACCAACGCGTGCTTCGAGAATGATATTAATGCATATTACAAACCAATCAAACTTGCGACGACCAGGATAACCATCAGAATGCTGTTAAACTGAAAATAATAATGCTGGTGTCAAAAAAAATTAAGAAAACACTATATAGATAATAAACAAAGATAAGAAACAAATTATTATAATAAAGCAAAACAAACCCACTACTGTTACATTCTAGATAAAAAAAACCGCGAAAAACACTTCCAATTTGGAATAATTTTTGTTAACCTACATTCCTCTACTGCAAAACAAATCTGGTTACGAAAGTCAGTATTTGGTCATTCAGCATGTGGTCATTTGTCGAGTCGTGTTACGAGTAGCTTTTTGAAGAAAGAAGTCACTCGCGAACTCCAATGCTACTAGGGGTATTGTGTAGTGAAAAATTTCACTCATGAGTGTGTTATACCTGAAGTTCCTACTACATCATTAGGAGTAGTTGGGTATCTTATTTGATTTTGTTAATATAGTAGTACTAAATTCTGAAACAGTGCCCTGTACATGAAGACATGAAAGTTATTTTCCGTTCGGAAAGTACAACAGACTTGCCAACAGCCAAAATGTTACCAGTTTGCACAAAATTGTATAATTATAATTTTTAGAAAGGAAACTGAAATGTTCAAGACACGGGGCACCATTCGGCGAAATGAAAACAGTAGAGTCTATATCTACTAGAAGCATTTACAGACCCCTAGCACATACAAATTCTGAGATTCCGACCATTAACACCTCACCGTCGTCACCCTTGTTTGCAGTGGTGAACGCAGAGAGAAATAAGGGATGCTACTATGGTCAGGCGACGGAGCCTTTGGCGACGAATCAAGCTTTGTTTTGGACGGATGGCCACCGACACAGCCGTCTCTAGAGGATATTCCACCACGCCAGAATTTCGAGGATCACTTTACATCAGCACATGCCCCCTACTATGGGCGTAATGACCTGAGGAGCCATCGGATAGCATCGCCGTTTACCACTGGCAGTGATACGAGGGTCAGTGAATGCACATCAGCGCAATGCGGACATTCTGCAGTCTCACGCTCTACCTTTCCTGACTGAGTGCCCAAGCCATCAGCTTCCAGCAAGGTAACGCTTGCACGCACACAACCACACAAAACTGAAGCTGTGTTCATACAGACAGTCCGAGCGCATTTTTCAAATGACTGCACTGGCTGAGCACTCAGTGAGCCCTGTGATCTAGAAATGTGAACTTAAAACATGACTGTCCGAAAGGAGTGCCTTTCAGCCATATTTTCACGCAAACTGCCGCCCTCTGTAAACTGTGCGGAACAAACTGCACAGAATACACTTTTATTTTTACTGCAAATCACATTGGGAACATGCCAAATAACTGTACGCCTACTCAGTGCGGGTGCAGTGGATATGTACACATGGCATTCTGACAGTGCGCACTGAGCGCAGTACCTGCGATTTGCCATTGATTATCTTGGGTCGTTTAAAAAGGAATACAAATAAACGCTTATAACAAACTACGTGCCTGGTTATTCCGATGGATTTTCGTTATTCTAGAGAAGAAAACTACTTCAATTGTAAATCTTGTCATTCCGGAATTGTTTTGCGCGTGCATCTATTCACTATTTAAAAGAAATATTTTAGGTACCGATGTAACACTATTAGATTACTACAAATGAGGAATCATTACGACATTGCTAAATTGCAAATTATTTAACAGTGTGTTTTAAGTAACAGTAATGACAATACATTGCTCTTCATAGACGTAGTTTGGGGCTTCTATTTGAGAAGTTCAAAAAAATACTGTTAAGATTTTCTCGCAAAATCAGTGGGCTAAACCAAGTTCGTTAAGGGATGGAGGTTTAAATTAAATAAAAGAAGTAATTATAGTTTCCTAATTTTATTTACAATAACTACAAACAAAATTATCTCGACTCAACATCTCACAATAAATTGATATCACGTGCTGTTTACAATTCATGACTTCAATCAAT
The DNA here is from genome assembly GCA_002778355.1 of Clitarchus hookeri. Taxonomy (NCBI): domain Eukaryota; kingdom Metazoa; phylum Arthropoda; class Insecta; order Phasmatodea; family Phasmatidae; genus Clitarchus; species Clitarchus hookeri. Next base: position 410,345 of record NQII01000476.1, read on the forward strand.
ACAATTTACAATTACCTCACAAAAATTAACGCAATTAAATAACTAAAAATCAGCATCAATAGACAGCGTATCTAAACCTATTCATTATTTTACAAATTATATGTCCATATTTGACAGTTCCAATATTTACGATAAAGTCCGTATTTCATGTTCATTTAGTCCCACCTCAGTTTAGTCCATGTCCCACAAGTCCACAATGTTCTAGAATTCCCCGAGCGCCCTCACGCACAGTAGGCTTCACTCGTCGGGTTTCACGCCATCTCGACAATTCACACCACGAACAACTAGTCCGCTGTCGTCTCACAATGTCCCGTTGTAGCCCGTACCTTACCGAACATGACTTCGCCTCCCGCATTCAGCCAAATAGCCTTCGCCAAAGACTCCGGCCGTTGAACAGTCACCCCAGAATATGCCATTAAACGACGTCAAAAGTTGGCCAACATTCATGAGTTTCCCTGGAGGCACCCTAAAATTTATAGTGACAGAATTAAAGAACGATATGACTGGAGAATGCCTGAAGAAAATATTCAAAAAGGACTGCAGGTGTAGTTGTACAACCATTAGAGGCGGAAGAGATATTGCCCGAAGGTACACAAATGTTGGGAAGACCCATACAGGATCTTGAAACAGATAATTTATGTGGTCTACCGGATTTGTCGATAGGGCTCCCCGGCGAAGCCTAAGCTTGTCCACATCGACCGACTGGCGCTGTACGAAGGTCCTGATGTTGGAGACTTAAGGAAGGGGCAGTTTTATGCGCTGACGCGAGTTCCGTGCGAGGTCCGGCTCTTTGGGGGTTGATCCACCTCGACCCTCCCCTCCAGGCAGACCAGCACGCTGCCCCGGCGCCCACCTGGGGGGGGGGGGATGATTGATAACTGTGAACTGGCTTGCGTCACAGACCCTCGGCGCAATGCGGCATTTAGAAAAAAATTTGGGCGATGGCCCTTGACTCTATAACGAGCGACGTGTAGAGAACGGACGACGACGGGAGATTACGAGGCGACGGTGGACGAGGTGTTTGTGGTGTGAATTGACGAGAGGGCGCGAAACCAGACGAGTGAATGCTACTGTGCACGAGGACGCTCGGAGAACTCTAAAACATTGTGAACTGGTGGGACCTGTACTAAACTGAGGTAGGGCTGAATAAGTTTTGATACACTGCCTATTGGGACTAATTTTTAATTATGTTATTACGTTAATTTCTTTGAAGTAATTGTAAATTGTACTGTATGAAGTCATTAATTGTAAACAGCAAGTGATATCAATTTATTGTAAGATGTTGAGTAGAGAGAATTTTTTTGTAGTTATTGTAAATAAAATTAGGAAATTATAATCACCTCTTTTATTTAATTAAGACCTCCATCTCTTAACGAACTTGGTTTAGCCCACTGACTTTAAGAGAAAGTTGTAGCAATCGCAATAAAATATTACAAGTAATTCATAATTTTTTTTTTTTTACCAAAAAATTTAGAATTTTATATTTGTATCAAATGTTGTCCACCTGTAGACATTTCTTACAATGAGGTACTATTTCCTCGCATTAAAAATGTTTGTCTGCATATTTATTATACAATAACCTATCCAAATCACAATTTTAGTGTTTTTCAGACGTACAAATAATAACAACTAACTCACAGAAATAAGGTAATTAACATTGATGAGATATCATGAGTTACTTCAAGAAATCTTTAAAATGGCGCTATGAAATATTTTCTGATTTTTAAATTTTGCTTAAAATACGGTAATCATTAGGCCTACATATTTTTTATTTGCAGTAGCTTATGATTTTTTTCTATAATAAGTTTTGCTAAGCATGCCTTAAAATGAATTAAGACAAGACCTTTCAGTCACCATTGTTAAAATTTTCTGTAGATAATTTCGTTGAATTTATTTGTACGTCCCACAATTACTAAAGTGTGATTTTGACATGACATGATGGAAAAACTATGCGATCTAAAAAAAATTTTAAGCGAGGTTGAAAAGATGNCCACAATTACTAAAGTGTGATTTTGACATGACATGATGGAAAAACTATGCGATCTAAAAAAAATTTTAAGCGAGGTAAGAGTACTAGAAGTTGAAAGATGTTCCGTACAAGTTGATATAAATAATGAATTTGTTGGTGACCAGCACCCTTAAGAGGTTAGCCTACACATTTTTCGAGGTAACCTCCTACTTTTTTTTTTTTTTTCTTATTCGAAGATTAAAAAAACCTCGGAGGCAGGTTGCCGTACAATGAGGTATTTGTATCGTATTGTATACCACGTTAAATGTAAAATTACGACCCTGTTCGAAAGCTTGTTACCACTAAAAGTAGGCTACAGACACCGTCGCAGAAACAAATGGAAATCAGTTATAAATTTTCTCCCAAACTGAATAAATTTCTGATTACCCGTGGGAGAGGAAAAAAAAAGTGCAGTAACATTATCTCAAAGTAAAATCACTAGTGTACGAAGGATTAAGTATTACGCCAGACAAGCAAAATTAATTTTTTTTTATTGAAAACATTATTTTGAGCATTACTATAAGAAAACTCGGAGAATGAAACAGGGGTGGAACCTCGCGTGCGGGTGGCTTGCAGAATACGGGTTTAATCCCCGATCGATCGAGTAATTTTTTTTTACGCAGGCAAGAAATGTAGTGGAGGATGCGCACGGCTTGTTGGCATTATATTGAAATGCCACGACCAAGAATACGAATTAGAACACGGCCTATGCTGAAACCTGTAGGTAAAAAATAACATAACCTATGTCGCGTGGTAGGACTGTAAAAGCGGGGCAAAAAAAAAGGGGGTGGGGGCAGGAACAGAAATATCGTTGCTTCAAAATTTCGATAGGTAAATGATGTTAAAATATTTTGCTATACACATGTACAGACCTGGATGGCGAAAGTCGCGACTTACGACGTGCATGTGCAGAAATTTAAGTATTTGTCTTATTTAAGTAAGTATTTGTATTGTTCGTACCACGTGACGTGCAGGAAAACCACTACACTGCAATGTTTCAAAATTAGTTGCTTTGTGCCGAAATACGTTTTGAAAATACCTAGGTCTAGTTTGGTTTAGCATTATGTACCTACGTCACAATCCAATATAACATAATTAGCATTACAATTTAAAACATGGGCGTTTTAGCCGAGTTTGTACCGGTACTTACACATTGCTCGCGTCATTTCAGAAACAAAATATAACAGGGATAATCTGGCCACGAGTAAATACATAATAAATAAAATAAAACCATTAGTAACTGCCCGGCATTTGCTCGTAATTGAAGAACTACGTCAATATGAGAAACCTTTCAGTTAGAATGTGAATTAAGTGATTTTATTTGACAACAATGAATACAACAATAATCCTTCACAAATTTTACCTAACGTATAAGGACTAATGACCACGCGATTCAGTTTGTAAATTTATTTTGAGCTCAAAACGTATTCGGATGCAAACTTTTTTAGTTACTGTGAGTAGTTTTCTTATTTGATATGTAATGTGGATGTTAGGCCCTCTACTTTGGCGTTGTTAACACATAATAAAGCTTGTATAGAGCATACAAAAATTCATGTATCTGCAATAAATGCAAGCTGATAAATGACAGGGTTTCAAAAGGTTAGAACTTCCACAAGCCGAACGAACGCACGCACAAATGTAAACAAATAGCCACGCCTCTCCACAGGAAACAAAACACCGGATCCAGGGAATGTTTATCAATATTTCATAAGCTGTACTCACGGCTCGTTTGATGCCCTTGTTGGTGGACAACCTGCGGTGGAAAGATATAGCCGGTTCCGTCTCACCATCGCTCTCTGAAGATTCTTCGCCTGTATTTTCGCCGGTTGTTCTACGAGACACACCGCCCGTACCTTTAACAGCGGCCGCCATGTTTTCTCTAACAAAACGACAGACATTCAAAACATCACGGCATGTGTTGTCTGAAGCTAAACAGAATTAACGTTTCCGGGCGGACTCATTCCCTGCAGTAGTACACGGCGAGCAGTGGTCCGCTATCTAACGACTTTTCTCGTAACTAAACGCGGTGTCGCTACCTATCCTCTCGAAATGGCACCAAAACCACCCGCGTGCACGGACAAATACGCGCAACGCGTTCAAATGACGCGCAATGTAGTTACATCACGGACCAAACAAAAAATTTTATTTTACTGTTGGTGTGTTGGATTCGATACTCCACCACCTCAACATATTTAATGCCTTTGAGTATGTAATGTTAAATATCATCCTATTGTGTAGTCAGTACATTATTTACTCTATGGTCTGTGCTTTTGGGTGACTAATGGTTGTAAATTTGTATATCTACCTTAGGAATACTCTTCTATAAACTAGTAATCCCTGCCAAACAAGTAAGTGATTGCTAATACAGCTGGTGGATCAAATTAACTGTTAGTGTATACCAATTATTTATTCATAACATTAAGGTATAACTGCAAAGTAGTTTGTACAACTATTCAAAAATTTTGTGTACTATAAAATTCTGCATTCTCTTTACGGAAAATACTTTATAGTAAGGGCACGCTTACTATAAGAAATGTGAAAAGATAGAATGAGTAAACTACACCAGTGTTTGCTGTCTACCGATACTGAAGTTCAAAAGGTGTAATCAATTACACAGAATTTTAACAAACACATTTTTCTGGCCAACATAAAATAGGCCTACAACAAGCCTTCACTCTAAAGCACAATCTTTCTNTAGCTGTAACCTCGGGGGGGGGGGGGCTGTATCTGCTTAAACTTTGTTACTTTTCTTAGGCTTAGTTAAGAATATCACTCACAAGCAAAGATAAATTGATCCATTGGTGTTAAGGCAGCAACTCAGTCTTAAATTTTTATCTGCATCATCCAAAATTATGAATTTATTTTTCATAAAAATTCCAAAACTTTTCAATTACAGTTTGAGGAATTGTGATGACATAGCTCGACTTGAAATTCTAAGACCAAAATTTTAACATAACTTTCCTTTTTATTTTCTTCCTTAAAATTTGATATAGAAAAAGGTGTGAAATTACCTCATCTGATGCAAATTCTCCTGTTCTATGACAAGCAAGTATTATTTGCCCAAAATATTCATTTCAAAATATTTCCATAGTTGACAACAGCAAACATCAGAAGAACAGCGCTAACTGCAGAAATCGTTCATGCAGAGAGACTGTGTATACCCATTAAACTGTTATCTAAAAGTAAAAATATTCTGTATACAATTATATTTTGCACACCCTCGCATTTCTCTCACAAAACAGTTCTCGACACTGGCCAGTTAGAACCATTTCTTTTTCCTCTTTTCTACACAATCTTTTATATGCCCACATACTGTATTCATACTCTCTCCCAAGGCTGTAATCTTCACCAGGCACTCAATTACTTGTTGATATAGATGGGATTTTACTAGAGGATAGTCGGGCAGCTTTTATATATAAAGAACTAGGCACATGCATGATGCACGGTCCTTACTGTACTTGAGGTATGTCGCAGACTAAGGACCTCACAAAGTCTGATTAAAGTATTGGTTATCTGACCATGTGATACATTTAAACAGAAGTTGTAATCGTTGGTTAGCCACATACAGTTTCTAAACATACACATTTCCAGTTAAAGAAAATTCTAGTTTGCCAAGTGCTAGTTAAAATCAATCTGACAACCACGCAGTGCATTTTGGTTCACGATTGGCTGCCGATTATGTTGTGCTGGGTCATAAAAATAGAAGATGAGCAATAATAAATGGTTTTGATAAGGAAATCTTGTTACCTCAGAGAGAGTTCTATTAATTTCCTTGGTTCTAAGGTATTCGAGTGTTACTGATAGGACAGATTCACTAACACATATTTATGAAAACTTTTGACACGTGATTCTAGCACATGAAAGTTTTTAGAACTGTTGTCCTAGTGATTACGCATTAAGCATACTTGAAATGTGGAGGTATTTCAATACACATTTCCTATATTGGTTTTGGCATCGTAGACTTGAAAAAATTTATTTCTTTCCGATGTGCTTGTTTCTGTAGTCGCCATACACACTTTATAATTGGCATCACCCTAAAATGTTTACTACTGTACCCTTGCGGCCAATACACAATCTTTGGAATAATAAAGACTGATCTGGTTTTAAGTTTGGACATTTGTTTAGGACAGGTACAGTAAACTTTCTACAGGTTAGATCCTCAATTTTCTCAAAAATGGAAAAACAAACATCTCTCTGTGTATAGTGGGCTAACTGAAAATGCATCCCAAGAAATTACACTAGAATAGTAATGTAGTTACTATAACCTAACATATTTTTCAGCAGTTGTTAACATTTTCTCCATACTAAAAAAAATAGTTCCCTTTCTATGAAATTCTAAAATATGTTTTAAATTTTAAAGCATAATCGTAACATAATACTTTGTCAAACAAAAAAAAAAAAAAAAAAAAAAAAAAAAAATTTTTAGAAGAAAACATACTTATTTTTTAATATTTACAATTGATTAAAAACCACAATTTTTCTCATCATAATTCTTAAATAACCAATTGAACTCTTCTGCTGAGATAAGAAACAATTTAAATACAAAAAAATATAGTGCCCTCTACTGGGGGGCAGCCACACCCCGAACATGGGTGGCCACCCTTCTGACTCCAGAGTCGGTGCGGTGAGCTGTAAGTATACCACCAGAGACAAGTGGTCGTCCCACCTTCATGCCCTGAAGAGGTTAACTTTTAGAGGTGCGACAATTCGGGCCAGCTGACTACGTCTAGAAGAATCCCCAGTAATAATACACCCAGGAAAATGAATGCAGCGAGGGGCACACAGAGGTTCCCATAATCCAGCTACCCCGCGTTCAGTGTTTTCGCACCCCTCTCCCCCCATGCATGTGATAAGTGCGAAGTGCAAGTGTGTAGAAGGTGCAGATGAAAATCTAGTATATTGCACCACTGCACAATAGTGCCAAATATTAAAATGTGTTTCAATTTATTACACACTTGGCACGAACCCGGCCAGTCCTCCAAGCGGGTCCGCACCATGATGTTCAGTCTGGCTTCTTGTGCATTAGGCGGTAGGTATGTGTCCACACCGTTTCCGGACTTACACGACTTTTTATCATGTAACCAGTTAGTTTGCAGTAGTTTTTTATACTTTAAAGGAAATTTAACATTTTTATTCTTTTCTTTACGTCCCAGGAACAGTTCCGACACTTGCGCGCTGGGGACTTAACCACCAGTAATTACCTTTGTGTAAAGGCAGTTGCCTTGCTTTTGTTCTGCTCAGGCTGGTGACATGCCATAACTGTCACACAGTGTAAGTGCCTCAGAAAAGGGTTTCCTGGTCGCTTCACAACCGTATCAATTGCCTCCTGCGTAAAACCTGACCACATAAGTTACTGTATACGTAACATCATGAAGGAGTACGGTGTTACTGGGCGTGTGAGATGGCCCATCAAACAATCTCACCCTACTTTACTGATATTCTGAGGGGGTCAACACACTCAGTAGGTAGGCATAATTGGATCACTTAAGCAACTTCCCCACCACCAGCGCAATGACGGACTCCAGAAGCAACCCCTTTGGCCGCCTGCCCACTACCTCCCCATTCTTATGTTCTCCAGTAGCTGGCACCCATTTCAAATAACCTTAAATGTAACCAAAAACCTACAACATATAGTCTAATCACGTCTACGCCATTCCTGTGGCCACGGCATCCCGTTAATGTTCTGGTTAACCCAGTAACTGAAACCTACTCGTGTTCAAGATAACCATCGGTTACAGACAAATAACTGTTGGTTATTCCTAGCAGTACGTTGGGAAACAGAAAATGATGTTAACCAACATTTGATTATTAATCAGACCTTAATCGGAAAAAAACCAAACATTTTGAAACCAGCTCTCGGCATGCTGAAGTGTAGTGTGAAATGCTAGAAGCATCCCCTGATTGCTCATCTTCAGCTATATGGCAGGTTTCCCCACAGTACTAGCATGCTGAGTCGAAATTACTGAAAAGAAGAAAAAGATACAGGGGATGAGGCAGAAGATATCAAAAGTTAAGCATTTCAAAACCAATAGTATAAAAATGATATTTTTTTTAAATAATGAATAACACATGATCATACGAAATCTTAAGTCACTAGTAAGAGTGATTAGTTGGTTAATTCCAAACTAGTACATTTTTTTTAGCTGTATGTAGAAACACAGGACTTANGGGGGGGGGGGGGGAGACTCCCCAGCTCACTTGGCACACTGTGTGTTCGGAGGCATATGGTTACGAGTGGTTTGTAGCTTTTGACAGCTGTAGTGTGCATTTGGTGGGGGCAGTTGACTTACCTTATGGGTTGTCAGCCCCGCAGTACTGGCTAGAAAACAGCATGGACAAGGGTGGAGCAGTAGAAGACAGTGGTCACAAGGAGATATCAATCTTTGGTCCCTGCCCTGCTTAGAGTCAAGAACAACTATGCATGGGCATTCTTCTGGCTCACGTCTCCGGCATGTGAGGTAGGAGATGGTTGGTTGTATGCCTACTGAAGCAACCTGTTGGCATGTAGCCTAATCTTGTTCACGTTTAAGAGTACAGACTACCAGCGAGACACGTCCTGCCGTTCAAGCGTCAAGCTCACTTGTCCTAGGGTCTAAAGCTAGAGCACTCTCTCCTCTTGTGTGAAGGCAAACATAAAGGATGTTGAAGGGAGGGGATAAGAGAGAAAGTTAAAAAGAGAAAGAGACCCAGCCCAACCACTGACAGCTCTACACATGGCAGCAGAGGTCAACCAGGAAATGTTCCTGTTTTTACCTTTTGTTTGGAAGTGTGTTAAAATATGAAAACATTTCAGCCATCTAAGGCCATTTCAACAACTAACTTCTGTTAAGTTTTAGCCCCGTAGCATTTGTCGTCCACTAACATTATTTAACTGTTTATGTATTAACAGCTGAAATAAATTACTTTGCTAATTATCAGTTTCCAAAGGCCTACTGTCTTGCCCACATTAATATTCACTGTAAGGACCACTACTAGGTTACTGTTTGTATTTTCTGCAGCAGAAATTCACAAACAACTCAATCTGATCTTACATTTCCCTTGAGGTTCTTTAAAAAATTAAATTATTTATTTTAATACTTTTTTTAATTAAATATAATACTGAAATTATTTGGGAAAAATTGAAGTCAGGAATTTTACAAATTTCCAAGCAAATGAGATTTCTGTACTAACAATTACATAAAGCAAATTAAATGTATTTACGTTACTAACAATACATACATTTTCTGATACTGAAACAGCAATGGAATATATCAGACTGATGGTTCAAAAATTTAAAACAAAAAAATAAAAAGGATGTTTGAAAAAAAAAAATCACTTTCAGGGAAGTAANCATACATTTTCTGATACTGAAACAGCAATGGAATATATCAGACTGATGGTTCAAAAATTTAAAACAAAAAAATAAATAGGATGTTTGAAAAAAAAAAATCACTTTCAGGGAAGTTAAAAAAAACCCAAGGCAGGCTTGTTACATAAGATGTCAAAGTAACATCATAAATGATAATGAGATAAATATTAAATTTCATTCGATTTTATTAAATAACCTTCATCAGCCCACGTAAAATTTAAGTTCTAAAAGTGTAGGTAAACCACAAATTGTCACAATTCTTGTCACTGTCTGTTCCTTCCTCCATACTTCTCCTTGGACTGACTCTCTACCCATGTTTGCTTCAGATGTGCAGAATACAACCTCCTTGGTGTCACTGTACAGTCCGTAATACTACTCGTCTGCCAAATTTGGTAAGAATCAGTTGATTGTCTACTTGAGATATTACATAAAACCTTAATTTTTATGTGGAGAAGAAAGGCTGTGTAGGCATATTTGATAGTTGTAATAGATACTACCAGGATACAAAGTTACGTTGAAAGAGCACAATGGAGGAGAAAAATGTTTGTAGAAGAGAGGAAGAAAGAAACTTAGGGGTGACAAAGAAAAGAGGGGCGGGGGAGTAGGACACAGATTGGTACCTATGACGGGTAGGGACTTAGAAAAAAATCAAAATGGTATGCATTAGCAGTACCAATCCATCTCATAGGCGCTGATATATTCGCTCAACCATAAATTAATTGTTAGTTACAACTAACCATACGTCGAGAAAAAAAAAAAGGTTGCTAACCAACACTTTTGATTTTTAATCATACCTTAATCAGAACAAAACCAGATATTGCGAAACCAGCCCTTAGCATGCTCGAGTGGAATGTGAAATGCTAGAAGCACCCCCTGATGCGCTCATCTTCAGTTATATGGCAAGTTTCCCCACAGCAGAAGCAGGCTGGGCCAGAATAAACAGAAAGAAGTTGGAGGGGGAGGTGGGGAGCAGTAATTTACATGTTTGTAGACTGCCTTCTAATAACAGAATTTTACTAATTTGTAACTTAGTAACTTCAGTATTACGTTCAGACAATGCTGACCATAATGTAGGATTTAATTTTTGTGTGCTCAAAAGATAGCACATTGCTGGCATATCATGAATTGGGAGGCAATTAAAAATTCACGTCCATCGAAACTATGCAAAGTGATATGTTTAAGGGGGGTCAGGAGACACTTATTTTCAGAGTTGTGGCCATACAGACCTTTTAGCTAGTAGACTATATTTACGAAACCATGTCACATATTTCAACTTAACTTTGTATTCTGGCAGTATCTATTACAACAATCAAATGTGCCTATACAGAGCCTCTTTTCTCCATATAAAAATCAAGGTTTTATGTAATATCTCAGGAAACAATTAACTGATTTTTACTTACCAAATTTGGCACACAAGTGGTATTACAGCAGTACATGTAAAAAGATATCTTGGCCATAAAGACATTTCAGTTTAGTACACTATATCTATTAAAACATGCAACAAATTTCAATTTAACTTGGCTCTCTCTCTCTCTCTCTCTCTCTCTCTCTCTCTCTCTCTCTATATATATATATATATATATATATATATATATANTCTCTCTCTCTCTCTCTCTCTCTCTCTCTCTCTCTCTCTCTATATATATATATATATATATATATATATATAAATAATAACCATCAAATGTGTTTTCACACAGTCTCTCTTCTCTGCCATTTTGTAAGATAGCTTGATACGAAACAATACGGTTTTTGTATCATATCTCGTGAAACGATCTACCGATTATCATCAAATTCAGGCGATAAGTTATGGTGTATGTAGTCCATCTAAGTTAAGCTCATACGACTTAGAGTGATGACAACCCAAGTTGATACTCCTAACCCTATCTCTGTAATGCACGTGATTGCATGCCAGCTTACAGTATGAGCAGTTCTGGGTAAGTCATATGTTTTAATTTTTTTATTTTTTATTATCTCACAAATGTTGCATGTTTATGGTTCCATCTCTAATAATTTCTCTGTCAAAAAGATGTCCTCACCTACTTGCCATCTAAGCTTTTTAGATCTTCGTCAAAATTATTTGTAACCATGTAGAGAAACATAGACTCGTTAGTTATATTTGTAATGTCTTGTTTTTNAGATCTTCGTCAAAATTATTTGTAACCATGTAGAGAAACATAGACTCGTTAGTTATATTTGTAATGTCTTGTTTTTCTTCAGACATTTCATCACTTCGCAAAGAGATATCAGGTACAAAGGGAAACTGTTGGCATTCATAAACTTATATATACAAAATACAGTAAAACTCTCTCAAGTCGTTTCTGTAGGAACTGAAAAATTAGAGCATATTAACCAGAANTCTTCAGACATTTCATCACTTCGCAAAGAGATATCAGGTACAAAGGGAAACTGTTGGCACCCATAAAGTTATATATACAAAATACAGTAAAACTCTCTCAAGTCGTTTCTGTAGGAACTGAAAAATTAGAGCATATTAACCAGAAAACTTCTTAAAAAAAGATCAAATTACTTACATATTTATAGCCCAGGTGCCAATTATGTAAGCTTGTTAAGCAAGAAATAATCTCAAGTGGGAACTTCTTAACAGGATTTTACTGTATTTTAATTTGCAAATAAAAAATCTTTCACAAAAATGAAAGGTGTAGTAGCTTATGACTCTATGGTATTATGTATTTTAACCAGGAAATCTTAAATAGTGGATTTGTATCGAGTTTTTATATTCTTAATTACATTTTGTAATTTTTAAAGAAGAGGGCAGAGATTCGCAGGCCTACAGTTTATTTTGGGAGTTGTTCCAGTCGGCATATGACGTGGCGTCGCTTTGCGCCAGGCCCCATAACGAGTGTGAGAAAACGCATCTACAGCCAGTTGATTCCAACTATTTAATTGAGCCGGAGGGGCTCATCTATGTCATTCGGAACATTACTTTGACGACAAACTACAGTACAAACTTTCAAAATAATATGATTTTTGAAGATTTGGATTTTGATCTTATATGTAGTTATGGCAAACCATATGTCCACTGCTCTATGGATTAAGCTTGTGCCGAGACGGAATATTAAATGATCCCTGAGGACATTTGTTACGTTGAGAACTAGTGAGAAGAGAATGGGAGCGATTTTTAGTAAGAGAAAACCTTGAATTTTATAAACATTGAACTTTTGAAACATTAAAATTTAATGTGTCTAGTGGGGCATTTAAATTGACAAAGTAAGCTCAGTTACGTAAAATTCCGAAGGTAATTTTTCAAATCTAAATAAAGTAAAGCAGCATTAATTAAGCATATTTAATATTTTCTTCTTTTTTATCTTAAATTATTATTGTAAGTATGGTGGTGACGAAGTAATTATACTCCAACTTACACTCATTTTAATTTTCTTTTCCAAGCACACAATTAACTTATTCTTTCAGTCAGCACAATTTAAGTAAGAATGACAGCAGCAACACACATTGATTTTGTTTTCTTTTCATTATTTAATATATCTCCTACCACCATACTTACAATAGGAATTTTATTTGTATGAGATAGAGTATTTTATTTTCCTTCCCTGCGATTGTTGGTATAGTCCATTCACGGTTTCTTCAGATGTTTTGAAATCATCCTTTGAAAAATCACCCTGGGAGTAACATGTCAACCTGTATTTTAAATGAAGTCTATAACACAAATATATAACACTGTGATTAACTTCAAAGTATTGTATTCTAGAATAAATTAAAATTTAACTTATTGTCTTCTATAACCTGTAATATTTATTTCGTATTAAATACAAATTGAAAACAGTGAGAGCAGCGATGTGTTGGCAACGGCTGGTAAGAAATAGTTCACAGATAAATCATTGTTTTAACCTAGTTTTTTGGTATGTTATTTGTAAATTAAACATTGCCTATTGATATATTAAAATTTTTAGGTACCACTGAAGAAAACATATTTCATTGTTACAGTTTAAAATAATATCAGCGCAAATTATGGTGTGTAGGCTCTAGTCACGTGGTGTTTTTTTCATCACAGGAAGAAACTAATAGGCGGAGCAGAGCTTGTCACTCTCTCTTTATTTCTCTGTAAGGAATTATCGCACCGCTAGTAGCAGCAGGAAAAAATTATACAAGTTTTCAATTTTAACACATCACAGCAAAAATAATGATTTTTGAATTAGTTATTTACAACTGAAATGAGATTTTATTGTTTGAACACTTATTATAATATATTTAGATGTGATGGCAGGACGGTTAAAAATCTAAAGTTGGCAAAATTGGCGACATGACATGGCAATGGCGTGTTGCTCATAGAAAAGAGTGTATGGAAAGACTGAATGAAGCATTAATTTCTCTTCTTGTGAAATATACTGAAACATACATCAAGTTTGTACAAGTTGTAATTTTTAAACCTAACTAGACAAGTTAAAATGTTGTGACAAATATATTTATCTATGGCAGGAATAAATATACTGTAATGTGCGTCGTGACTGCTGTGTGCGGAAGAGTATTGTTGTCTTTACGTTACATTGGACCAGTGTGTATGTGATCGCAAATATTGGACGTGCTAAATTTATGTCTTAGGGGTGATGAAATTAATTTTTTTAAGTCATGTCTGTTTATCACAACGTAACTTTGCCCTAGGTGTTTGAAACACAATTGTGTAACGGGCTTACCTTTCTGTGATTTGAATGTTAGCCACAATCCCAACAAAATACTAAGCCCAACAAGATAAATTTAAATAAATAATGATATAAACCTAGCAAACAATAAGTACCAATACATAGAAATATCAGCTAAATAAAAGTTACGGTAGGCCTATTTGGTTGCATGTTCACCACTATTTTGTAAGTTTGTCGCTGCTACGTATAAAATATAAGCAACACGAGTTCCATGCTTGAATTTACAGTGTCTTTTCGTTGGGCTGGTTGTTCCTTCGTTTTAATATTTATTCCAGCTGAGGCCGTCCTTTAAAAAGAAATAATCCAACATATAAAAATAACAAGAGGTTATATAATACAGTTCTTTCACCCGCAATTGTAACATGGTTAAACACAGTCGTGGCAAAATATTAATGTGTAATGTGCTATGTCGTGTATAACACATATGTTTACAATGTAAAATAATAACGGTAAGAATTATCATCAATACAGACATTGCTAAAAAGTCATAAAGCTGGCCTAAATAGGGTTATAGGCCTAAATTGTGAACATTCATACAAAATGGTATTTGAAATATGGCAGTGTTTATGTTTACATGTAGCAGAAGGATACGTAATCAGTAACCAAAAGTAGAACTTTAGCAGGGCTTCTTCGGAAAAGTGTGAAGTAACAGTAAATGGCCTATATCAGTGCAGCTTGTGTTCATGTTTTGTTAAGCACAGCTAGCAGAGGATACAGCTCCAGTAGTTCGCATATCAAATGGTAAGAATAAAGGTTGCGACCTCAAATACAAATGAAAGTGAAATAAGAATTAAGTTTTCTACCTACTTCTTCTCACACTAAACACATTAAGTAACTTTACCAAGGCCTTTTGGCACAGTTAATCAATAATCACTTAAAGCTGTCAATTAAATTAGAAGGTATTGGCGCATATGACTGTAAACTCATCACTAGTTATTTATGTAATACAAAATTTCCTGTTACAATACTATTTAAAGTAATATTCACAATACCATCCTGATGACTGTTACTTTAAGCAGACGTTAAGGAATAAGAAGATTGATGTATAGTCAATAAAATGTCCCTAAATGTTGTTTAAAAAAATACAAATTAACACAATATCTTTAACCAGAAAGAAGAATCAAATCTATTTCAACTATTCCATAAACTGCAAAGATTTTCTCATTGCTCCATTCCATTGTTGAGCAGCCCGGCCTACCCATGATCAAATGTCGACACGCAACGCACAGGCCGCACAGTTTCTCAATCCGTTCACTTTGAGCACACATGAACAACTAACTGCCCTTTGAACAGGTACACTTTACAGACTCGCTGTCGGATAGCGTGCAGGCTGTTTGCGAACAAGCGCGCATGCTCATTCTGTGCGACTAAACATGTCCACACTGTCGCACAAACTTCTGTTTGGTGCACCCTCATTCGGCTCGTGCGGCCAAAATGCTTAGTTGTGGACTCAGCCTTACTATATTAATTTCAATGATCACCACAAACGAATATACTCTTTACGCAGTCCACTACGCAACTGATTATACACAGCTATCAAGCATAATATTAATATTTCTCAATCCTAACTTCCCCACAATTATTTTCATTAACACATTTAGCAAACAATAAACATGTTATAAATAAAAAATAATAGTGTTAGGGCAAAAATTGTAAGCAAAAATTTGTATTGATATGCTTGTATATCAATCTTTCTCTTTAAAAATCAAAATACCAAGTGAATCAAATATATTTAATTCATGTCAGATAAAAAAAAGACAGAGATAACCATTCATTAAAAGTTTACATCTTTCAGGACGAGCGTCTTTCACAACTTCTCTACCTTCATTTCCAGCAACACATTACCGAGAACCACGAAGTGTTTGAGTGCACGAATAGTGATGCAAAAGCAACCTTCTTCGACAAACACAGAATTCATCTGGACAGTGTCAGAGACAGTTGGGGCCCGATACACTGACGATGCTTCTGGTCCGTTTAGTTTAACCTCATACAAGAACTTGTCCGTACTTTCACTTGTGACATGTTGCACGCTGACCATCACCTTTCCATTCATCGCCTCCTGCTTTACGTGCACCCAGAATAGTTCTCCAAGGTCCTTAAGAAGGAACACCAGCCACCCATTCAACTTTGATGTCAGCCAGGGCCATTGAAGGGATGCGGTGTGATGATGATATCCTGCATGTTTCTGCAGGAGTTTTGTAGGATGGGCATTTTTCACGTGGTCCATGAACATAGCTGATGCCCCCTTCCATTTGCACAGTCGCACAGCACACCTATAAAAGAACAAAAACCCTTGAAGACAGCCGGGTTTATTTGCTCATAGTAGTAAACCCACAGCATACATGAAATTGCAGTTTGTGTGCGACATAAAAATATACTATAATAAGAACAAAACTTCAGTACAAAGTGCAGGGCTGGAACCAATTAAGACCATAAAAATGAGGGACTTTAGGGATTAAAACTTTCAGATTAAGGACCAAAAAGTGAGATAGAAGAGTGTAAATATGCCAAATGAGGGACCCTTATTTCATCACAGATGTGTGTTTTTGTGATCAACTAAAAAATGAAACAACTATATCTGAAAATCACTGCATTTTTATTGCACAAAACAGATGTTGCACAAAGATAACCCATCAACACAGGCATGACTACAGTAGACTATTGACAGCTCCCAGTAAAACATATCAAATATTTTTCTGTCATACATTATATGGACTTCTTTAATTAAATAATATTAATATTGACAATAATGCTAATTTACATTTGCATCACTTTAACAAGAACAAATTCTTAAGTACAGATATCAACTGAAATATGATAAAAGCACTCCTATGCACAACGCCAAATTAAAGCATCGGGAAATGTTGAGAAATAAGATTATATTTCTTATTGTCTACCAACTTTTGCATACCCTTAACCTCCTTGGTTTGACCATCTACTTCCTTTCTCACCTACTTAGCAAAATGAAGTATCACTTGCGCTACATGAACGCTTGCCACATCATTTTTATTTGTGGCACAGTCTTCAACATTTGACTTGCCTCAAGTAGTTGTGTCTCAAATTTGCTCTTCGATGCTGCGTTTTTCTTAAGGCTCAGCTTCACTCCTTTTGCAGAAATTCTTCATTTTCGCATCATAATTTCAGACTCATAGTAATTACTGACAATGTACGATCATAGAAAATTTACATTTTACGAGTTGTTTAAAAAATTTTTGTGTGTGATTTTTAATTGTGTGTTATCTGCTTGCTGTAAAAAGTCAAGAAATTTCTCAACTTTTTAAAACAAGTTGTTAACACACAAAATTACGCACAACAATATTAAACAACTAACAAGTTGTAAAATTTAAATTTTCTATAATTGTACATTGTCAGTAATTACTATGAATCTGAACTTATGACACAAAAAGTTAGAATTTCTGCAAAAGCGGCGAAGCCGAACCTTAGGTTGATTAAGCTCTGCTTCTTCTTCAGCAACATAATTATTTTCCTCCCCAATTTTCTTCTTCAACCCTTCACCTTGAGGTTCTTGGCTCTAGCTCCCTCTTGCCTCTGGGTCTGCTCTTCCTTCTGCCTCAGTTCTTCAAGATAAGCTTTGTAGCTAGTGCAGAATTGTCTAGCCATGTCTAACAGTTCCTTTGTCATTGGTACAAAAGCTTGTCAATTGTTGTGCTTCTTCAGTGCACTTCGCCTTACAGCGAGCGCAATGCTCGAGAAGTGCTCCGACATGCACGCCATGTCCTCAGTAAATATCCTACTCGATTGAGAAAATCCTCTCTCCGTATCAGCATTCCCTTGGAAGAGCATCAAAGCAGCCTTCACCATAGTAGCATACTTTAACCTCTCCAACTCAGTTCTGTAAAAGGGAAACATTGACACCAGAATATGCCAATGCAGAGTTCCATTCCATCTTCAGTCTTCAATTGTTCCTGTTCATTATGTACCATTCGCCATTCATCTTGGAGATCAATATCTACAGTGATGGGAAGAGCCCCAAGAACTAAGAAAATTTCAAAGAGACCAACATTTTCATTTCTACTGCTCAGGTCAGTTTTAACATAGCATGATGATACAGAACCTAGTATTTAAGTCAATTTTACACCTACCTTAGAATGAACACTTCATAAAAAATCCAATAGTTTCTGTGTAATGCCAAAACATACATACAAGAATTTTTAAATAATTTTTCAATTTTGTGATTTAGGCCTATTTATGCAGCACTTAATCAAAGATTATGCAAGGATCCAATGAGATTTCACTGTAAAATACAAGCTAGACTGAAAATTGAGATCATAATCCAAAACATTTTCCCCCAGTTTTACAACATTCAAATAATAGACCTTGGTTACCTGCGATTTCCATAGCTGCAGACCTTCTTGTGTTTCTGCAGATCATCATACTTCAGAGCAACGGTGCAGCCCTGACTTTTAAAATCGCAAGGGAACTCCATCTTGCTGGCTATCTCCTCCAGGGGGTAGTTTCTAGTGTCTATGAAGGCATTTCTGCAGGTGGGGCAGTTTCTCACTTTATTGATGCACTCAGAACAAATATTGTGGCCGTTCTGGCACTGTCTGATGGGGCGCACCATGTACGCCAAGCAGACAGGACACTCTAGCACCGAGAGCAAGCTGTTGCTCAGCTCAGCCAGGTTTGAGGACATCTTGCGGCAGCCTCCTGCAAACCTGTAAACACAACATCCCCTTTGCTCAACTGCCGCTTCACAGCCTGCATGCACAGACCAGCACTGGACAGGTCAGTGGCAGATACACAACAATCATAAAAGAGGAAGAAGAGCAACGGATACTTTTTTCCTTACTCCTATAACGCAAAAGCACTGCAACATTTAATTTTCTGAGTTCACTGTCTTCACAATTTTCTCATGCATGAACTCAATAGCACAGCTTATATATATATATATATATATATTCATTTAAGTTCTGAAAATCACTATATAAGAACCACTAAACTAGATGTTAGAGCATTATGTGTGTTTTATAATGAATACTGAAAATATTAAAATTGTACAAAATCAGCCAAACATAATGACGTGAAACATCAGTAATGTTGGTTATATGTAAAATAACTGACAGCTGCATCTAAAAAGGATTATGCAACAGCTAATAAAATAAGGCACGAGGGACAGATGGGCAAGAGGGTCAGAAAGAGACAAAAAAGTGTGTGCGATGACCAAAGTATAGGGCCCTAAAAATGAGAGAGTGCTTTGAAGCAGAAAAAAACAGAGAGGAGGATGGATACCTCTCAGAGTCTATAGAACGCATACAATGTCACCCATAAAATTCAACAAAAGTCGAACAAAGCAAGTAAATCGGAAGCTGATGAAGCAGCTGGAAAAACATGGCACACACTCTATGTGACTAGAGACACATGGAGCAGCTATACATTTGGGAACAAAAGAAACACAAGTCGTCCAAGGATCGAAAGAGCGAGAAAATATATTAGATGCAAATCAGCACCAACCTGCTTCCTGGAACATGAATGATGTGAACACAAAGGGCAACCCCATTTTTCTGCTTCATAATTGTATAGTTTCTCAAGTCACTTTACATTATTCTGTAACAAGTAGGATATATTTCCTTTTTTCTTGGCATTTTCATCAATATTATTTTTACACTTTCACCCCATAATTTTCCTAATTTCCAAGCTCCATTCACTAAAGTTTTTAGGATGTAGGATAAATACAAAAAGCATCTATGCGAAAATTAATCAGCAGTTGTATAGGGCTCAAAAATACCAATAAACTCTCCCCTTTATCTCATTAAAAAATTCACAAAACTAGACAACTGCCATAATTACTTATAAAACCATAAAAATGTAGGTAATTAAATAGTTTAAAACGGATGCTTCACAGCATCATTAACGTGATGGACAGCTATGATATACACAGTAGTTCAGTTCTTTGCATCCATTAGATCTTAGAAAGAATCGGCTGTTTGCGGTTAACTGACTTTTGAAGCCCTGCTTAAGATCTTGACACCGTCCCCAGGGTCTCAATTTAAAGAGTACACTTTCAAGAGCACTGCTTCCCACTCTCTCGCTGTGTGAAATTTACAAACACACACTCACATTTCTCTCTGTCGTCGCACAGATGGCTAATGTCAAAAGGGGAAAAATTATGTTATGTTAAGGTCATGGTCATCCAAGTACTTTATATACATTCAAAACAATTCACCAATATTTATAGCACTACCGGAATAATTATTAGGGCATAAATTACTATTTATATTTTTGTTTTATGCATTTCAATGTAACTGTATTGTGTTGTACGGGTTGTGTGATGCAAAGAAGAATTGCGAAGCGCTGTGTAATTCCTCTTTGCTCGACTGGGAAGTCTTCTTGAATGTCGCCGACAAACGCAGCAACCTTTTTTTAATGCAAAACTATGAGAGAAAACTTTCTTTCAACACCTGCAAAATATTCATTTAGAGAAGGAATTTATGAGTTCAAAATTGGTAGGTCTCTTTCAGTGTACCTAATTACCAAACCCGATTTATTAACAACCTTACAAAAATTTCAGATACCCTTAAATAAAATTACTGCAAATGCACACACAAGTCAAGATGACCAAAACAAAACCCTTTGTCATACAATTTGTATGAACAGAATGCACTTGAAAAATAATATCTAACAACCTTCAAAACTACACAAATATTCTTGGCTCTCATCTATACTAATACTAATATTATAAATGCAAAAGTGTGTTTGTTTCTTTCTTTGCCCTTCTTTCACGTCGTAACAAAGCAACGGATTGGCGTGATTTTTTTGCACAGAGATAGTTGGAGGGCCGGGAAGTGACATAGGCTACTTTAAACCAGAGAAAATATCTCATTCCCTCAAGGAAATTCTTATTGGAAAATGAAAAAGTACACAAACTGAATAACAATGCAACGTCAACAATGCAACGTCGCAACCAAGCAACAGATCAACGTAATTTCTTGCACACAAATAGTTGGAGGGCTGAAAGGTGACATTGGCTCCTTTTATCGCGAGAAAATATCTCAAAAGAATTTACTCAATATGTAATTTCCTTTAATCATTCTATGTTAAACGACATCCCAAATGTAGTTTTAAAAATTACAATAGATAGCGTTCAAATAGTTTCAATTGACTGCATTTGGTTTTGGTTTCCTTTGATTCGCTTTGGTTTTGTTGTTTAGGAATATTAGAATATTGTTCAATTTATTAGACTGGATTGACCTTTGGTACTGATTTGCACTTTGAATTGGATTTGTTTTGGTTTGGTATTTGTTTTTGTTTACTTTTTTGACTGCTTTTTTTTGTTGTTTAGTTTTTCATAGCCTGTTAAATAAATAATGCCTCGCAAACGAAAACCAAGTCTTTCAAGAGCATCGTCTCAAGCACAAGCAAAAAAATTTGCTTGATCGCAAGAGTCTTCAGAAGATGCCGAACTGAGAAGACAAGAGCAAGCACAGCGACAAGCTGCTTTGAGGGCCGCAGAATCGCCTGCTCAGATTCAAGAAAGGCTCGAAGAACAGGCCGCACGCCACGAACATCTCAGGATCTCCTACCGATACTCAACTCCGTCGAGATGAACAGGCAGAATGTCAAGCCGCTTTGAGAGCCACAGAAATGAGTGAACAAACACAGCTGCATTTAGATGAACAGGCTGAGCGCCAAGCCCTATAAAGAGCCTCAGAAATGCCTGTTCAGACCCAACTACGACTGGAAAAACAAGCAGAACGACAGGCTGCTTTAAGGGCATCCGAAACACCTGAACAGTCACAGGCGAGAAGAATCGCAAACGCGGAACTCCAAGCGAAACGTCGACGAGCTTTTCAAACAAACACTTGGTCTGTGTTTAATGACGTGGCATTTCATTACAATCCCTTAATTGATTATAAGAATCATTGGCTTATTGTTATCAGACTGATGGACAAGTCGTTCCGGTTTTGTAGCGCTTTGAAGTGGAAAGATGAGACCGCAGGGATGTGCTGTTTCAGCTGGAAAGTTCCCCTTCCTCTACTTGGTGAGCCAGAAGAGCCTCTGAAAACTCTCTTTTTGTATGAGGTTGATGAATCACGGTGCTTTTTAAATAGGACCAGAAAGTACAACTCATGTTTCCAAATGACATCTTTTGGAGTTGACAGAGAGATAATAACGCCCGGATTTTCACCAACGTTTACTGTTCAAGGGCAAGTTTATCATAGAATAGGTGCGCTTTTTCCAGCTGTCAATGAACAGCATAAATTCGTGCAGGTATATTTCATTTGTAACGAAGAAATTGAAACAATCCGCCGCTGCCAATTTATTCAAGGAGTTGAAATAGACACAGTGCTGAAAATTCAAAGAATGTTGCATGAATACAACATCTTGATAAACACATTTAAAACCGCTTTAGAGAATCCGCCTCAAGAGGATTTTAACGTAGTCATCCATGCTGGTCTGACTGAGTGGAGAGCGTGAGAGGCGCTAGCACCTTTAATTAAGGAAATTGCTGCAGTGGTGAGCGTGGTGACCAGTTCTCATCACGAGACATTGTCCTGCGAGGAAATGACAATGCGTTGACACGGGCTGCCGACACTTATAAGTTTGATGACGCCCTGCAATATCTGTTGATTTATAGCAAGGGACAAGAGGGATATCATTTTTAAATTCCACTTATTATTCCTATGACAAGACAGCCTGTTCCGAACAAAAAAGTTTTGTGTATGGATTTTTATGCGTAGCGCATGATGTTGCGAGAGAATGATTTCAACCTCTCTTCGCGCGGTGCAGACAACTTTTTCATCAATTTCTGGTTGACATGTATATCAAAGTAGAAAGTGAACGCCTACGGTAAATCTCTTTAAATCAAATAAAGCTGCGAGTTGAGAATTACATACATCTGCAAGATGCTATTAATAGCTATGCCAATGTAAACCCCAGTGATTTAGGTAAAATGGTAATTTTTCCGTCTTAATTCGTCAACAGCCCCTGCTACCTGCACGAATACACCCAGGATGCATTCGCCTATGTACGGAGTTAAGGTAGATCCAATCTTTTTGTCACTTTCACTTGCAATCCCTCATGGAAGGAAATTACGGAGTTTATGCCCGGACAAAACGCTACTGATAGACACAATTTAGTTGCCAGTCTCATTCGTTAAAAAGTATAAAATATAATGAATGTTATTACCAAAGGCAAAATATTCGGAGACATACAGTGCTACATATATTCCATTGGGTGGCAAAAACGAGGTTTGCCACATGTGCACATCCTAATATGGCTCAACGAGAAGCTGCGCCCCAACCAAATAGACGACTTAATAAGCGCTGAGATTCCGGATCCAGCACAAGATAAAGATTTGTACGACACCATAGTCCGAAACATGGTTCACGGTCCATGTGGCGTGCATAACCCAGAATCGCCTTGCATGAAAGGTGGGAAATGTACAAAAAATATCCATTTTGGGACAGTAGTACCCTGAGGTGCGGAAAATTGGTAAAACTTGACAGAATTTCCCC
>NQII01000476.1:448960-486873 GCA_002778355.1 Clitarchus hookeri
GCAATCCTCTCTCAGGTACCTCTTCCTCCTCCACGCCCCTTGTGGACATTGAAACGCCGGGCATCGCGGCGGAGAATAGGCCCTGGAGAACTCTTCCATCGCTGTCGGGGCTCTAAATCCCGACTTCCCTTGTGTCGTCGATTGTTGTGTTGCTCTGGTGGTGTTCGACATCCTGCTGAACAGGTGTCGTGATGTTTGTCGTCCCTACTGCCAATCTGAGGTCGTCGCAGTGGACGGCGGCCCTCCTCCTGCTGCTTAGCCGGATGATGTACGTTGTGTACCCAAGCGGCTTTACCACCATGTGCGGTCCACTCCATTTCTGGGTGAACCTGGCGCAGAAGTTCGTTTGGCTGCTTGAGATCCGGTGTTCCTTTACGTACACCAGTTGGCCAGGCGCCAATCGTCGTAGTGCTCTCGTGGTGGCAGGCACCCACTCCTTGATATAGTTCTCCTGGTTGTTGCGAGCTGCCGTTAGATCTGCCTCCCGGCGCTGTCTTCTGGCAGTCCCGTTCTCTGGTTGGCGTGCGGTAAACTCTCCAGGCAGCATTAGTTCGCGGCCCTGCAGAACTGCTGCTGGAGTCTGACCTGTGGCTAAGTTTACCCACATCCTTATGGTGAATAAGGCTGCGGGTAGGTGTTCGGCCCAGCTGGTGTGGTTGTTACCCACACTCAGACGTAGTTTTTTCTTGAGGTCCTGGTTGTACCTCTCGGTGGGTTTTGCCCTCGTGTGGTATATGGGGGTTGTATTTTGTCTCACTCCCCAATGAGTACACAGCTCACGCCAGTACCTCCCAGTGAACTGGGTACCATTGTCGGTGAGTAAGGTCTGTGGGTACCCCCAGCGAGGGTAGAACTCTGTTTCCATCGTTCGTTCAATCGTTCATGCTGTGCCTTGGAGACTGGGTACGCTTTGGTCCACCTGGAGAATGAGTCACTCACGACCAGGATGAACCTTTCCCGATGGAAGTGCGAGGGTAGGGGCCCATGAGACCCAGGGACGCTGTCTCGAATGCTTCCTTTGGCACCCTAGGTTGTTGTTGTGTCACCTCATCTGTTCTCCTACCTTTGAAGTGATTGCAGGAGACACACTCCCTCACATGCCTGCGTTTATCCCTGCTTGCTCCTGGCCAGTGAAAGTGCTTGTGGAGGTTCGTTGCCGTCTGGGTTGCTCCAGGATGACCGGCCAAATGGCTGTCATGTGCATGCTCCAGTGCTTTCTATCGTACTCCTGCAGGTACATAGATGCACCAGGTTGCATCGGGATACTGCTGATGGGTTTCTATGTGTGTGTCTCGGATGCGCCACCACTCACCTTGCATGGTATTCACCATCTTCTCCTGGGTTTGTACACATCGTTGTTGGGCGTTGATCACTAATGCCTTCAGTTCGTCGAACCTGGGTTCAGAGTCTGGTGTTGTCTCTATCGCAATGCAGGTTACCTGCCTGTTACCTGCTGTTGCACTGTTGACTGTAGGAGGTAATAAGTCGTCCCACTCATCCCTGTCGATGGCTACTTCGGTGCCTGGTGTCCTGGACAGTATATCTGCCATTTGGTTCTCTGCTCCGGGGACATGTTACTCAACAAAGTCATATGATTGCAACAACAATGCCCACCAGGCGAGTTTGCTCCTGGCTTCCTTCATGGAATGAAGCCAGAGTAGGCACCTGTTGTCAGTCCTTAGGGTAAAGCACTGATACTCGAGGTATGCTCTATAATGCTTCACCGCCCAAACCACTGCCAAACATTCCCTCTCATTTACATCATAATGACCTTCAGTCGACCCAAACTTGGCGCTACTATACTCAATGATCTGGCGCTCATTGTGGTCACCCATTTGAAATAGTATGGTGCCTTGGCCCTTCTCACTGACATCTGTTTGAAGATATAGGTGCCTACTGGGGTCGTGACATGCCAGGGTTGTGCACTGTTGGAATTTTCTCTTCAGTTCTTGGAAGCAACTTTCGTGCTCGCTGTTCAACTGGAACTTATGGTTCGGGGACAGCATGTCTGTCAGGGGCGCTCTTATTGTTGCGAAATCCCTAATGTTTTCCCTCAGCCAATTCACCAACCCAAATAACTTTTTGAGCTGTTTGCGGGTTCTGGGTGCCTCATATTGGTCGATGAGGGAAAACTGTTCCTGTGTGGGTATACTGCCATTTTCGTCCACTAGGTGCCCAAAGAACTGGATGCCGGGTTTCCCTATGTGGCACTTCCGGTTTGCACAAATTAACTTATTGATCGCTAGGCACTCTAATACTAACGACAGGTGTTTTATGTGATCTTCCGAGCTCTAGGACCAGATGATCACATCGTCCAGGTATGCAAGCGTAAAATCCTCTACATATCCGTCGAGCACTTGTACCATCATTGCTTGGAAAGAGGCCGGTGCACACTTTAGCCTGAATGGCATGGCACAGAACTGGAAGCATCGCCCATCAGGGGCGGTGAATGCTGTTTTCTGACGGTGTTCTGGCTTGATCGGGACCTGCCAGTAGCCCCTGCTCAAGTCCAATGATGTCATTACTTTTGCTTTTCCTAGTGTGCGTAGTGCATCCTTCACACTGATGTTTGGTGGTGGTGCACTTTGAGTTATCAGATTAAGGGGGCGAAAGTCCACACAGAATCGCCACATTCCGTCTTGCTTGGGCACTTTCGTGATTGTGCTGTTGTACTTGCTGTGTGTGGGCTCGATGACGCCTTTGGCTAACATCTCCCTAAACTGTTCTTTGATGATGGTACACTGGTGGGTTTGGTAACTGCATGGTCCTGAAAAGAGCGGGTGGTCGTGCTCCAATGGTATGGAGTGCTCGGCGATAGTAGTTCGCCTTAAGGGGTCAGCGTCCGCACACACGTCCTGTCTTTCCTGGAGGATTTTCTGTACTATTTCCCTGTACTCTTCTGGCACCTCATGATCCAGTTAGTCCAGCTGGACGCCTGGTGTGCAGCTAGTGGTCCGTGGTTCTAGTTCATAAACAGTGCGTCGTTCCAATTGGCCAAAATGGTTCCTGTGGGCCTCTGGCTCTACTATGGTGTTCTGTTCCGCGAGCCAGGGTATGCCCAGTATGGCTTCTTCCCGTAGGTCTGCCGACACTAGGGCTGTAGTGGTAGTCTCTACGTCCCTAATTCGGACAGTGATGGTCACTTCTCCGAGGGTTTGCTCTTTATGTTGGTGTGTGGCAAGATGTACTGTGTGCTTTGCCGGCCTTATCACGTCCTCATTCATGTACCCTGTTCTCACGAAGTTGTGTGATGCTGCTGTGTCTACTAGTGCTAGACTGTGGATGTTATTGAGGGTGATCGGTATCCTGATAATCCTGTAAACGGTATAAAAAAAAGGCGATCGTATATTAAATAAAACATTGAGACTTAAAAATGCAGTGAGTGTGCAAATACCAATTTGGTTTCTGTACAAAATGTATTTTCGAAAGCCCTCATATCAGATTTTGCCTGTGGACAGGAGTCACGTCGGAACATGTATTGTTTATTGGATGCTATTTTAGAGAATTTCGGGTCGTTCATGTTGTGGACAAGGCTACCTTTGGAAATGGATGGTACACTTGGTGTGAGATATCGTGTTTATATGTGTATTCTAGGTGTATCTATTTTTCTCATGTCCCATCAGTGTGGCCGATAACTTGCATATCGCCCGGTAACTGGCGTTCTGAGCGTCTTTTTGTTACAGACACTATGAATTCGATGTAGAAAGTGATATGACTTCATGATTTACTGTCTAGGAGAAGTAACCTATATTGTGTCAGTACCTAGATTGGACCATAGGCATATCTGGTGAATTTTGGCCTACTTTCCGAAGGATAGGTAGGCTTATGCAATCACCTCGTTGTCTGTCTGGAATGTATGTCCCCCTTAATAACGTTTAATCCCGATAACAGAATTTAACCAAACTTGGTCCAGATATGGTATTTAGTAAGTACATCAGATTTTTATAGTTTTCAATTACGCTGGGTATTTATTTTCGTAATGGCGGCCATTTGATAAAGTTTCGACTACTATGTTATATATCGGGAACTAATTATCAGATTTAAATCTAATTTGGAACATCCACAGTGTATTACATTAAAAAGATATAGTTGCATTATTCCGCAATTTTGGAAGAAAGCACAAATTTACAAACTAAAGAATTTCCATATACATATCGGAAACCATTTAACAGATTTAAACCAAATTTATTAAGCTGGTAGTATATGATGTAAGCATTGAATAAAGCAAACTCTAAGGTTATTGGTACGCCATTTTGTAATATTGTGAAAATTGAAAAATAAAGCTCATGTTATATCTAGGGAACCATGTCACAGATTTAAACAAAATTTGACACACTGCCTGATGTATGCATTGAATAGTGTTAATATTATTAATTGACCATTTTGTATGATAGTGCAACATGAAAAAATAATTTTTTTATGTTACATCTTGGTAACTGCACAACCTATTCCTGCCAAATTTGGAGTTCAAGTAATACTATTGTAGGCCACATTAATGTACGCAATTTAAAAGCACTACATGAAAAAAATAAGTTTACGTGTCCTATCGGAAACTATTAACTAATACCCACCAAATTCAGCGACAAGTTAAATTTTTGTAGTCCATCTAAATTTATATGACTTAAAGAGTTCATATATTTTCTAAATTACATCAATGCAAATATAATATGTCAGTATGCCATATGTCCCAAACTATTTCAGCCAACTTAATATGTAACAGTATCTATGACAAACATAGAATGCGCCATTAGATCTCAGTTTTGTTTTCCAGTAATGAAGATACCACCACATAAGAAAATGGAGCTTTTTGGTCATATGCCCGGGACCAATCAACCTATTCCCACCGAACTTCTCACACTAGTAATGCTAAAGTAGGTCATGTTTAAAGTGTGCCTGGCTTTATTTACAGCGTGACTGCAACATAAATAATTCAGATAAGTTTATTAAATATCTTGACATATATCAGTATCTATTAGAATCATCAGATATGTCTAGACAGATGCTGTTTTAGGATGTTTTGTTTCATAGCGCAAAATGAGAAACTAATGTTTTATGTCATATCTCGGGAACCGGTAGAGCTATTTCCACCAAATTCTGCGCACAATTAGTGTTACGGTAGGTCGTGTCAAATTACATTATTTAGCTGATTCACAGATTTGTTTTAAAAATTATGTCCTTTTAGAAATTTCAAGTTGTTGAATCCAATCTACCAAAACTTTAGACTGATTACTACCGAAGTAGATGCTACGAATGCTACCTCTGTAATGTAGTTGGCTACACGCCAGCTTACAGTACGAGGCGTTCTGTGTTCGAGCCCCAGGTAAGGCTCGTGTGTATTTGTAATTTCACACTAGTATTGCATTGGTTTCTGGTTGCATCCCTAATGATATCGCGATCAACGAGACCATCTAGCTTCTTAAAAACTTCATCAAAATTATTTGCATGTATGTAGAAGAAACTAAGTTCATTAGTCATATAGATAGCTTCTTGTTTTGTAATGAGGTGATACATTTTTGCAAATGTTTTCCTAGGCAATTCATCTGTATCTTTGTGAGAGTTGAACTGAAAGTGTACTTCAATGTGTCTAAAAGAAATGTTTTTTTTTTTTTTGACATTTAATGTATTTCTTTGTATCTGTGAGAGAAAAATTTACCTAGCGTATGAATTTGATGTGCTTACTTCCCACCAAACAGCATACATTATATATACATTTTTTTTTTCATAATTTAATATACGATATCGGTACTCACAGACTGTGTCCTTCAAACTAAATTTACACCTAGCGTAGTTCCCCAGTTTGGATCACTAATATCTGTCTAAGTTGGAGTGGAATGGAGAGCTTTGGGTGGCTCTTAACGTCGAGGTCTTGAGAGTCGATGAGGGTGAAGCGAGGTAAGTATGGAGGAACGTCGGAATGATCGGGTGGGGTAAATGGCAGATCCCCGAGAAAACCCGCCGATCAGTGGCATCGTCCGGAACGAATCCCACACGGGAAAGCCCGCCCCGCCGGGAATCGAACCCGGTTAGTCTAGGCGGAAGGCGAGTAGTATAACCACTATTATAATATGATAATATGAAATATGAAACTACGTATGAATAAGTAACAAGCCCGAACAAAGTAGCTGCATAAGTGAAAAATAAGATAAATTGACGTGTTCATGAAGAACTTTTGCTTCTGGACATTTGTAAACTGAACGGGAAAGTGGTGGTTCTGCAATTTAATCTTTGAGAAAGCACTGGAACACATGTTAGCGTGGAGTAATACAGAGAAAACGCTAATAAAATTGTTGTGGGATTTTTTTTTCTGTAATCATATCAAAATATTGCTTCAGCTAATTTTTTTTTCTCATTTCAGTGATACTGCGCTGATGTACTTATTCAATGTTTTATTTAATAGTTTCATACGGGCGAAATGTTTTCTTGAATAAATTATCTTCCACCCATAGGCTCCTGGTCCTGTGTGTACATTATGCAAGAGTTTATGTGTTTATGAATATTCTTAGTACTGATAATTATGACTTGTGTATAAACCCATTTTAGAAATTCACCCCACTATACATTTGAGAAATGAATATATAGCGAGTAGTTAACATAAACCATGTTTTTATCGCAATAAGTGCAGCAGATTGTTTCTACATTTGAATGAAACATTACCACTTCAATAATTCAAAACACATATTTTCCCTGTTCTTTCCTCATATATTTATATATATATACTCTCAGTAGAGCATAATGTTTATTTCTCTCTCTCCCACTCTTTCTATGCTCTGCCTGTATGTATACGTAAGTACGTGTCCATACATGCTACACATTCAAACATTCTGTACATACATATGTATATAAACATACACATGCACAGACACACACAAATATATACATACGCGTAAGAAAATACAAACGCACATGCATGTAAAATACATAAATAAATACACACACATGCATACATATACGAACACACTCTCAGTCTCTAAACTAATTTCGACTCACAATAGTTGGAGAAGGGAAGAAAATAAATTTCATTCGTAACAACGTACAAGCGCCTGGTTGTAGGCAAACAGCCGCACGAAGGAGCAATGTTGGATGCAGATATTGTAGGTGGTAGAGCAATCTGCCCGGTTAGTGGTTAACACAGTGCTATATGGCTGACCCACGCTGTACCACCTATGTGTTTTTTTTTTTTTCGACGAATCCTGTTGTTTCAAGAGAGATGGGATTCTTAGTAGTCGAAATATCTGGGCCAATGTGAATCCCTTCGCTGCAGTTGTGGCGAACCATCAAGGAAGGTTTGCAGTGAACACGTGGGCAAGCAAAGTGCACGAGCACTAAGCAGTTTTAACAGCAACCGTGTACACTGTGTTTTTGCGGGAGATACTTCCCGAGTTATTGGAACATGACCTACTCTATGTTCGTGAATTTTGTGGGTCCAACATCGTGCTCATTAGTACCAAAATCAGACGTTCACTGAAAAGTGGATAGGAAGAGTAGCTTCTGTTTCTTTGTTTCTTCGCCAACTCGTTTGTCTTATCTGATCCCTCCTTTTCTCTCTCGTGGGATCATGTAAAATGTCTTGTCTATGAGACACCCGTGGAGAATGAAGACGACCTGGCCAGAATCCTAGCTACTTGTGATATCGTCCGAACGTTTACAGGGATGTTAGGCCGGATGCAACTTAGCTTATTGCGACGTTGTTATGGCTGTATCATAGACTTGGGACGCCATTTTGAACAGCTTTTTCACCCTAACTTATTTCAGAATGAAAATGTTGGTACGTCTGTGAGTACATGGACCGGATATGTTAACATTTTCACATATTTATTATCTAAACTAAATACATGTTACACTAATATGTTACAAAGTATTAGAACACGTTTACGTAACCACTAACCTGCAATATCACATTTATCTTCTTTTACAGAAATATTTTATAAAAGTTAATAACGGGCCTTGAATATTTAATTTTTTTTCTCAGAGAATTCAGCATTTTATTTCGTCATACAAAAAAATTGCTCTGGATTCTTCCTTGCTTTTAGACCATACATATTCCGGAAAAATCTAGAAAGAGTATTGAAGTTTTCTTTCATACATACAGCAGCTATTCATAAGCCTAAAAACTTTTTGGTGTTATTGCTATCACAGTTAA
Organism: Clitarchus hookeri; assembly: GCA_002778355.1. Lineage (NCBI taxonomy): Eukaryota > Metazoa > Arthropoda > Insecta > Phasmatodea > Phasmatidae > Clitarchus > Clitarchus hookeri. The sequence continues at coordinate 457,101 of NQII01000476.1, forward strand.
AATGTGGGAGTGATGTGTTACCCATCATCGGTAAACATCCAAAATATTTCCTGTCGCAAAAATTGAGTATTGCTTTTTACAAAATGTTCTATTTTAATGACTATCAAACGTAAAAAATTAATTATGTAGGTGAGCACACGCTCCGTTCACAGTGCAAATCCAGATAAGCCAACGGGTGCCTGGCACCCAACCCAGCAACGAAAGAAACGAACATGTCGGTAAGCCCCAACCGTGAGTGAGTGAACAGAGTGAAGAGATTTGGGCGGCTCTTAGCAGCGAGGTCTTGTGAGCTGATGAAGATGAAGCAAGGCGAGTATGGAGCAGCACCGGCGTGGAACGGGAGATCCCCGAGAAAACCCGCCAACCAGCTGCTTCGTACGGCACGGTTCCCACATGCGAAGCTCCGAGGGGCGACCCTGCCGGGAATCGAACCCGGTTCGCCTTGGTGGGATGAGCCGAGCAGCCCAACCACTACACCACCGCGGGCCCCCTACCCCAACGGAAATGACGTCCATCGTCAGAAGAGACCTATTCCACGGGAACGTGAAACCGCTTCAGCAGGATCTTCCTTAAGAGCTGACGCGGAAAATGCCATTGGGGAAGGGGGAGTTGCGGCGTTCCGCAAGTGGATTCACGCGAGCGCGCGTTATCTCAGGTCGGCCATCTGCGGTGCAGCAGCGGCGCGGAACACTGGTCGTTATCCGCGCGCGCGGACAATAGCGCGGCCGTGCCGACCTTGGCGCGGCCCGCTCCGCGCGCGGGGGTGACCGTACTCCGGGCCCAGTCGCTCCCGCAGTCATGGCAGCGGGTCAGGGGAAGCTGTGGTGCGCCGCCTTCTTCGTCGCCTACCTCTGGGCTCTCGGGGTCTGTATCCTGCAATATCTGAGCTGGACATAGCGCATGCCACGTGCGCGTAGCCATTCCCGTGTCCCAACATTCAACCACTCTCCTTCCTGCACAACCGTCAAATCCAAGCGGCCTCCACTTGGGTCAGCGTAAGGGGAACCTTCCCCGGCCGTATCGGATTATTGATTTCTCTTGCTTGTTTATTTTTTGTAAAAGAAAATTCCCATAAAATACCCCAATACCCAGCTATAATCCATTCACGGTATCTTCGATACTTTTGAAAAGAACCTTTGAAAAATCACCCTAGGAGTTACATGTTCAATTGGTTATAAAAAAATGGTATATGAAAAAAGGTTTTGTCTTGCTTTTAGCACTGAAGCACTATATAAATTGGTTGTTTTAAGTTTTAAGTATATTTTTTCAATAAATTATAATAATTTGTTAAAAGTCCGTACGAATTAACAACGGATTTTGAAGGGACATGTTGGTTATAGCTGAAAAGAAATAGTTCGTAGGTTAAATATTAATATGTATAAATTTAATGCCGTAATTGTAAAGTTAATATTGCTAAACTATATATTTACATTTTTACGTAGCACTCATGGGTAAAGATTTCACCGTTATTAATTGAAATTAAATAAATTTCAGTTGTTGTCCAGCGGACTCGTACACTCCATCTTGTTCGTTTGGGCACGTTTTTTTCAGAAGTATAACCACGCCATATTGGAGACGCTGAATTGTGGTTATAAAACTAACGTAACACATTCTTTCTACTTACAAGATAATTCTAGGTTAAGATGTAATTTTAGTATTAGCGTTGTTATTTCTGCAGTTTATCAAATAAACGTGCAAAATATAGAAAGGCATTTGAATATTTCCGTTACGTTATTCCCTTCGCAAAGAATGCAAAGGAATCGAATTTTGGTCGCCGCCAACTGATAATCGATTATTTTCGAAAGCTTTTTGTGGAGACCAAGAGATGGCAGCACATTAGCGTTGGTTCTTCAGTGCCAAATGTTAGCCGTGACTCGTCTTTCCGCCGCATAGTGTTGTTTTTATGTTGCAGTGAAGAAGCGCGACAGTTCTTGATGGAACAGAGATGTACCTACACCGCAGGTTTCAAAATGAAAGTGATTTTGTTCGCTGAAGAGTTTGGAAATCGAGCCGCGGGCCGTGAATTCGTAGTAAATGAAACGTTAGTGCGGGGCTGGAGGAATTTTTCTCACTTATAAGTCGCACCCCAAGTTTTCAATAAATTTTTTTTTTAATAAAATGTGCCACTTATATGCGATAAAATACGGTACCATTTATCACAGTGAAATCTTTAACCTGAGTGCTACTTCCAAAAGTTTATTATGTAAAATTTAACTTTTTCCTTACAGCAAATATGTAAATAAATCTTAATACAATAAGTAAACTTTAATTAAATTATATAATTAACAGTTCCGATATATACTTCAATCTACCTTTTTGTATGTATTACAACATTTCGCTAAATTGATTAGCATTTTTTAGACATTTAGAGAATTTTATTAAAGTATATGACAGTTGAGATTACATGGCATTGTTTCTCTTCAAAAATAAATTTTGGTAGTTCCCACATGGACACTGTTAATAAAATATTTGACAGTTCCCACAAGGCACTGTTTGTTTACAAAATATTTGACAGTTCCCACATGGCACTGTTTACAAAACGTTTGACAGGTGTCACATGGCAATGTTTTGTTTACATACTGCGGAAGGATACATAATCGGCTCCCTGAAAGTAGATATTTAGCAGGGCTTCAGAAAATCTTGAAGTTACCGTGAATACATTATATAGTCTATTCGCGGTGTCTTAACATATTTTTAATTAAACCTTTGAAAAATCAGCCCATATATGACGTGCTTGGTGGTTTCCTAAACATGTAATATACCGCAAACGTTTTAAACTTGTGCTAACATAAAAATACCCTTTTTTATTAAATCGAACGTTTACTTATATATTTATCTACAAATTACGTTATTTTATTTATAATTAATATGAATAAAATCAGAGAGAGAATAGGTGGTAATGAAATGGTAATGGAGAAAAATGGTAATGCCTATTAAGTAATAGTTCTTATGCAATATATGATTACACTGAGTGCGCATGAATGCTGTGTGTTGTCCCTTTGGTGTAATTTTCTAGACTCAGTTAAGCTTTGTTTGCATGAGGCGGAGGAATATCCTGGAAGTATAACTTTAGCAGGGCTTCGGAAAAGTTGGAAGTAACCGCGAATGGACTATAGTTGTATATTACGGTACTTTCGGAGTTTCTTTTTGTAAAATACGAACAAGCTAGAAATCCAAGAATCAAAAATGGATGGGGNATATTACGGTACTTTCGGAGTTTCTTTTTGTAAAATACGAACAAGCTAGAAATCCAAGAATCAAAAATGGATGGGGGAGGTTCCCCTTAAGCCTGCGTTGCTTCTAGTTAAGGCAAGTGACTGGTACGTCCAGGGATACGTACAGCACGGCGAGAGGTTCCGCCTTGTCCGCCACATGTTGCATTGTCAACAAGGCCATCAGTGAGCGCGGGTGCTTAGTAGGCGTGCTCGTGTGACGAGCGAGAAGACCGAGTTGGCGGTGGTCCGAAACCATCCCCTGCAAGACTAGAGTATAAGGCAATGGAGTAAGATTCAAGACCCTTGGAGACTACTGTCACCCGGAGAGTCGACTGCACGTAGCCTCTCACAGAATGACCACGTGTTTAACACCCAAGCATACAAAAACTCAGCATGACAAGCTGCTGATGCATATTCAATATGTTTTGCAAAGGTATCTTCGCTGAGCATATGACATGCGGTGTGGTTGAAAACGTGACTGAAATTTACGCATGTTCCTTCACCAAGCAGTTTTTCGTAGATTGTTTGACCAATCTCACCGAGTGAGGTGGCCCAGTGGTAAACCTTGGGACTCGCGCTCGGGAGCACATGGGTTCGAATCGCTGTCCGGCCGTCATGTCTTCTGTTTTCCGTGGTTTTCCACAATCACTCCAGGCGAATGTTGTGATGATTATTTACTACAGGCCATGGGACCGATTCTTTCCCCGTTCCTGCTTCTGTGAGCAACTTTCTCCGTTTCTAATGACCTCGCTAACGACGAGACGTTAATCCATATTGTATTTGATCAATTCCAATGTTTTTACAATAACTTTGCCATTTTTGTTATACATTTACGTTACAGACTACTAACTGATAAAGCTACAAAAACACATGTTCTTGAAATAGTTAACCTCGTCAGTCAGTATAACATTTGAAATGAATAGTCAAACAGAACGTACAGTGAAATATGGAAGCTTTGTTGTACGTCCAATGTCCATGCGTTAGTTAAGACTCACGCAGCACTCGCAATTAAATTTTGGCCCTCGTTCTCGTGTTGTTAGTGACATTGCCAACTAGAGGCTGAGATAATCGTTGTTTTCCGCCTAAAAATATTAGGCAGGATGTAACCGTTGACACGAACATAATGACCTTTGTGATGTGGAACTTGATACCGGAAGTTGGACAATGTATAAGTAAAGTGTAGCCATATTGTTGTTTTAGTCAGTACCCACGACCTCACATTTGTTTGTGAGAAACAAAGCAATTTAGAAAACCGGGCCAGTTGAGTCATCAGGACAAGTTTCACGCCATTAATTTTTCATAAAAATAATTTAGAAAAATGGAAAAAAATGTACAACGAACATTTTTGGTTGTGTGTAAAGCTATTCTGAAAAGATTGCTTAAATCGGTACCAACGTGCTTTCAGATCAAGTCAAAATAGACCTTGCCTGTCGTCGCAAATCCAGTATGATTACCATTAGCAGATATCTTGCCTGGACTTCTACAGTGTTAGTAGATCACCAAATTTCAACATTAATGCCAGTATTTACCGTTCAACAAATTGCTTTCACATTTATTATTACGGAAAATGTTGGGCCTCTGCCGCTTTTTTACTGTGCATACAACTGAGAATATAAATACAATTGTAACATACTCAATTATGCCCTTTATCATGTTTGAACCTAATTTATTTACAAATCAAATAAATGTATCAACTTATATAAATTATTTGCAGGAAAAATTAAAACTCAGCTGTAGGCCGACTGCAATAAAATGTTCATAAATAGCATGCTGCCATAAACAAAAATAAGTTCTCAAATATTGCTCGATTGCGCAGACTCCAGATAAAGCCGAGGCCGGCAATGTACCCGGCGAGCTAAACACACATGAAGCGAAACACTAGCCCCATAATTTGTTTACCAAGTCAACTTTTGTAATTTTTTTTTTAAGTCACAGTTGTTAACATCTCTGTTTTGTGAAAGACGGCTGATCGGGTAGAGACTAAGACATGCGCTAAACTAGCCAAAGCAAGCTTGCCTCGGATTCGCACTTCGAACCTCGTGACCTCAAGTGACCCGAGTCGAAGGATTTTCTTTCTTTGCAGCGAGTTTGCAATGGCTCAGACTTCTTCATTGTCCGTCGAGAGTCCAAGCCATGTCACCAAACAGCNTTTCTTTGCAGCGAGTTTGCAATGGCTCAGACTTCTTCATTGTCCGTCGAGAGTCCAAGCCATGTCACCAAACAGACCCACTGGCACGTGCCGAGCGAGATGGTGCACTAATGACACATTGGACTCATATTCGGGAGGGCACGGGTTTGATTCCCGGTACAGCCATCCTGATGTCGGCTTTCCGTGGTTTCCCGAAGTCGCTCCAGGTGAATGCCGGGACGACCTCTTACTGCACGCCGTGACATCTGCCCTTCTCCGGTCCTGACTATNTTTCTTTGCAGCGAGTTTGCAATGGCTCAGACTTCTTCATTGTCCGTCGAGAGTCCAAGCCATGTCACCAAACAGCCCCACTGGCACGTGCCGAGCGAGATGGTGCACTAATGACGCGCTGGACTCATATTCGGGAGGGCACGGGTTTGATTCCCGGTAAAGCCATCCTGATGTCGGCTTTCCGTGGTTTCCTGAAGTCGCTCCAGGTGAATGCCGGGACGACCTCTTACTGCACGCCGTGACATCTGCCCTTCTCCGGTCCTGACTATCTGAAACCTTGATTCTGTCTCTAACGACTTCGCTGTTGACGAGACGTAGACCTTACGCCGATCCACCCCATTGACACGCGATGCTTGTTTGACTGTACTCAAACATTCCATGTACTATCACGTCACATGTTTCTCCTGGTACGCCCGTGCATTGAAGAAATATTGGCGGTACGCCTCTTTCAAATTTTCCGTGGAATAGTTTTTTTTTTGTACATGTGCTTATCTCTGCACGCCAGGATGGTGGAAGGTGTTTACGAGCATACACATTTGTTGATGTTTGATAAGGCCCGTAGTGAATATCAATGTTTCGTGTTTTCTTTGCAACAGGAATGCGTGAGCATCGCCCAGAGGAAACAGGAGGCCATGAAGACCGTCATGGACTGCACGAGGGAAATCAAGAAGATGATCAAACCGAGTGAGTTCACCTACAAATACAAACCGTAACGCAAACACAGTCGCATCGCTTCTACTCCTGAGTACAGGTTTGTCAAGGGGACGTCGTTGTCGAAGCAGAAACACTGCATGCTCGCTTTCCTTACCGGGTTCTCTGTCTTCGTAGTAGTTGACGCGGCTGTCTACTGCGGGACCAGTCAAGTGAGAAAAATGCAGTTTTAAATATTAAATGACCTTAGAAGTGTCTCGGTCACCTTTTACGATATCGCTTTCAAACAAAAACTACTTAGTCCATCTTTGCCCGGGCCATATTTTTACAAAATGTATTTTGTAAAAAATTTTAATAGCCTGAAAATTGCGGGAAATTAAGATTTATAGATTTAACAAAACACAATTTCTTATTAAATAACTCATATTTTCTCTCTTGTAGCATGGTTCTTCTCTTCAAAGAACGCAAAGTGTTTTTTTTGTTTGAAAGCTATATTGCGAAAGCTACCCTAAAATAATGTAACACGTACAACCCTATCCTTCTATTCGGCCGCACAGTGGGAGATTTCTTCGAAAAGTCAGCCAAAATTCAGATTTCCAACTTAAAATATAGACCGGACTGGTAATGAGATAATAATGGCTCATAATCTCTTCATGGAAAATCATTGACCGCAGTGGGAAATTCCCACTACCGGAAGTTTTACTTCAGTCCAAAAGTAATTTTAGATTTTATTATTACATGCCTCGAGACGTCTAAGCAAGTTACCGCGTTGCACTCAAGTGAACATTATTTTCGTAAAATGTGCCACATAAAATGTTATGTATTCATTGGTATTTTTTAATATTTCAAATTCCAAATAAAAATACGGGTCCGTAAAATTCTTTAACATTTCGTTCTCTCGTATTTTTCTAAGACTTTTGGTTAGGAATTTCATATAGCTCAACTAAATTTCAGTATGGTGCTTTTAGTTTATCGTTTTGGCAAAACGGGTTCGCAAGAGCTAACAGCTAATATGTGCTACTATTCGTGCATGGTAATTATTCTTAAATTGCTGTCATTGCAATGTTTTACTACAAGATCAGGCGACAAATAACACTGCTGTATACTAAGAAGGAATTGTTGCTGATGCTGAAGTACTTCTTAACCAAAGGCGTAAGAACTAATTTGTAACAAGTAAAGAGTTGCCCGAGCGACGGTTTGCTCTGTAACTGCTTTCTCGAAAATTTGAAGGCGAAATGGCAAGCAGCTCTTCACTTGCCCCACTTCAGTGACACCGNCTGTTTCCCCCCCAAAATTTACTCAGGAGGGGCAGAGTGCCATTTTGCCCCTCCAAAATTCTCATGTCTGTTAACATTGTTCAAATGCAATAATTTTTCGACGAATGTTGCAATAGACTACTTTTTACTTGTCTGACAATAAATTCCAATTGATACAGTTTAAGGAATATGTATATTTGTAATTACAAGTGGCCATCTATTCGATTTAGGCAATTTCAAAATGTCTGTAGTGTAACTTAATTGTTACCACATTTTCCAACAAGATTGACAGTAAGATAAGTCACTTTCCTCTATCCTTTCAAATTACACAGATTGATGGAAATGTTTTCATCCATATCCGAAACCGGATATAAAGATGCCTCATTTTTAAGATTATATGTATTCCTCTGAGTTTTTCTGCACTCTTGCTGTTATTGTCAAACTGTTTATTCATGTAGACGCTGAAAATTGTGATCTTCAAAAGAAATTGCTTCACTTAGAAAAATACTCATAGATTGATTATAACCCTGAGAGCAGGTATTCAATATTTCAGAGGACGTTTCAAAGAAATCTGGTCTGAAACAAGAGAAAAAACTGTAAAAATACATTCACCTATTTTACTCAGGAGGAAGAAGATTCCCAAATTGTACGAAAATCCTCAAGATAGCTCAGCAGAGCAGTTTGATTCATCGGAGCAAAGGTACATGTGTCTATTCTTCGAATTTATAGATAGGATTGTGAATAGTTTTGTTTCCTGTTTTGAAAGAGCATTCAACAAATTTTTTCTGGAAGGGGAGCTATTTATGCTTGAGAATAATTGAAACAAAGAAGAAATTATGCAATTCTACAAAGACGATGTCCCTGATCGTCATTTTGCTTCACTGAGGGATGTTTCATGATTTTCTGCAGAATGAAGGGAAAGTTGTTGATAGCATAGAAGATATTTACGATCACTTCATGCAGTAAGGTCATCTTAAGGTTTTGGTCTCAGAACTCATGTTGTTGAAAATTTTGATGACAAGTCCCGTGTCAACAGTAACAGTAGAATGGTCTTCCTCTGGTCTTGAAAGATTTAAGACGTACTTGCGTTCAACAACGGGACAGCTGAGATTAAATTACGTTAGTCCAAAACATATCAGTAAGGAGACAGGTACGGCATTAGATCTGGGAGGTAGCATATGACTTCGTAGCAAGAAATAAGAAAGCAGACATTTCTTCAACGAATTGTTTTTTCACAAGAAAACTGTTAATGCTCTGCATTTGGAGGTCAAGCAAATAATGACATTCCTTTATGAAAGGTATTTGTGTAATATTTGAAGTAAGTTCTATCGTTGTGCTACTTATGTCATGCTGAGATGCGAAGATTTTAAATACACACAGAATAATGGTCGCGAAAATATATGCTTTGTTTCCCCCTTCACATCAAGAACTTCATTCAGGTATAGAAAAAAAATCGTATAGATAAAAGTATTTTGGTAAGACACCAATATAAATGTAAATAAGTTTGTAAATCACAGTTAATAACACTCATGTTATGGTTCTCCTGACAGAAAAATAATAATAATTTTGAGTGGGCGTGGCACTGGTTTGAAGGATGTACCTTTGTAAAATTGTTCCCTGAAACAATTTTTATCTTAAAAATACCACAGTTTCTATTATAAGTGTATTAAATGTTTAGGTACGAAGAAAAGAAGCACCATTTTGTACCTTGAAACCCAAATTTTCTTGGGGGAGAACCCCTGAATCCCCGTTTTATTGGGGATATCTGTAATTTTTTATAACGAATGCATTTTAATTCTTGACCCCCAATATCTAATTGAAGTCGGCGTCAGTACTGACAGTAACAGCAGAAGGGACGATCTCTTTACAAAATTATGTGTATATGACAGATGGCAAAGTATGTAACTCAGTGTCGTCAACAAAATCTTCGTTGCGTTGTTATTTATGTGGAGCCACGGCCAAGAACTTTAAAAATATTGAATGGCAATAAAAAGGAAAATTAACGGACCCCATATTTGGCTTTGGGATGCCCACAATCCGTAGGTGGATCAGTTTATTTGAATGCAAACTGTGTCATACAAACTGACTATTGGCCAGTGGCAAGTGTGTTCTGAGGAAGAAAAAATAATAGTTTGTGGTCAACAAAAATTTATTCAATATAAATTTTAGTCTGATTAAGGGCTGATTGTTGATCTCAAAAGCCTGGATACGAAAATTAAAACGATGGAAATTCTGTTCTACATTTTTTGTGGCAACACGTAGGTGTCTGCATAAATTAAATTTAATTAAAATATTCCATATAATTTTACAAGCAATTTTAAGTGGTAACGAAATTAATAGCAACAGTTTTTGAGATTATTCAATTGAAACTGCAAGGATATTACGTAGAAAAACATTCTTGGCAGTCTATGTCGACAACAATGCATACATTATTAACGCACGGCCCCAAAATAATTCCACTTTGTTGCCAATTTGACAGTTATCTGAAGATGTCTAGAGGCTCAGAATAAGGATATTGTTATGATTTCTCAAACTACGTTGGATTATGCAGGTTCTTTAAGGGATGGAGGTCTTAATAAAATAAAATAATTAATAATAATGTCATAATTTATTTACAAACACTACAAACAAAATACGATCGACTTAACAACTCACAACTTGCTATTTACAATTAATCAATTTTATCATTATAATTTATAATCACCTCAAAGAAATTGATGCAATCAAATAACTAACAATCAGTCCCAATAAACAGTGTATCAAAACCTACTGAATTATTTTATAATTGTCCATGTTTGACAGTTCCAAACATTTACAATAAAGTCCAATCACACATGCATACAGTCCCGCCATAATTTAGTTCACATTACACCAGTCCGAAATGTTCTAGAGTGATCCGAGCGCCCCCACGCACAGTAGCACTCTACTCGTTTGGTACCACATCCTCTCGTCCGTCCACACCGCACAAACACTCGCATGCTGTCGTCTTACGCTTTCCGCCGTCGTCCGCGCTCTTCGCTGATGTCCCTCGCTGCAACTTTCCTGATTACTTAACTTCAGCCAGATGACTACCACAAACACTGTCGACCCTCCAGCTGCGGTGGTATTTATAGTTTTGTCGTCAGCCATATCCCAGAAACTTCTCCAAATTTCACGTTGTGCCCAGGGACATGATTACCAGAAAATTCTTGCTCCTCGTCTCAAGAAGTCGACTCTTCCAGCAGAAAGACAAGGGGGGGGGAGGAGCTGTGAGACGCGTGCCAGGTCGGCTGTCAATAATTCCCCCGGCCGCCGGGCGACAAACCAGTGAAGGGGACTGCTAGGGGTGAGGTAAGGATCGAGTTGGGTCACCCCTCCACTGTGCCGGACCGCGCATAACCAGGTAATACAGAGTTCGAGCCCAGTACGGTAGTCCCGTAATAGTATGGAAAAATATTGTGATGGGTTTCCGAGGAAATGTTCCAGAATAAAGACGACTGAAGACGATTTTGGTTGGTTAGAGGAAGTTGGGATATTGTGGACCCTTCGTTTAAAGTGGATCCACGCTGTAAAATTTAGTGTAGGTGCTGAAACCTAGTAAGGTTCACATGAAGTACTCGGTCACAATACATTAGTTGCCTGGACGGCCGGTGGAGTGCGCGTGAATCTATGTCTGCAAGAAACAATACGGTTACGGAAAATCTAGAATTAAAATATTTTGCAGATATGTATTATTGCTAAACGTGTTGAAATTATTAAAGATAATAAAATGACTTGTAGTATTTTAAAGTAATGATACAGGTGTCTGTGTTTACGGTAGGTGTTTCAAATTCGTAGTTTGTAAGTAGTTTAGTGTAAACACCATTCGAAAAACAATGGCGTGGGTCGGCTAAAGTGGTCCTGTTAATTGCGGCCTAAAGTGGCACCGGTCCACTTTACCCGTCGTATGTACTTCAATTTTCATTAGTAAGAGCGTTGAGTAAAGATATACACTAGAGCGGCCATGGGATAGAGAAAAGTCTGACCAGTTTTTTATGTTAGTTTTTGGGATGATTCAGAGGAGCGCTAATGTTTCCGACTGGGAGTTAGCAGGCAGCAGACGACGCAGCAGTCAAAATACCTCGCCACTCTGCGGTGTTGCCAGTTCTCTAGCCGGCAGAAGTAGGTCATCACCCTGGCTTCGGCGGCTCACATACGTGTTCGTTCACGTTCTAATAAAGCGAGCCTGTCACACGCGAGTTATCAGCTTTTGTTGCAGCTGTGAATATCTAACGCGTGATTTACTAATGGCAACCATGGCATGTGTTTCGTTTCTGTCGTAGAATTCTGTATTTGCNTAAAGCGAGCCTGTCACACGCCAGTTATCAGCTTTTGTTGCAGCTGTGAATATCTAACGCGTGATTTACTAATGGCGACCAAGTCATGTGTTTCGTTTCTGTCGTAGAATTCTGTATTTGCTGAAATTTGCAGCGATATAAACCACTATTTGATATTATTCACCTTTGTGAAAATGAGTTATCACAAATATATAAAGGTCATTGTTTTTAATTCTAATTTATTAATTTGCTATAGTTTATGTGTTCATGATAATATACGAGAACTGTTAGCACTCACAATTACGAATTTGATATTAATCATGAATGATGTCATACATCATAGTAGCGTTTTCATTCCGTTCTTATGTGAAAGGAAATTGACAGGAAATGATTGTTCACTAGTTGAGGAATATATGTTAGACGCACTAAGGTCTATAATGTGACTCAAGAGTTTACAGTTTGGGGTTGTGATCTACTACAAGGGTGGCTGTTCGTAAAAATAATCAGTACGTTAAATTTGTCGATTCAAGTGTCATTAAGGCTGTGACCAAACCTAAGAATGCACATATGTATATAATCGTACTCCACTCGGCTCGACACTTGATACATTCCGACAGGCATACTTGTTTACATCCGTTACAGCTACTAGCCAGCTGATAAGATTCTGAACAAGCATCTTGACGGAAAACAAATACTGAATCTGTGCTGGAACGTAGACGCATAGATTTAAAATTAACAACTCATTAGGAGCTGTAGCTGAAAAGCGCATGATAATGAAAGTGTTGCTATTAATCAATCATAGAAATTTTTTCAAGAAAGGAATGAATAAGTATTTGACGCAGTAAACGCAGTTATCTATAAAGTGTTATTAAAAGTGGTAAAAACTAGAGGTAAATTTTATTTTTAACACTAATAAAGGTATGAATGAAAATTAATTTTTGAATTTTGATATAACTTTTACACTCATCCAAGCTTTCCTTGTAAAAAAATTGGCAGTGTTATTACAACCCTGCATATTAACTATAAATTCAATGCCACGCCCGGTTTATAACAAATCACGAAGAAAACTGGTTATGTTTATCGCGGCTCTTCTAGATCATTAAAGGTTCAATAGTACACAATTATAAGAACTTTTCTCAGTGGCATTCTTCGAAAGTTAATGCCTCCATACCACTCTTTAGAAAAATAAAAATTAGGAATAACAATTTTGAACTACATATAAAACGCTTTTTAAAATAATAGCCTGGGGAAGTCAGAAACTTCAACCTGGGGAAGTCCACTCCAGGTATATCTTTACTCAATGGTAATAGTTAATTTGTTATATCTATGAGACTGTGATCGTTCATGTTATTATCTGAGGTTATATATAACCTAATTACGAGTACAGAAAGTGAACAACCGAAGCATCTGAGAAGACTACGAACAAAAGCGTCGTGTTGAACATCGCAGGATTTATGAAACTGGTGCTATTGTTCATCTACTGCTGTGGAAAATTTTCGGATGACAAATATGGAGGGAAATGCGTTCAGTGTTTAGAGTGTCACTAAGAACGTTCTGATAATGAAACTTTGGGCTTTGCATATAATATTTGAAAATATTAATCAGAAGCTGATTAGGATTACGCATATTGATAGATAATGTGTTTGGTGCGCCTTATTTGTAATTTAGAAGAATACTTTCATGTGTGCCAAGAACACATTCTGAATTATTTTAGTAATGGACTATATTAATTTTCTTTATTTCAATTATCATAATTTATAATTGTAATGTGTCCAAAACATGTACCAACTGTGCACTTGCATACAATATATTACAATTGGGATTTACACCTTCTGATGATTTAGAATGGGAAAAGTGAACCCCTGGTTCCACTTTACCCCAACAACGCGGGCAAACTGGACCTTTGCAGACTTGTACGAATATCAATATATCATGTACAAATATTTAATTAAATGTGTAAGTAACATGTATGCCATGTATCGATATATTAAGCTGAAATATACCACAGACGAATGTAAAATTTCAAATACAGTTTCTGAAAAAAGTTTGNGTCGAGGAGGGGGGTTGGGGGGGGGTCCACAATATCTGAACTTCCTGTACTTATCTCTTCAGATCCGATGTTCAGTATATAAGAAAGCTCCCACTTTCACCAGACGCCATAAAACTTGTCCTGCCCCAAACCTGAACGGTCAGACACACCCAAAGATTCTGATAATAGTGATTTCGATTTAAATTGTTATGCATGTAATGAATAATGTAATACTCTGTGTAAATTGATGTGCTATCGTCATTAAAATCTTATAATTTTGTGTTTTTTTTTACGTGTATTTGTACTATTATTATTATTATTATTTCGTTCTTAATTCTTCATATCATATTAAGGGTTTACTTGTCGATGTAAACAAATATATTAAATGAATGCAGTGTTTAATATATTGAAAAAAGTAATTTCTTTATTTGATTAATTTTTTGCTGTATTATTCATTGGCGAAATCCAAAATGTACATTTTAATTTTCTCATATAGAAATTTTACTTTATTCTTTGTCTCTTTGTACGCCATACTGCATGAACAGCTTTTAATTAACTAATTTTAACACCAAATTCGTAATCATCGACCTCACTAACCCCAGTGTCAGAACTTTTATGTAAATTCATTTAGTTTTATTATTTTTGGCCTCGTTCTGGGGGAAATCCACCGCCGTGGGTAAGTCCCACACCATGCAGCTCCCTTAAGATGTCGTGCTTACGTGGCATGGTGTAGCCGGCAATTGTTAGACTACCAGCACGCAAGGTTGATGATTCGAACACTGATTTGGCATTCGAGCGTTTTGAGGTAATCTGAAGTCAGGACATCGTGCGACCTTTCCATCCCATAATGTTTGACAAAACCCATTCTGGTTAAATTTAGCAGTTTCCTACTGGATAGGATTCTCAACATGAATGTTTGTCAGGCTTATTTACTTGCGTGGTAATGCAGTGTATTTGTACATCCTCGTAATTCCCTTTAGTACTTAAATAATTCCCAACAGTGGGTTGGCTGAGAATATTAATAAATTGTTTATTCAATTCTTCATTGAAAAATTAATAACAAATTAGTTGGGAGTACAGCATTTATGAACTAAATCATGGATATTAAGACCTACCAATCTCTTAATGACGTGACACCCAGCATGTCTTTTAGTGGTACTTCCTTAGACCAGTGACGAATACAAAAATGGGAAGGTGGGTTGGGAGGGGGAAGGGCTAAAGGGACTGGACTCCCTCCCTTGGATCTTGATATTACACTGAATATCTTTAAACCAAGTACATAGTTAATAGTGCAGTATTTATACATATACTTGCTGTAGAAAACAGCAGAAGATTTAAAAAAAAATTGATTTGATAGCCTATCCACCAAATACACACATTCACATGTCTCAGCAAAACTTACTGCTTACCCGTAAGCACGTGGTTTGATCGTTATGCACGTTGCTCTACCCTTTAAGTAGCTCCCGTAGGTTTCTTCATTGCTTGGAGGTAGGGGGGGAGGGGGGTGCCTTTCTGAGAAGTTCACCACTTACACTTATCCCAGTCTTTTTTAAGGCGTAATCCAGAGATTCAAGAATCATACTCATGCTGGCGTTACTTAAAAAATTAATTATGTTATCATATTTTCAGAATTGTGAATTCCGTAAAGCTTCTAGAATATAGAAATTCTGTGTTGTGAATATTTAAAAATCTTTTGATCTCATATCTTTAAGTGTTCCTGTCGTGTGAGTTCATGTTCTTAATTATCTTAAAATTAATTTACTGTAGGTAAAAAGTGATATACCGCTTTGGGAAATGCAGGTGTCGAAGCATACGTTCCTTAGAAAAAACCACTGAAGAATAAAACATATGTGCATAAACTACTTTAAATCAACAATTTTTAATAAAATATGATCAAATTCACTGGTGTCTTAATAATACAGGAAATTAAAACCTACGAGAGAAATAATTTAGGAGTGAGCAGTTAGTAATCCGCATACCTTGAGATCATTTCTCAGTTTCAATCGTCGCCATGAGTGAAAGTGGTTCAGATGTGTACATGCATATACTTATATTGAAATTTACATTGCTTGTTCCATTTGTTACAGAGGACATGAAGGATATAAAGGCGAAGAAATGTCCCAGGAGTCAAGACTCTAAGGTAATAATATATGGTTTACAATAACTATTTTAACAAGCTGTGCACAGATATCCTAAATTTGTGGTAAAATTAACGGAAAGGACAAAAAAGCTCGGTAAAATGTTCTCGAAGACCATGATAACCCGTTCTCCCTAAAGACCAATGGTAACATATTCCGAGTATTTTGAGACGATTTGTTCGTCGCCCTAACGTCACAGTTCGAAAACAAATTTCTAGAATTGAAATGTGTTGTGCCGAACTGAAAAACGTGCATGCTCACGTATAACTGCAATAACACATTGCATATCGAGTGCTAATGTACGTGACGTAAGCTTATGCTGACTTATTTGGAGCAACAGGCTATTTTAGTGTTAATGTAGATTACATAGTGTACCGTAAAATGCGTGCTTGTCGGCGAGCGCAGCATATGACGTAAAGACCAAACCAAACTACGAGTCTTACTTAGGAAGCTTGCCTGCTGTTTCTCGCCAGTCAGAAGAAAAACGAGGTGCGTGGATAGTTTGAGGGAACCCTGGGGCAGGATTAATGCTGTGGATTGTGAATTTTATGTTTATGTGGTCCAACGTCCGCTACCATGTATTTTGTTAACGTCTTTTATATTAAAAAAAAAAATTGAAATAATATTTAGTTAAAAATTAAAAAAAGCATTTTTGTAAGGAACTTTCAGTAAAATATATTCAGCCACTTATGCTACATTTAATCGTTGTTGTATTCTCCATTCCCATACGAAACCCAGCAGCAACGTGACATTCATCCAGTCGAACTACACTGCGATTCCTGGAAATATACGTGCATGCTGATGTCAAAATATACTAAAAGCAACTCTCCGTACTTGGAGAAGAACGACATTGCGAGTCTGGGAAATTAATAAGAAAAAAAAAAAAACGAACCACGAAGACGGTCGCGGCATTGCCACGTTTTGAGTTTCTAAGTGAGTCGCGAATCACTTAGCGGGTCGCGAAGTGAGTCGTATGCATCATCGCACAGAATGTCCACATGCACATGCTCAGGAAATAAACATGAAAAATTACCGCGACGAGTGTGTATTTTCACTTTAGGTTGGATCTAGCGAAGTGTCGGATGAGAATTACAAGAAGTGGAAGCGGCACGAAATAACGAAACAAGCATCTCTAAGTCACTGATCCGAGTATGCGTAATGCGACTTGTCGCTGATTGGCTTCACGTGAAGTTTTGCCTGCCAATAAGAATGGCGAGTTGTGATGTACTATACAAGCTGTGTGTTAATGATTTCTAATAATTGCGATGCTATTTTTCTAAGTGTTTTCTTTGAATAGCAGTAATATTGTCCATAATTTCCAATAATTGCAGTCACATTGCATTGGTGAATAAATGTTCTTAGTTTAATTAATTTTTAAATTTTAACTAAAGTTGGATTAGAACCGGGAATAAGTCATAGCCTAGTTAAGTGGTGGCAACGAACAACATGAAATACTTTTATTTTTTATCAAATTTCGTTTTGGTACAGTTTTTCAAAATGTTTTGTTAAGTGAAGTTTTTGTATAAACTGTACTTGACGGTGGCGGCCATTCGAATCAGGATGACAGAGCGTGCATTTATTTAAATTATTCATCCTGATTCCTGCTTCAGTATCTTCTAAACCTAACTCCTGAGATGAATTAAAAGAGCGACAAATCTACTGCGAGGAGTCTGGTTGTAGGATGAATTAAGTCAACTCATTAAATTCTTGCAAACCATAATCTGTCATCCCGGTTTTACAGTTTCAGTATTTTATTTCTTCAAAGTTGATGCTTTATCTGAACGCTTTCCAACATATATTTAAGTATGCTTACATTCCAGCGCAATGGCAGCCATTTTGAATTTCGTAAATAATACTGCTACATATCTGCCTGATGTATGTGAACCTATTTTCTTGCTTTTGGCGTTTGACGTCGACCTTCAATGATCTTGAACTTGACTTTTTAACGAATTTTGTCGTAAACAAAGAATTCTGAAAAAAAAAACCCACTAATTATTGTTAAAAATCCTATCTAAATATATAACGCAGAAGACTAAAAACATACATTTTAGTGCATGTGCTCTCTCTTTCCGTTCGGACGTCAGCCGTAGTAAAATTACGACTCGTAGTTACCGTATGATGATACGTTAATTTTTATCTTGAGCATGACAGATATCAACATCAAAAATTATAATAATCAAAATAACGGTTTGAATCTTATTAAAATTTGAATTTATTTTAAAACTTTATGGACTCGTATTTTTGCCGTTGGTTTCGATATCCATTGTGAATATGTATGTACACATTCACCACTCGCTAACTCACGCGATGCCAGGTCATTCATGCTTTTAGCAGGATTCGCACAGAAGAGCACTCAACATGACCACAGACACTCACGCCGTCTTGTGAATCTTGACTCGTTTCGTTCAACAATTTCACTAATTATGCATGCCATAGTCGTTAAGCATTCTGCATTCGCCTTAGTACAAAGTTTGCTCTGCGCTGTATGCACATTATCACAGGAGAAACTTCTATTCCTAATTATCTTAGGTAGGCGTCGTAGGCACACATAACTTACTTAGGGACGCAATTTTTTTGGCGTTCGTTTTGTATTGATATACAGTGCAGTTTTCTCACAGCGAACATAGAACTTTGTTAGACGCAAACAGAGAGAGCTGGCTGGCACATCGCTCTATTCAACCAACATGTAAATCCTCCTTAATTTAAGCATGACATTAAAATAACTAACACGAATCATTCAACTTATTAGAAATAACATAAAACTAAAAAATAAGCTAAATTGACAAGCAAATTTTTTAAATATTTCGTTGTTATATTCCGTTTACTAAGTTTAATGTAATTCGGCGCGTATTTACCGGAGTTCCACACGAGACAAACGCAAACCTCAAGAAATGATGACCAAATCTTCGACGCCTCGTACTGGAAGCCAGGGAGAGACCCGTGGTAACTAAGAAATCAAGCGGCAGGTTCTCTTCGATTTTCTTATGTGTTGAGAACTAGTTCTCCCCTCTTTTCATTCCACCTACTAACTCATAATTCGGCTACGTTAGTTCTGAATGTCAGTTATTCTACAGAAAGCTACTGAATAATTCCTCACAAACGCATGCGAAATTATCCCGAAAGCTGACTAGGCGCGTCACACACAATCCACAGGTGCACGAGGGTTTTCTGACTTACAAAAATTCGCAGTGTTTACGAAAACTGATCCCAAGTTTGTGAGCCCGCAGTCAACTGTTATTCGACTGGGCCATCACAGCAGGATTGCTCGATGAATGCGGGGTACTCAACATTACATATGCTGCATGTGCCTGTTCGTATAACGATTCCGTCCCCCTCCCCCCAATTATCATTTGTTCAGTGTTGATTGCATGCTTCTCATTACGCTCTTTTTTTCTTCCAGTGTCTGATTGGCTGCGCTCTAACGAAGATGAAAATGGTGAGTAACAAAGGATAATGTAAGAACTATTGGGGTATAAAGGCTGTGTATATTTATGTGGGACGTTACAGTAAATTAACTCATACTCATCTTTAACATATGTCCAGTCTATCTGTTGCCATCATTTGCAATGTTTTTCACTCATGCATTTAGTCCAATAGTCCAGCCTGCCAGCCGCACTCTTCACTGCTTGATACTCGCAGTCGCAGATTTCGCTTCCGCTGGTCATTTCTCTCACCGCTCGTATTCTATCGCTCGGAACTCAGCCACTCATCCATTCAACAAAAACTCGGCTCGGAGGCCTATCTCACGTATATATCGTTCGCCCTGACTATCTGGAAGGTTCAACGCACCCCGAGTCACGCTGAGAGAACGCGGTCAATAATCCAGAGCATTCTTCAGATAAACGCAGAAATCCTATGCGCTGAAGGTCAGGAGCGGCGACCCGACAAAGGGTTATCGCGGCAGAATGCTTCCATAACTCAAAATGCTGGAAGGATTATCACTCGACTGTCATTCAAACATCCTATTGACTTGCCACCCCGTTTATCACTACTCAGTATACTCCTCTTCCGCCCACTCGCGCGTGTCGGGCCAAGGCCAGTGGCGCAGACCNTATATATATATATATATATATATATATACACATACATATAACCTAGCGATTTGCATTCGTACGTAGATAAAATGACCCCGTAAAATTGCGAAGAACATTTACCAGTTTAAAACTATAATAACCGA
The DNA here is from genome assembly GCA_002778355.1 of Clitarchus hookeri. NCBI lineage: Eukaryota > Metazoa > Arthropoda > Insecta > Phasmatodea > Phasmatidae > Clitarchus > Clitarchus hookeri. The sequence continues at coordinate 477,281 of NQII01000476.1, forward strand.
TTTCAGCTGCCACCATTATAAAAATTACCCTTACAATAACACAATAAGGGTATATGCATAGCTGTATATAGTCAAATCAGAGTCAAACTTCAACTTGATTACTAATTATTTTAAGATCAACCAAATTTAATTTGGACCTTATCGTATCATATTGTAAAATAAGTCCGCATTTAAGTGAAACAGCATACTCTGACTCGACTAAAAACCAACAATGAACGTGGCTCTGGATTCTACACAGACAAACTTTTCCCTTTTTCTGTGCCAACGTTATTGAAAACACTCCACCTCGATTTAACGTTAAAATTCATGTAGTTAAAAGGAACGATATTTTTCAAAGACTTGTTTCAGAAACGTTTAATTAATTGTGGACCACCTTTCCTCACTTCTTACGCTTCGTAGACGGTTTGGCCACGATACTAGTCGAGAAAGGAGTATCGACAACCACGTGCACGCACAATTCAAAGCTACATGTCAAAAAATTGCCTAACTTGTAAAAAAAAACTTCCTGTAATTTTATTTGGTGACATATCTCATGCTGAATTCTCAGTTGTTTCCAATTTGCCTACCAGTGCCAGTACTGCGTTCCTTTCTGGGTGTGAGCGGACCATGGAATAAATATGAGGTATACCGCTTATTCGTCTTCTGCACATGTACCCAACATTGACCTACCCCAAAAGAACACAACTGTCAAAGTCACATGGTCAACAGTGATGAAAATGTTTGCTTATATCTTAATTTTTAAATGACAAGCACTGCTATGTGAATAAAATACTTTTACCAATTTCAATTTAATCAAACTGCATAACAAACTGTTTAGATGAAGTATAAAAACATCTCAAAACATTTTGTTTACGAATCAGTTTTTTTAACCTAACATCCAAACCATGCCGTTTTCGCAAGACGCGTTGGCAGAAAAGCAGTTCAATGTTGGGACACGGAGATTGGTTGTGCGCAGCCAGCGAGATCGCGCTACCTCATACCTTTGGTGCGAGCACCAAATTCCCTCCGGTACGCCCTTTGCGTTTTCGTAATCGAATTTGTCATCCAGCATTGCTTCACAAGGAAGAGCCGTTCTTGTAACGTACACTGCATTGTCACAGCGACTAGCACATACTGGCGCAACACCTGCCACCAGTGAGCAACGGAACATCTGCGCCATCTCGTGGCAAGGAATGGAAACTCCCAACTCTCCCGCTTAATGTGACGCTAACAATGGGACACTGCGTGAATTTCCAGCCGAATAAATAAATACAGAAATGTGTTAGTTCTACGCACATCACTCTGTACCAAACAGGTTTAATAACATCCTTTATGCCCGTGAAGTGAGGTTGGATGCAAAGAGAGTTCAGAAACTGCGCCGGTGATGGACATGCAAACCTACGTGCCATAACCGGTCTGGAGCGAACCCATGACATCCCAAACACGAGCCAGGCATAAATACGCCAGGGCACAGTTTGCTTGTTAACATGTTTATTCTGTGTTCCAGATCACGAAAAACTACGCATTTGACCAGAAGGCTATGAAAGATTTCATCATGAAAACAGATGGCCTCAAGGAAAAGGAAAAGCTCGTAGAGGCAATGGAAACCTGCGCCACTAAAAGTAAGTAACTAAAGAAATTGTCGTAGATTGTAGTTAAAACCAATTTTTTCCTTCAAATAAAATTGATACCTGCCCAATGCTATGATTTATAAGTAGGTATCGTCTCTGCTCTCTGCGTAAGGCGCCAGCAATGGATGCTAGCCCTCAGTGTTAGGGCGTAGGAATATGTTGACACTACTATCCCTAGGTCCAATTGACCAAATAAATTCACCTTCTTTGCGAGTTAACATATGTCAGTTTTATTTATGCTTAACAGGGTCACTTCTACATGAACACCCGAGACAACTCTCCCCTCCCCTTTTTCTACGTAGGCTACGTATGGCTCGACGCGGCGATTTGCGTCGTGGGGAGCAAGATTCTTCACACTTCCTGTATGACTCTACTTATCTGACTCGAGGCGCTGGTCTTCTCTCGGCCGGCGACCTCTGGACCGCTTCGTCACTCGGTAGGCAGACTGGGACGTCTGGGCTGCGACAGGTCCTCCCGGTTGGCGTCTCGACGCCTTCTCGAACTCGTTCCTCCTGACTTCGATCCGCACTCCTCAATTCCCGTCGGCCGACTGCCGTTGGCGTCTCGACGCCTCCTCTCGTACCGGCTCCACTCCGCACATCTCGCTCGACGTCCTCCGACTGACGTTGACGTCTTGATGCATTCTCGCGAACTCGTTTCTCCCGGCTCCGGTCCACACTCCTCGCTGGACGACGTCTGACTGATCTGGTTCCTGCCTCTTCCTCGCGTTTTTGTAAGCTCGTTCGCCATATTGAACTAGCATCCTCTCTGCACGTGGCCGGGCTGCTCGCCGCGTCCTCTGGGTCGTAAAACACGTGTTCGGCGCTCCGGCTACCCGCACGTGTTTCTTCCGCTGCCTCCGGCTATCGCGTCGCTCGCATCATCTCTGTACGTGGTCGCGCTGACCGCTGTGTCCCCTGGGTCGTAAAACACGTGTTCGGCGCTTCGGCTCTCGCACGTGGCCGGGCTGTCCGCCGCGTCCCCCGGGTCGTAAAACACGTGTTCGGCGCTTTGGCTCTCGCATGTGGCGGAACACTTGGCGGCCTCTTGGTGGGCGCCTGTGGTTCTCCTGCCTCCGGATACCGTGTCGCTATTATTCTAGCCCGCTCTCGCCAAAAGCTCTCATTGTTTATTGCGGTAGCCAGCCTGAGACAGACACAGCCGATGGTGTGAGCTCAGCATCCCCGGCAGCTGCGAGACGCAGCTGTGCCTGCCTTCCTCAGCATGTGGCCTCTACGCCATGTGTTCATTCCACCGAGCTATCCTGGCGTCATTCTTCCAGCATGCCCGCCAAACCCTTAGTATTTATTGCGGTCGTCTGCCTGCGCATTTCACCAGAGTGTGTCTTCTGACGAATAAATATTCTTCGGGACGCGAGATGCATCAAACTGTTTTGTAGATTAGAATAACAATATTCGTTTAAATGTATTATGTTATCGTTCACGGTATAAACGATTCCTTATGCACAATAGTTGCGCAGATTAGCTACTCACATTCTGTTAAATTCGCCTGAGAACCAGTGGAAGTTGCGCCGTCGGACCAGAGACTGAATTTCTGATTTGACTCTAAATACTTGACTTACATTTGTAACAGTGGTTAGCCACTGCCCTCTCGACCAGTGTTGCTAACTTTATGGATTTTACACCAAATTTGGTGAATCTTAATTCTTAACTAGTATGCGGAATTGTTATCTAGTAATCATTATGTGAAATAGTGTTTTTTTTTTAATGCCGGTGGAATGTGTTGGGCAGATTTCTAGGGGGAATGTGTATAACTGGATTTTCCAAAAGATAAATTTTAATCGTGTACATGGTCAAGTGGTTAATATTTCTATACGCTGTTCACGGTAAAGTGAGCACTTTTGAGGCCCTAGTTACTTTTTCCTTTTAGCCACATTTTATCCTTTAACCACCTTTTTAAACACACGTTGCCATGTAAGTAATAAACACAGAGTGTATATTCCATCGCACTCGGGTAAAATAAATTATATGTATTGACTATTGTTCCAAAAGAGAGGGCTTTCAAAAGGGCTCACTTGACCGTTGGCATAGTTTTCTACTCGGTTTTAATAAATTAGATGGGATAACTTTGAAATACCGCAGAAGTTTCTGCAAAAAAAAAACGACTGTCGCTGTGGAAACTCACAGATACTTACGAAAAAGCACTCTCTTCAAGGGCTCACGTTGAAGATACCGTTAAAGTGTACGATGAAGATCTTTTTTTTCCGGCTGAGCTTGTGCGGCGCGCAGTCCGGTGTGCGATGCAACGCAGCGGCACTTGCGACGCCCGCCACCGAGTGTAGAGCAGCGCGGTGTGTGTGTTGCTATATCACTGCGAGCCCGCACCGCTTCCCGACATTACCACGCCCCATCCTTTGGCGATGGCTGAGCTAGCCACCATCTGAAAACTGCAGGCGGACAGACAGTTTGATGATTTAAAAAAAAATAGACGCCCTTTCGTAAATTTCTTACAGATCAGTTCGAACAAGGATGAGAGTAAAACGAAACTTATTCTGATGTGATTCCCAAGGAACAGCGAAGAAGGGTATGAACAAGGCTCAGAGGGAAGAGAATTCGGAATGTGGTGATATTCCTTCTCATGAGAACATCATTGATTAACCGTAAACATCGCCCGCTCATTCCAAGGTTCCTCGTTTTGTGNATCACTGCGAGCCCGCACCGCTTCCCGACATTACCACGCCCCATCCTTTGGCGATGGCTGAGCTAGCCACCATCTTAAAACTGCAGGCGGACAGACAGTTTGATGATTTTAAAAAAATAGACGCCCTTTCGTAAATTTATTACAGATCAGTTCGAACAAGGATGAGAGTAAAACGAAACTTATTCTGATGTGATTCCCAATGAACAACGAAGATGGGTATGAACAAGGCTCAGAGGGAAGAGAATTCGGAATGTGATGATATTCCTTCTCATGAGAACATCATTGATTAACCGTAAACATCGCCCGCTCATTCCAAGGTTCCTCGTTTTGTGNATCACTGCGAGCCCGCACCGCTTCCCGACATTACCACGCCCCATCCTTTGGCGATGGCTGAGCTAGCCACCATCTGAAAACTGCAGGCGGACAGACAGTTTGATGATTTAAAAAAAAATAGACGCCCTTTCGTAAATTTCTTACAGATCAGTTCGAACAAGGATGAGAGTAAAACGAAACTTATTCTGATGTGATTCCCAAGGAACAGCGAAGAAGGGTATGAACAAGGCTCAGAGGGAAGAGAATTCGGAATGTGGTGATATTCCTTCTCATGAGAACATCATTGATTAACCGTAAACATCGCCCGCTCATTCCAAGGTTCCTCGTTTTGTGGTTGTTTGCTTTCTGAGGGCTTCAATTACACCTTCTTACTCAATAAAAATGTTCCTACAAGTGCATACCAAAATACCTTAATTTTGAATTTACCTCTTCCACGTACTAAATTAATAATATTTCACAGTATTTGATATAGTCCATTAAAGAAGTTGTCATTATATTTATCTTGCAGTAAATAATATATATTTGAGGCTCTTTTCGAAAATGACGATACATTTTATTAGCACTACTTTATCAAATTCATGAAATCAAATTACTGATCTATGGCCATCCATGCTTATCGTTATAAAACAAGGCCAATTTTGTCCAACATATATTTTCTCTTCATTTAAAAAATGTATAAACCTTGCTTTAACATTCAGTGTGCTGTTTAAGTTAAATATGATAAATGCTTTTATGTTTTTGGCGAATATTATGATTATAAAATTAATATTATTGGCAGTGATAGAGCGAAGGTAGCAATGACAATGATGCCAGAGTAACATACATATAAAAATGGCCGTGCCTGACTGAGCGTGGCACTTTCGTATGTATTAATTCACACTGATCAGTTCCCAATTAAGATACATTTTGTCACCGCAAAATAATATATACATATTTTTTCGCGGTTTAAGCTGAGTATTTCAAAACAATCTTAAGTTCACAGCACTTAAGTTTATCTTAATAAGGAAATTCTAAGACTGTGCAGTTAGAACACGCGTTCTTAAAGAGCTTATTAGTTTCAAAGCTATTCATTCGAGAAAAAAAAAACGCATACGCAAAAATGCCTGCACACAAACCGCGAACAGTGGCGTGATGTTTCTAAATGTTAAGAATAAGTCCGAGTTAAAAGCGGTTGGCCAGATCAACCTTACGGACGTCCTGCAAGCGAGTGCGTAAACAGTAATGAATAACACTAGGGATCAGCTCGCGAGCTGCCACGTAGGGTGTGTGAGCTCTGTAAGGAAAGCTTGTCTTGTTTCAGTGGGGAAGCAGACCAACGAGTGCAGCATCGGAGGTAACGCCTGCACCTGCATGTTAAACGTAAGTCTGGCTGGTTTACTGCGGGTCCGTGACCCGCTTTCACATCCTGCGTCCAACTAATTACTACTTTAACCACGGTCACTTGATATTCCTGTCCTTTTGTTTGTTCCAGTCGGGTGTTCTAACAACGTTGCTGTGAAGCTGTGGATATTTCATCCTGCACCATAGGCAACTTAATTTTTATTCTTGTCTTCTGTAGCACATATTCAATTTTTTTTTTTTTAACTCTTTGTGAACTTTAATTCTATGGAAAATAAAAAGTAATACCCAACGACTGTCGTTGCAGTTGCTCCTCTTACGACCTTGAAACTACATGTACCCAGTTCTAAGCGTATTAGGTGGAATCAGCAGGTACCATCAATAAGTGATGCAGCCTAACAGGTTTTGCGTGCTCGAAGCCTGCAAGCACGAGAGCGCTAAGGGCGACTCAGGCACGCGTGTCACATTTCTCATCGCCTCTACCCTCAAGCCACCGAACTGACGTATAGTATAGTATTTCCGTCGCCATCTCGCCTCTACGAGGCTTTCAGTGGTGACTCAATCACTTTGTGGTACAAAATACCGAGATGAAGAGTGCTGCACGTCTTCAAGCTACTTTAAATATCTCGTACAGCCCATTTCAGCCGTTCTCACTTTCAAAAATACACATTATAAATAAAGATAGAAAACGGGAACTACTATTCGGTCGTTAAAAAGTTTCTTCAGTGATATGCACAAGCAGACATCACTCAGGCACGTTTAAAAGTTTCAGAATAAAATTTATTTTCTGTAATGAAGCTCTGTTCACTGTTTGACGACCTACGAAGACAGCGGCATTGAGACAATGCGAACCGTATTTTACAAATTAATAGTGTCAACTAAGAATCAAAACTGCTTATCACTTTGTCGGCGAAAATTACTTAGGACTTATTTGCTTGCGCACTGTGGATTGAACAAAGTGGATATATTATTTTAATATCGAGTTATTCCCACCAAACAGAACCCGTATACGTTTTCTTATGTACTTTAAATGTGGCAGAAAAAACAGCATCCAATCCAGCCATAATGTCTGCTTTGATCAGTGAAAACTAGATCTCTTCATTTTCTCATTCCAACACATAAAAATCACTTTATACTGATACAAAATGAATCCCATAGCTTCAAGCCACTGGTATTCAAGGAAGCGAAAACATTATTCGGTAAAGTTATGCAAAATAACTGAATTTATGTCAGCAACTACCAGCTGACAGAAAACACCGAAGAAACTTTAAAATGACAGTAGTATTAAGGTGGTGTCACCCATCCGTACGGAGTGTGGCAAGTCGAAGTACCAAAATACTGAACAAACATTTTTGAATAAAGAATCTGTACTATAGAAAAACTTAACGAGTAATTATATGTATTATATTTCACAAACATTTATATCTTCACTGTTTTACGTTACAATATTTGTCAACTCAAAGTCTAAAATTAATGGTCTAAAACTATTAAACATCGGGTTATTTATTCTTCTCGATGCATTTATTTGAAAACTTGCATCAGAGTAAAACTGTGTCTACACCTTCGATTGGATATATATATATATATATATATTTTAATAATTTTTGTGTCTAATGAATTCCGAGTAAAAAAAAAGAGTTTAATAATAAAGTAAATTGAAAAAAAAATATATATAAGCTCTTATATATATTTTAAGAAAGTTTTCTGTGCTTCCAAAGAATAAATTGTTTCGGGACTCACATAAAAACGCAACATTTGCTGGCACGTTCGTAGTATCTAACGCACAGCAGCCCCATACTAAAACAAAACTGTGAAGTGTACCGATTCTGGGCTCTTAGCAAACATTTATGGAGGAACACTGTTCAAAAAACCTTGCATGCATCTGAAATACTCGCCACCCTTACTCTTAGGCCTCAAGGGCTAAAAGTCTACGACGAGCCGGGAACCTACCCTCATCTCGCGTCTACCGCGTCTTCACGGCGGCCGCGTCAAGCCAGACGACACCTTCTCCGTTGGCTATACGCTATGCATAGTAGCACTTTCCTACGGGAAAATACGCTTGCTATTTTGACCATGCCTCCAAGTTCCATTCCGTGGCCTAAATATTATTATATTTTAATTATTTGGTCTGTCAAATGTGTGCACGCTGTCCGCAAGAAAGTTAACTTTTCAACTATTTAATAGATTGAAAATATCTCATATAGGGTCAACAGTGTGGGCGAATTAATGAACAAAGACATACTGAACTGACTCCAACTTCATTTCTTTATTTCACCAATAAGTAGCGCTCTCGGAGCGACATGAGGACGAAATGAATCTTCGTCAGGGGGCATATGGGCCTTCAAACTGGTGGTAGAAGGCGGAGACCTGGCGCCTCACGGGGTCCACCACGAGGTACGCGAAGTTCTGGATGTGGTCTGCGTTCCTCGGGTAGAACGCCACCCCACTCACGTCCTTGGCAACCACACGCAAAACCACGGAGGTCACGAAGATCTCGTTCGTAGCGGCATTCTTCTGCACCCTGTAACGACAGTGTTACGACTGCTGCTCGATGAGCGACTCCGGGCGAGGCAGAAATGCGGACAGGGAATGTCACTAAAACAAAGTTCATAAATAACGGGGAACGAAGCGCAACGGCCACAAACGCAGGAATCTGCTGAAACTTGCGGAATAATTGGGCCTGACTGACACAGCGGGGTTGCGGCAACTCATCAAAGCCTCACTACCCAGGCTACAAAGGGAGCAGTGGTGTGTGGCGAACTGTTGCAAGGTAAGCTGGCGCTTGCTCACTGCTGTACATTCTCGGCGCACACAGCAGGAGCCAGTAACTACTGTGCAGCCTAGGGAAACCGAATGCATTCCGACAACTCACAAGCGAGCAGCAAGCGATCCGTTCCACGCGTCCTGTGGCGTCATCCGACAACTCACGAGCGAGCAGCGAGGGGCCCATTCCACGCGTCCTGTGGCGCCAGCTGCCGAGCTACGTTTTAGTGGTGGGAGTGTGAACTAGCAAGTAACAGGCTACAGCTAACGCCAGTTTGCCTTGCAACAGTTCACCATGCGCCACTGCAAGGGAGAGCCAATAGGAAGCAAGAAAGTGGGCGTGAACGCGAAGTGTGGTGGGCATCGAGGTGAGAGCAGCGGACAATGTCGGCGACAGTCTCCCGAGGCCGGCGCTCCCAGAACGGCGATGCCACGTCGGGTTCTGCAATATATCGCCAAGCATGGAGATCACACTACTTATTGATCATCCTGTACTGTGTGCCACTGCAACTTTGTATGTGAAAATAAAATAATCTGCTCCACGCGCGTTTGGCTATTTATGTGTGCAGTTTAGTCTGTTTTTAAGCATTCCTGTTCCATTGTATATATACAGAGTGATTATAAAATCATGGGACAAAAATTGAGGGGTGGTAGAGCTCACTAAAACAAACAATTATTGCATAGGAATATATGGGCGGAAGTGACGCGTTGAGGCACAAACACAAAAAAATAACACATTAACGGAAACATAAAATGTTCATTAGCAGCATACTTAACGAGTGATTCCGTACAGAAAATGTTAAAACAGTTGCTGGAAATGCATCCACCAACAGTCACGCATGCTTGGCGACCTCTACATATGGCGTGATTGGCTGACAATGGTGGCGA
>NQII01000476.1:487332-498932 GCA_002778355.1 Clitarchus hookeri
ATGTGTATATTATATATATATATATATATATATATATATATATATACTGTCCTGGAAAACATTTTTGTCAGCAGGGTTTCTAAGGTTTTTATTTGTACAAGTAAATATAAATACGGTGACACCTGACGAGGTCCTTGTAGAGCAACTTGGTAGTGTCCAGGTAGGGCTGTATGTCATCCTCGTACTGGCACCATTGTCCTCCCAAGCACAAGAACTGGAAGATCCTGAATATGAACTCGTGACGGAGGGAGTCTGGGACGACATTGTAGGAGTCACTCTCTGGGTCGAGCAGCACCTGCCACAGACGACATACAGATTAGTAAATATCCCCTTCGTCTCGTTATTCGCGATTTGCACAATCTTTTGCCACACTGTGATTGTTTTGTTATGGCGGTTCTGTAACAATTTGTTGCTCTGGGTTGTATTCCTCCACTGTTTTCCCATCTCGAGTCCTGCCGATAGCTGTTATTAACCCTTACTGTATGCCCTGGTACATACGTAGTAGTCAAAAGTTGCTGGGCTTTAGTCTACCAAAATTTAAACTTTAATTTCTCTTTATTCATCACTGTTATGTGAACAAAAGAAAATAAGAAGGAAACCTCAAAATACAGGATGAGTATAAAAGAATACGCCAACTTTGAAGGTCTATAATATCAAAACCAAACAACCTACAACCTTGATTTACCAATCAAATGAACCGTGAAACCGTGAAGTTTGTTTACTATGCATTCATAAATGTTCAATGTGACCACCATGAGCGGACCGAACGACATCTACGAGATAATCAAACTCGTTCTACGCTCTTGTCAGCATGTCCGGTGTTGCGGTTTGGATGGCGTTAGTAACTCTCGGTTTGAGGTGGTGAGGGGGTAGCGAGCTCGCATTCGACACGTCAATGTGAAAGGGACGGTCTGATGTTTCCTTTATGGTGGGCCACCTCATTGACACCTAGCTGTTCGTGGATACCTGAACGAGACGTTGCCGCAACGCTGGATTGGTCGAGGAGCAGCTGGTGACCAGGCTCTTCATCACTGACCCCCCAAGAAGCCCGTGCGATTTTTTTCTATGGGGGTACATAAAGCATCAAGTGTTTCGTCCACCATTGCCGGCATACATCGACGACCTCAAAACGAGAATTACGGACGCCGTCCAAACCGTAACACCGGACATGCTGACAAAAGTGTGGAACGAGTTTGATTATCGCGTAGATGTCGTTCGGGCCGCTCGTAGTGGTCACATTGAACATTTATGAAGATATGGTAAACAAACTTCAAGGTTCCACGGTTCATTTTATCGGTCAATTAAGGTTGTTAGTTGTTTAGTTTTTATATTATAGACCTTCAAAGTTAGGGTATTATTTTATGCTCATGCTGTATATCAGTAATCAAAAATGTCATTATGTTGTGTTATAATTTAAACACGTGATTACTTTCTAACATCTGCTGGTATTTTGCAATATCACTATTCACTTATTTTTGTTTTATTCAAGCACCGACAAACAAAAGTCAAGTATTAATAAACGAATTAATATGAAGGTAAAACATTAATCGCAGTGAATTAAATATACATAATTATTATTGATATCTAATAAGCATATTATGTGCCAGAACTGGTTGCAGATGAATAAGGATATGGTGGCAAAAACGGTGAGCTGGAAAACAGAAAAAGCGAGGTGATGTTAGTCTTCCATTCAAGAAGGGTCATCACCAGTTTGGAAAGAACGCTGTAAAAATGTAGTGTTCCAATGGTTAAAAAATGAATTAGTTTTCAGAATTTCAGGTCACATTTCTTTGTTGCAAGTCTTCATTGTTCCAACACACACAAGCGCACACACAGTCACAATCATTACCATGGAATAACCGCACCCAGAACTAATTATCCACAAGAGCTGATTGGTACATACGACACCATCTCCAAGGCTGAGATTGGCAGCTTAGAAATACCATCAAGGGGTGCACACACGACTACAGCGGTCACGTAAACGGTCGTAGGACGAAGCTATACGCAGTATAATCAGTGTGCGTGTGGAGTGAACGTCAGTGAGGCAAGCATGCCTCGGCGACGCATTCCACAAGTATGAACAACTAACCGATTTAGAGAGAGAGAGAGGGCGAATGGCTGGTTTTCGGGAGTCAAGGTGGTCGTTTCGTCGAACTGCCTGTCATCAAGGCCATTGTGACAGAACTGTGTAACGATGTTGGGAGTAGATAAAATACGAGGGAACAGATTCGTGCCAGTAAGACTTTCGGCTACCCAAAATGAACACCAGAAGAGAGGAACGTTTCATCATCCGACAGTCACTAAATTATTCGACAGTTTTTCTTTCCATCATTCAGAGGCATGCAGCAGCATAACTTGTGATGCCTGTTTCCACCTGTACTTTCGCGAGGAAATTTGCATCTTCTTCTATTGACAAATCGACAAAAGCGACTTCACTTGCAGTTTTGTCCTAAACAAGTGGTATGGATGGCTGAGGAATGGTTATGCGTCGTATTTAATGCTGAATCTAGGTTTCGTATGGACACAGATGACTTATTTACTCAGGTATGGATGGGTATNTGAACACCAGAAGAGAGGAACGTTTCATCATCCGACAGTCACTAAATTATTCGACAGTTTTTCTTTCCATCATTCGGAGGCATGCAGCAGCATAACTTGTGATGCCTGTTTCCACCTGTACTTTCGCGAGGAAATTTGCATCTTCTTCTATTGACAAATCGACAAAAGCGACTTCACTTGCAGTTTTGTCCTAAACAAGTGGTATGGATGGCTGAGGAATGGCTATGCGTCGTATTTAATGCTGAATCTAGGTTTCGTATGGACACAGATGACTTATTTACTCAGGTATGGATGGGTATTGAGTTGTACACAATTCAACAACTATGGGACGATCTTCCACAAGATTGCATTAGAAGTCTCTATAATTCCATGACATGTATCCACGGTAAGGCAATGTGATAAAGGTACTTCTCAAAATACCATTTTGCCCGAATAGAAACTAAACTGCCCATTTGTATTGATGTTGTAATCAGTTATTTGTATCGTAGTTTCCAAAATTCGTTCCATTTTGACGTCTATATCAATTTGCGGCACATTTGTGGCAATTAATGTTTTTATATTCCTTTATTTTCATTTGAACGTTGTGCAGAGCTACCTGGTAACTCAGCCATCAATTTCGGGAGATTGAGAGGTAAGCTCTGCACTCCAGATAATCGGAAGGACTAAGGAATGACCCGCTGATTCATAAGACAAAAGGTGGAGTGGGCCTAGCCATTGTATGATGCGAATACGGATTTATGAAATCATCCTTTGCGTACACTATTACATTTTCAGATTTCTGCGGCTCCTACCGAATATCCGCCCAAATTTCCCATCGTAATCTGAATTTAAAATCTTAGATTGTAATGATCGCAGTGACTTTTACATCCTCTTTATAACTGTAATGTAAATGACGCCACTTTCTTCGCTGTGTGTAATAAAAATATTTAATCTGATTTGAAAGTATATTACTTCATTCCTTTCACATGGCCTCGCCAAATAAGTTGTTTCCATTGGCTGTCTCCAGAGATATCCCATTCTGTCTTATTTCCTTCCCCTATTGTCATTCATCATTCTGTTCAACCTGGACAGGAGCTTCTCAGCAAATTCATTTTGGTAGAAATCAACTTCATCGTGTTCACTATGTTTACTAACGTCTAGCACTGCCAAACCACACGTAACACATGCTTATGGCATATTTGGTCAACAGCAGCAACTAAACCAATAAACAACACACAAGGACAACGGTGACGTCTGATCTAAATGTGAACTTTATACACTTGGCATGTTAATTTTTTTATCTCCTTTTTTATTATTTTCAAAACAGCATTTTGAAATTGTTTTCGCCCAGAATGGAAGAGACTGACGTATCAATGGAAGCAATGTCCGCGTGGACTTATTTGACTCAAAATTTGTATTTATNTATGCGTCGTATTTAATGCTGAATCTAGGTTTCGTATGGACACAGATGACTTATTTACTCAGGTATGGATGGGTATTGAGTTGTACACAATTCAACAACTATGGGACGATCTTCCACAAGATTGCATTAGAAGTCTCTATAATTCCATGACATGTATCCACGGTAAGGCAATGTGATAAAGGTACTTCTCAAAATACCATTTTGCCCGAATAGAAACTAAACTGCCCATTTGTATTGATGTTGTAATCAGTTATTTGTATCGTAGTTTCCAAAATTCGTTCCATTTTGACGTCTATATCAATTTGCGGCACATTTGTGGCAATTAATGTTTTTATATTCCTTTATTTTCATTTGAACGTTGTGCAGAGCTACCTGGTAACTCAGCCATCAATTTCGGGAGATTGAGAGGTAAGCTCTGCACTCCAGATAATCGGAAGGACTAAGGAATGACCCGCTGATTCATAAGACAAAAGGTGGAGTGGGCCTAGCCATTGTATGATGCGAATACGGATTTATGAAATCATCCTTTGCGTACACTATTACATTTTCAGATTTCTGCGGCTCCTACCGAATATCCGCCCAAATTTCCCATCGTAATCTGAATTTAAAATCTTAGATTGTAATGATCGCAGTGACTTTTACATCCTCTTTATAACTGTAATGTAAATGACGCCACTTTCTTCGCTGTGTGGNATTGTAATGATCGCAGTGACTTTTACATCCTCTTTATAACTGTAATGTAAATGACGCCACTTTCTTCGCTGTGTGGAATAAAAATATTTAATCTGATTTGAAAGTATATTACTTCATTCCTTTCACATGGCCTCGCCAAATAAGTTGTTTCCATTGGCTGTCTCCAGAGATATCCCATTCTGTCTTATTTCCTTCCCCTATTGTCATTCATCATTCTGTCCAACCTGGACAGGAGCTTCTCAGCAAATTCATTTTGGTAGAAATCAACTTCATCGTGTTCACTATGTTTACTAACGTCTAGCACTGCCAAACCACACGTAACACATGTTTATGGCATATTTGGTCAACAGCAGCAACTAAACCAATAAACAACACACAAGGACAACGGTGACGTCTGATCTAAATGTGAACTTTATACAATTGGCATGTTTATTTTTTTATCTCCTTTTTTATTATTTTCAAAACAGCATTTTGAAATTGTTTTCACCCAGAATGGAAGAGACTGACGTATCAATGGAAGCAATGTCCGCGTGGACTTATTTGACTCAAAATTTGTATTTATTTTTAATTTGAGAAACAAATAATGAAATGTTATATTTACACAAAATTATTTCAAACTAAAGTTTACACGCAAAATTTTAAATTATTATAATACAAGACAATTTTTTATACATGCAGTGGTCACATTTGTGTGTTAGATACGATATTACGATTGATAATTTCATGTTTTTTTGGTTTGCGTTGCTGAAAATGGCCTTATCACATAAGACACTTAAAATTTAAAAAAAAAAAAAAATGTTTCAGCACTCATCTCTAGGTAAATTTTCGTGGAAAGGCCCATATATACTAAGACTACTTTAATCCCGCGATTTATGCTCTAGCATACATACAATTTTGTCAGTTCCTGCTGCCAAGTATTTGCGACGTCAGATTTTAAGGATCACGTAAAGCATATGCGTTGCACAACCTTTTATNCAGTTCCTGCTGCCAAGTATTTGCGACGTCAGATTTTAAGGATCACGTAAAGCATATGCGTTGCACAACCTTTTATGCTAATGTTCGTCAAGGTCCCAGCTTTGAATTCCGCTGTTATTAGCGTCGCCACTACACCTCTGTCGCATGGAACAAGTATTAACTAACATCCATCGCCAGTCACGTTTATGCAGAGTCTTTCGACTTGCACACTGACATAGTAAGTCCCATGTTTTACCGTAATTACAGTAGCCTTGAAATATTAGAATGTGTAAAGTCAAATTCCTGTATCGCCGAAATGCTGTCAGCTCTCTCACGTCACGTGCTCCTACTAAACTCTAAGTGGAAAGTCGCTCAGAATGTAACAAACCGTGACTAGACCGTACCTTCCTGAGCTGGTCGGCGATGAGAAAGCCGCCTGCGGTGTCGTGGGGGCAGCCGACGATGCTGCCGGCAGGGGTGACCACGCCACTGCGCGGGTCCGCCAGGGGTGAGAATGCCGACATAGACACGACGGAGCAAGGCACCCCCTCTACCTCCACCGCGCTGGCTGCCGAACCTGCATTCTCTCTCCAAGTCAAATAAGCGATACACTTCTACTTATCTCTAATATAACAAAAGACAAANCTGCCGAACCTGCATTCTCTCTCCAAGTCAAATAAGCGATACACTTCTACTTATCTCTAATATAACAAAAGACAAAGCTCATTGGCGTTAAATTCACATCAGAATACACTACATAACATGTGAACAACTTATAATACAATTTGTGTTATTTATTTAATTGCGTTGAAACAATGTAAGAAGCTGTCTATTACTGCATTACAAAACCAGTATTTCGGCTCCCTCTATTTACACTTGGTCTTTTGTATATTCAAAAATCATGTTTCTTAAAATTTTTTGACTAAGTTTGAGAAACAAGATTTTGTATCCAAGTGTTTGGAGTTTACTGTCATAGTTAAATACCACCATATTGAGCTAATTCGCACCTAATCATGCGACGTTAAATTGAAAACCAAAGCCATTATTTTTGCATAATCGAGGACCAATATTTAAGGGCAATTTCAGTTCTATATTATTTTATTTAGATGTGGGCCCAAATGTAAGCTCTATAACAAATATTATTGATTACCAGCTACTGAATTAACTCACTGACTGCTATCATCATAATTAAATTTGAGAGCTTCAATACAACATTTTTTGTGCTTTTAAGGTTTGCAACACTGATGTGCTTGTGATGTTAACAGTCACTTGTTCTCAGGGAACCAGGATAGTTACCCTCATGCGAACAGGCTTCTGTGCTTCCTTCCCAGTTTTTGAAGTTATACTTCTTTTGGCGAGTTGAGGGTAAAAGTTTAGTGTACAACGGAAGTTGCGCGCGCACAGTGTAACGAAATTCGACAGTGAACCTGGTAGGGGTATGAGCCAACGCTCATGCGCGTATCGTCTAGCTATATACAAACGCAAGGTACACAACATAGCACGTGGTTATATTTAAAACCGACAGAGAATCAGATCATGTAATAAGCAAATTGAAAAACATTTCATTTACATTAGTAATTAATTGTATATATATACACACAATTAATTACTAATATATATATGTATATATATATATATATATATATAATTTATTTTACTTACATTGTGCCGTGAAAAATTTGTCAGTGACAAAAATTGTGTAATACATTTTTGAAAGTGTTTTCAAGTATTTGAGGTTAAATTTTGTAAGTATTATTTTATTAAGTTATACTTCTTTTGGCGTGTTGAGGGTAAAATTTTAGTGTGAAACGGAAGTGAGCATAACGTTTCTAGAAGACTATTTGTATAATATTTCAGGTATCACAAATATCTTGTAACTCACATGCCCATTCAATCACCATCAGAAGAACCAATGGAAAAAGATTAATTTAATTTAAATATATTTGACTCAGTTTTATATGACAATGAATATTTTAATATTTTTAAACGGTACAAAAATAAATACTCTTTTAATTTAATTACGTTCTTTAATAAAAACTGTATTAATTGTATTTAATGTCTTTCTTCGGTCATTTTATCATTTTTCCTACTTCCATAAATTATTTGCATACGTAATAAAATATTATTTTAGTCACGCCAAAGAAGTGTAACCTCTAACGCGCGTACATAAGTACACGCACTCTTTTTTTTTTTTTTTTCAACTGTATGCATGTAAATGGTGTGCGAATATACGCTTAGCATCCAACACATTTTGCTTATCGATAACATAATTTTGAGAACTATTTTTGCGTTAACCCCGAAGCTGCTCCAAAAATGTTGCCACACTAGCTTCACCCGATGTTCAGTATTTTAAAATTCCCCATCCATGTATATTTTTCCATCATCACAAGAGTTTTTGCTTTGGTGTGTCATTTTATATCGTTTCTCCGATGTCCTTGTTAGTTGTATCACCTCATGCCTTTGTACATTGTAAACTTAGTCTTCAAGCGCTCACGTCAATCTTCTTCATGCGGCCCGTAGGCCTTTGTGTTATGAGAACGCATTCTCGTGCCAATGCAGTCTTCAGAGATACGTGTTTTCAACAGCTGGTGACGGCTGAAACTGTGCTTCTTGTGACCTATTAGCAGGATAATAAGCGCAAATGCTATCAGCAATGATATCACCTTTTCCTGTTTAACCCACTTCAAGACTACTTCATGGCCCTGGTAAACTAGCATACCTGGTACAATTACAGCGGGCTTATTTACATATCAGTACCTAAGTATTAAAGTGGCTCCCCCCTCGACCATCCTTCTCACAGCCATGCAGCCCGAAGTTACTCACAGATATGTTTTATGTCAGGAATGTAATGTCTAGCTTGTGCCCCGATATTTTTCATACTGAATAAAATCCAAAGTCTTTAATTCAGAAAGTTTAACTCAAGATTAAAAACTAACATTAACAAAAAAAAGGGAGACCACACAATATACATACACAGCTAAATTAAGGTACATCGACCACAAATAGTGAAAGCTTACCAACTGGAGCCCAGTCGACCGCCAGACTGAGAAGAGTGCTCACGACATTATCATCTTTGAAAAATGACAGCACAAATTCCTTCTTTTGATGGAGCTGAAAGGGTTCGTTGAAGACATACGACTGCACTTTGAAGTGACCTTTGAGGGACCTGAAAATAAATTAAAACATGTGTACATAGTCGCACACTATCCCTTCGGCATGAGTAGACAGCAGGCTGCACAGCTTCGCAAACTAGACATACCCTGATCTGAGCCCATCATCATCATCATCATCATTAGAATCGCAATCGTGTTTGGACGAATATGTTTTCCAGAACGGTGCAGTCACAAGTGCGTAAATGGTACTTGAAGGGCACATCAGGAGCACCATGTGTTTTACAGGGTGTTTCTGAACATGTCGAAATTCAAATTACAGCTTCTATGGACTAATATAAAGAAAAAATCCTAGTTGCAAAATTCATCTAGTATTTGTAAATTTAATCTGAAGTTAGGCATAAAAACGCCGGGTTTGTATATTATTAGATTCAATAAAAATGTTTTTCAATGTCAATGTTCAGCTACGCGTACCTGCGCGCACAACAAGTTGCATAGCACGAAGGCGAACGGAATCATATAAGTTTCGATGGAAACGTAATCTCGCATGTAGACGATCGCACCAGTTCCGTTCGCCTTTGTGATACGCAACTTGTTATTCACGCAGGTACGTAAAGCTGCGGACTCCCGGCGTTGTTATATCTAACTTCAAATTAAAATTTAAAATACTAGATGAATTTTCCGAACATTATGCAGTAAATTCACGCGGCAAAATATTCTGGTGTAGGGAGTAGGTGCAGGGAATAGAAAACTCCGAGCCAAAACTAAGAGGTCCCAAAAAAATGTAACCTTTGAAACTATGTTGCTGTTCAACATCAAATGTGAGTGCCCTGGGCTGTGATTTTCACATCCAGTAAGGACACCTGCAGTATTCCATCTGCAGAAGAAGCAGAAAATGACCATGAACCTTCGCGATCATTTCGCACCAAGATAAAAAAAATGGCCATAGTTTAATACAGTACAAAAACTGATGGAATATGGTAACACTTAGATTAATATTTATGTAAATTCCGAATACTTGCTATATCGCCAACTTATCACAAACTGAACTCCCTTCGTAGGTACTTCAGTACGGGGCCGGAAATGCACGCATGCTTGACTTGAGGGCTGCATCTCCGGCCATGCACATCCCAGTCATTGCATGCGCATATGTGATGCGCAGCGTGGTTACGGTTAATTCTTCTCAGGTTAGGAACTAAACGAGTTTTCTTATGGGAGAGTTTGGCATAAGGAAAATTTCCTCCACTAGGTAAGCGCTAGTGTTCCAAAGAGGTCACTTTCAAATACAATTTCAAGCTACCTGAATAATAAAAAGAATGATTTTACATCGTTATGAAGTTATTTTATATTTGATTTATGANTACAATTTCAAGCTACCTGAATAATAAAAAGAATGATTTTACATCGTTATGAAGTTATTTTATATTTGATTTATGATTATTGCAATTATTTTGTTTTTTAACGTAAAAATGAAAGACAATCTGGTACACATGCGACACTAGCGCTTACCTAGTGGCGAAAAATGTTAGTTGCCAAACCAAAAGCATTGATCATCCCAACCTGAGTAGAATAAACCTTAGCATGGTCCCCGAAAGGACGCGCATATTGGTGTGTATAAGGAGTAGCTGTATCGTTGTCAGTCGTCACTCGACAGTGGCTTTTGTTTAGTTTTGCAGCCGTGGTCACTGATTAAACAAAGTGCCCACCACTTTCTGAAAATTGTGCGAGTAAACAATAAATTATCGAAATGCAACAAACTTTTAACGAAAACGATTTAACACTACGAAACATTAATGTGGGCAATACACAATACAGTATATTTTAAATATTTGCTGTTGGTAAGGATTTGTGGGAAAGAAGTTCAAGAATATGGAGTATGAGACTAGCGATTATGTAAGTGCTAGTAATGAATTGGCATAAATCATAAATCATGCGAAAAGCAATAATATATAGAATATTATTATTGCTTGCACTGTTTTTCATGTAAATTTTAAAACCGATATGTTAGACTTTAGCACATTTCAACACTGCAGTCACTGTAAGGATGTTAGGACGTTCCATAGGCAAAGAAAAGCAGAGGAAGGCAAAGACAATGAGAGACGAGGTAAATTATTTGAATGTTTCTTCTCAGAATTTTTTATTAAGAGAAAACACAACTTGATAAGTGTTTAAAACCTCGAGAATTTTCAGTTACTGGAGAAGAGTCTATAGCTTCCGGCAGGAAAATTAAAATTAAGTAGGTTCATTATAACCTTATTTAATTTGTTTGATCGCAATTGTTTCTATTTGTATTTACATATTGCTTCAGCCAGCTAAGTCAAGGACACTGCAAACATCACACCCAGCTTNGCAATTGTTTCTATTTGTATTTACATATTGCTTCAGCCAGCTAAGTCAAGGACACTGCAAACATCACACCCAGCTTAAATAGGCGAAAAAACAAAGATTATGGTATATTACCTCTCTCACGGAAAACGGAGAATTACCATGTGCGGCCATCAGCGGAATAGAGGCGTTGAAGCCACTTAGGTATTAGCTGCATCGAAGACGTTTACGATACTGTTTACGAGGCAAGTGAAGATCACTGATCAGAGAATAGATCTTTCGGAAGAAACACTGCGGCTGGAATTGTGAAAAAATGTACAGCATATTTTATTTAGAGTCAATCTTGTCGGCAAACTTTTTCAAAAAGTCTCTCTGGATCTGCAGAATGTCATTAGACTTCTTTGCAGCGCAAAGACTTACTTGAAGGTATCAGATCATATCAAGGATTAAACAGCATTATCACTTACACCAAGGAGTACGTACACGGAAAAGCTAGACATAGTTCCAGAATTTATAACAAAAGAATAAACGGTTCGATTAAAATTGGGGGGGGGGGG
>NQII01000476.1:499372-547445 GCA_002778355.1 Clitarchus hookeri
TAAATCTTGATAACCTGCCATTGTAGCAGCAGTAAACGATCTAGCTGCCAACCGCATCGCGTTACTCTGATTGGTTCCATACCTCTCTTATTTGCATACGCACGCCTATACCAGATTTTTTTTGGCTCTTCATTGTATAAAAAGTAGGCTCAGGCTTCTGGGAAAGGGCCACTTAGAGTGAACTTCGTCTTTGTCGCCACCTTCAATGCTACCCCCCGGACGTTCTCCAGCACGCAAGTTAGGTAAACTACATCGCAAAGAACAGTCACATATACCTGCCCCATTATTTTTTTCAGTTTTCTTCGTATACTGTTAAACTTACCAATCTCTGTTGCAAGTGGCGAACTAAGTTTTTTTCTCAACCTACGACTGTTAGAGGTTATTTAAGGTCAACCGTGTTGCAAGCACGAGTCTGTGATCTAACAACAAAGACAATTGAAAATCACATTTTTTTTAAAAACATTTTCGACGAGTAATTCTTGAAATATTTCCTTGCAGTCATGTTATATCTCGTACCATCGGTCAACACATTTACTAGTTGCAAGCATTGGACTGTCGATTCGTTAATATCCCATTCTTGAAAATAACGAATATCATACAGGAAAATAAAAATAAGTTTTACTTTAGCATTCCATTTGTTCAGATAATTGTGCTAGTGATTCAATGGATGTCTTAAGGCGCGTTCACACTGGCCCAACGTAGTTCACACCATAAATTGGCAACTTTCGTATTAAAGTAAAAACAATAAATAAGAGAATTTATTAATCATATGAATTAAAATAACAATACATTATAAAATGACATTTACTAACATAAACAGGTAGAAGGTAGGCCTAAACATTAATGACAAATCACAAAATGCTTGGTCTCATGTTAAATTAGTATTGTTATTTTTAAAATGTGATTTTTCTAGCTTTTACCTTAGCTAATTTGCCATAAACTTTGATATGCATGTGCGAATGGGTAAAAAACAAAGATACAATTATGTTACCCCTGCATATTTTTTTAAAATTAAAGATTGGTGTTGAATTATTTGTAGAAAATTACGACTGGCACACTGGGTAAATTCACTTCGCATGGGAACACTCGCACATGTCATGAACTCTGCACTGTGTTCACACCAGACCAACATTGTTGCTGGAACTTAGTTAAGCTCATTATACTTCCTGGCGACTTTGAAACTCACGTATAAACTGTGTTGTTAAACTCTTAATTTTTTTTCTGCCTCAATACTTACCACATGTAACGCTTCTGAAATGCCCTGCAAAACATCATGTTTCGTGTTTTTATTTCTACAGTTCTCACGCTTGTCTTCTCATAAAACGGATTGATCTTTGTACGTTTCTATTAAAGTAATTATACTTTCTCAATTCCATTGCACACTGACAAATTAGTAGTCGGCCACAAAACTGTGCACAAAATAAAAACTCGCAAAACCTTGCCAGGTGCCACCTCGAGCCATCTGTGTTGACAACAATGTTGTGCACATATGAACAATGTTGCTAGCATAAAGTTTGCGTGCAGAAGACTATCTGATATTAGCGAAACGAAGAATTTCAACTTAAATGATGGAAAAACGGATTGGGGAGGGGGGAGGGGGATGAAATAGTTTTACACCCATGTGTGTAAATATGTTTGAATGAATATTGAAAATAGTCACGGTATTTTTATTTAATACATGCTACCAAATATCGTTATGTTTATACAAATATTGTTTTGCTTTCAATAAAATGTGAAAATAATAAAATTTTATAAAATTATTAATTGTGGGTGTTTTATACATTCGATTTCTTGTTGTAAATATATTGCGCTCGATGTTTAGATAAACAATTTTACGAAAATATGGTTGCTTGCAGCGAAACTCGTCCACCACCTGGCCTTGGCATCTATTGATTTAATGTCACCCATTAGGGAATTAAGAAGTTATATTGATCTTGTTTTAGCCTCAATAATTATTTATTTTCTGAAACAGCAGCAAACTCTTAAACGGAACTGTAAGGCCACGAAAATTAATTTGCGATGGTCCCGAGACATTTAAACTCTTGCAGTCCATGAACAAACGTTCTTTAAAATTTAAACATGTTGCATATTTCCCCTTAATTTTAGCCCCTGATTCTGAGCTACGTTTCCGTATGGTTGGCTGTGCCGTTTTACATTTACTTTTATCTTCCGGCAGAGCCGTTGCTTCGCGACAATGTTCTTGTNACTGAACACAAAAACTACCGCAGCATATAACGTAAAATACAATAAATAAAATTTTAAGCAAACCTGAAATAAATTAAAAAAATATTAAGCACATGAGAACGGACTAAGAGTAATCTCTTTATGTCCATAGTCTTTGCTTTCTTTAGCCGTGAACGAGAAATAATAAAGAGAGGATATTAGTAAAAAAAAAAAACTAGTAAATGAATTATTATTGGTTAAACAAGATAATCGCACCAATTCTCTGGCACATGTGTCGACCACATCTCGCCAACAACACACGGAACGAAGGTTTGTAAACAAATGGCCGCTCTACTTTCACCTTGAGCGTGATCTTGTGAGTATGCAAGAAACATTGAAATCAAAGTATGTTAGCATCACGTCATTAATAATTGGCATAATAAGATACAAGTCTTTTCGAAACCCATTTGTAAGCGATAAATTAACAATTACGTTAAAACTTTAGAACTATTTCCTCTCTTTGTGCTGGCAACCTAACGGCATAACTGTAACCGCTCTCGCCACTGTTTGTAATGTTATATGCATGTAGGTAACGGCTAGGGTGTTTTTTCAAAGGTTGATTTTCAAAAGTTTCTTCCAGTCGTGAACCGACTTATAGCACAATGTTTGCGTGCAGAAGACTACCTGATATTAGCGAAACAGGGAAGTGAGGAATTCCAACATCTAAGCTAGAGGAGGAAGGAGAGAAAAAAAAAAGGGGGTGGGGGCTGAAATAGTTTTACACCTATATGTGTAAATATGTTTGAATGAATATTGAAAATAGTCATTGTATTTTTATTTAATACAGGCTACCAAATATTGTTNGTCATTGTATTTTTATTTAATACAGGCTACCAAATATTGTTATGTTTATACAAATATTGTTTTGCTTTCAATAAAATGTGAAAATAATGAAATTTTATATAATGATCAACTGTGGCTGTTTTATAAATATTGTTTTCCTTTCAATAAAATGTGAAAATAATGAAATTTTATATAATGATCAACTGTGGGTGTTTTATAAATTCGATTTCTCGTTGTAAATATATTGCGCTCGATGTTTAGATAAACAATTTTACGAAAATATGGTTGCATGCAGCGAAACTCGTCCACCATCTGGCCCTGGCATCTATTGATTTGATGTCACCCATTAGGGAACTAAGACGCTTATATTGATCCTGTTTTAGCCCCAATAATTATTTATTTTCTGAAACAGCAGTAAACCCTTATATGGAACTGTAAGGTCACGGAAATAAATTTATGATGGTCCTGGGACATTTAGCCTCTTGCAGTCCCTGAACAAAAGCTCTTTACAATTTAAACATGTTGCATATTTCCCCTTAATTTTAGCCCCTGATTCTGAGCTACGTTCCCGTATGGTTGGCTGTGCCGTTTTACATTTACTTTTATCTTCCGGCAGAGCCGTTGCTTCGCGACAATGTTCTTGTTATTATGTTATGTGTTAATACATCTATGAAATGTCCCGGCGTTTTCTGCTTTGTCCACTCAGCCTTAGGGTATTTTGACACTGGCCCTCTCCAGCGAATTATTCATCAAATAAATTAGTGGTGTCTAATTGCCCAGTGCACTACTAAGTCACTCACAGGAGTATCTGAGAACTTTTATTGATAATTGATTTATTGCATGCTGCTTCTTCCCTTAGTAATTCCTGTGTGTGTGAAAATGATAAAGTAAATTATTGAATTACGGTGTCCGAGCATGACTGCCAACAACTCCGTGGACAATAATAGACCCGCGGGTTTTACCAAATGCGATTTTCTAGTGTGTTTCGAATATATTTATTTTCCAATCATAAATAAAGCCTTAAATGCAGCGAAATTGCATTTCTATTGCTCATCGTAACTCTTCAAAATTTGATAATTGAGGGTTCTGCTGTACGTCATTTGTTATAGAGTTTAATATGTGTAACAGTGCTTTGTACAAAAAGTCGCATTCGTCTTTCCAAAATTTTTGGCTAGGGTCAGCTTAACCCAGGCTGCCTCCACCATCGAGTCGGCATCACCGCCATCAGCCTAAATAAGACGTAACTGGGACAAGGTCATGCTATATTACATATTAGCACCTCCCGGGCTCTTCAACAGCCTTTTTATATCCATAGAAAATAACATAATTCCACTTTTTATAGAATTATAAGTATTAATAAATTAACTTCATAACCCAGAAGGAGAACCTCTCCATTTTCTGTAGGCTCTTTAATACCCCAGATGTTAAACATTCATTAAACTTCCACATAGAAACACACTGCTTCTTTGTATGCAGTGGAATTCACCGACAGGCTTGATGAGTCGGACCTGTTTAAGGCAGATGTCAGTCGCTGCACGTTGCGACTGTAACCAAGTAACGCACAATAAAAACAGTGCAACCTCACTCGTGTCATTATTGTAGGCCGGGTCTGTTATTTGCCACATTAAGAGCTAGTCCCAGCATTTTTTCAGTGTTAATTGGCATGTGGAGGGGCATTACAACTCCACACACAATTCCGTGTAAGTATATGGAATCTCACAAGTCACTTACATTTCGAATGGGTCGGTGTTTAAGTGCACAATAAGTGACCTACCATACGAAAAAAACTACATGTAGACATGAAGTATCAGAAAAGTACAGCCATTTGGGTAGTTGACCATCACGACACTTTCAAAGTAGCGAGTAAGGAAACACTTTAAGCCGTCTTGGGAAGGGCGATTTTCCCGGAAGAGATGTGTGCAAAATGCTGCCCACAACACCATTATATCAAAATATCGATAAAGTAAGTATGATATATCTGCTTACACTAAGCTAATTCGTTCTAAAGTACAAAACTATGAAACCAAAAACATTACAAACTTGCCAACAATCGCGCATTACTTAATTTTTGTTACATAATTTCTTTAAAAAAAAATTAGAAACTTTTTTTCAGAAATATGTGTATTGTAAAATAATGTTTACAGCTAATGTACTTGTTTACAGAACACGACATGCATTCTTATCAAATAAAGCACATTCATTTGGGATAACATTATACCAGTTTGGGCAAATTCGCACTTGTGACTAATTTAATTTCAGAAGAAAGCTTGAATAATAACTGCATATTGAAATATCATCAAAAATAAAATTGTTTATATTTAGGAATCCCTCAAGGTGGACTGTTGTAAAGCCTTTACTTTAAATGAAAACACGTAGCGCAGAGTTACACCTAACTGGTGCAAAAGTTAACCTAAATGATTGCAATATTTGTAATACAATTTTTTTTGTATGTCCCTTTGGAACAAAACTGTTAACAAGAAGGTATTTATTATACATACATACCACTTCATAAATAATTGTTGGGTTTCGGTGTTACCGAATCCAGGGTACTTTTCATTTACGGCTGCAACAAAAGTATATTTAACGTCCATCTTGTGTACTAATCGATTACATGGCAACCAACGAAAATGTAAACAACGAGAATAGACTACTCGAAAATGGGGCTGCAGTAGTGGTCAGGGTCCCATTTGGTCAATTAGATGCGGTTGTGAGTGTAGGACGTTTAATGCAGATTCACATTAGAATTAACAAGGAACTCGTCGTTATAACTTTACACATTAACCCTAATTAAAACTTTTTTTTCTTAATTGTAGGCAAAATTTTTTTATGAAATTTTTAAATTTATTAGGTAAACGCTAATTTTGGAACTTTCCAGCAAAAAATAACTTTTTTTTTTGTTTTCATAGTTATGTTAAAGGTGCTAAATTCATAAGGTATTTATATTTTTCCTACGTAATTTAGATTGCTTTAGAGTTATCGCCGATTGAAAACTATAACATTTAACTCTTACGTTTGCTTTTAAACACGCGGTTTCCTGTGGAGCTTGACACAATGGAACTGTCAAATAAAGTCAAGACTTAACTACGATTTAGGAAATTTGGAACTTCTCCAGACTATCTCTCCCACCGTGAATCTCCAACGGCACAAACTGCATCACAAGTGCAGTGCGTGCGCATTCACAACTTCCACATGCCACGTCCCCTGGCAAGCCTGACCGCCGGGGAGGGATGGAAAATTCTTCCGCACGCACAACGAGGCGGTATGAAAGTTTTACGGCGGATTTTGCAGGGCGGGATAATAAAACTATAAATAAAATAACAAATATAAGGGCGTGCGTTTCGCACAAGGGACGTCCCTAGCCATTTGTTCAGCTGTTCCCGGGTTTTATAAACACGTTAACGCTCTGGGATGGGTGCATATGGGTTTTGAGCGGCGGTGACCAAATTTAAGGCGAAGGTAACCCGACTTAGGCGCCAGACACTGTCAACAGGCGGTGTCGAGATGATGTTACTGGTGTTCTCAGGGTCATCGTCATCGTCCACCCGGATGCACGCAGTTCCCTTGGTGATAGAATATTGTTGAGTCGTCTCGAAGATGGCGAGATCAGGCTTTTCTCACGCCTGATACTTACATTACTATTTTTGTGGGCCTATTCAGGGTGATCCACATAACTTAGCAGCTGTTAATTGGTATTTTCATTAAGATTGTGCAAGACCACGTTACTGGATGAACGCATGGAAGGTGAGTTGTGAAGATTCCGTGCCCCTAAATGCCAACACACGTGTATTTTTCCTTTCACGTTACACTAAATTCGCATTGCTGCGAAACTGAAATTATCCCTGACTACTCGCTCCCGCCAGGTGGGCTTAGCTGTCAAAAGCGTGTGAATATGACATGAACAATAAGTTGCAAAATCATTCTTCCCCGGGCGATGCTATTCCTGGGGAAGGAGGCGTGGCATCTCCAAGTCCGAATAAACAAAGGTTCCGGTTAAATTAAGAAGAAACTATGGAAAGCTAGAATGATCCATGCAAACAGTCGTGTATGTAGACAGATCGCGGCGCCAAGCGTGCAGGTCCCTCTCACTCCCGGACGAAGACAAACTGTGGTGGGTGTGCAGGTATGGCGGTGGCCACGCACAACAACTACTTGCTTGCACAAAAACAACGCACTTAAAAACAACACGACCCTTTGCTAAGTTTAACAATAAAATAACACACAACTAAAACCCTTGCAACACAATTAATTTATTAAATGAAATGGGGTTGCCACTACGAGATGAACACAAGCACTTAAAAGAGTTTACCTTCTCAAGATGTTCCTCGTGTAACTAACACGTTCTCGTCTCTCATAAAATTTATTTACAGCAATTTTGTTACTCTCTTCCTTCTGTGATTTGAATATTCCATACCACTCCCCATTCGGNCTCTCTTACTGCACTACATGGCGCTCGCATGTTTGCACCCGTCGTGCTCTTTGCTGTGGAGGAATTTCACTTCCGTATATTTTTATTTAGTTGCAAGTGTGAATTGGATTGAGAGATTTGGGCATTGTCCAACATGTTTCCCACGTGCGAAAATCTGGTAGCGACCCCATCGGGAATCCAACCTGGTTCGCCTTGGTGGGAGGCGAGTAGTCTGACCACTACACCACCACACCCCCAAAATTAGTTGGGATTTCTATAATTATCACAAAAACTTGTTCATACAAACGTTATTATTACATACTGTAAAATTCAGGTCCCCTGAGGTTTGTATCAAAAAGGTTTTACTGCGCACACAGTTCCGCGGAAGATTACCCAAAAATGGTCACCTACACTTACTGCCATAAAAATTGGCACACCAAGAAATAAAATAATGTACATATTTGAATGACATTTAGTACATGAAATGGTACAGGGAAGAAGGAAAAAAAGTGATTACATCACTGCAACAAAATAATGCTCCACCACACTTCTACCCAAATAGCACAGAATATCCTAATTATATTCACAATATATAAAAGTAATCTAAGTCCTACATTGGAGCTCTAATGTAAATCCTTTGGATATCCAGTAGTAGATACCCATTTGTACTACTTATGGGATAGCCATTAGATATTACAAAACCACCAATGGCCATTACTTAAGGCAAGTGGCTACATCTAAAGACGTATACTATATGACATTCACAATATCTATATCACATTTTGGATATCTTTTGAATGCAACTTTGCTACCTGTGGATGTCCTTGGATATCCAGAATGTCCAAGAGTGACACCCGTCAGATGTTCTTTGGATGTAGCTGTGCTAAATATGATAAAGCATGGAATTTAAAAATGGCATATAATATCCTGTAACACTTGCCCATAGTTGAAACAATTTATGCTCCAAATCACGCATTCCAATGTACGCAAAACTTGGTGTCCACCTTGTCCCAAAATATTCTGTAGGGAATCTACAGGTGATAAATACTAATCAGGTAACCAGACAGGCCACAAAAGTGTTAATGCCTGGGAAACCAGAGTTTGCCTTCTCACTCTCCATCTCCATCTTCTCACTCTCTCTGTGGGTCACAAGGGGCCGCAGGATGTCTTCAGCGTACTGCTGTGCATTCAGTAACCCTCATAACACTACCTGTGGCAGACGACTGCTCCCCTAACTATAATGCCAATACTAGGAGACAAGTGCCGCATTTAAGTAAGGTAGGGATGTCTCACCTGCAGTTCAAAATACTATGGTGGTTGGTTGATTCCAAAGAAAAGCAAAATTTGTCACTTATGTTGTCAGTCCATGTTGCTGGAACAACTGCAAATTAAGTTGATGATTTTGAGGTGTTAATGGCAGAACACACAAAGTGTCAATATGACATATTTGCCTGTGCTAGACACCTGGTATAAATATGACACACTCAAAGAGTTGCCACATGTCGCTGAATGACATACAAGGAAACTGCTAACTTGGTTTGGGCCTGTCTGGCAATCAAGCTGTCCTCTCCTCTGATGGTCTATCGCAGAGGCATAGGGGGTGGAGAATTTTGGGGGTTGTAACCATTCCCTTGGCCCCTAAGGGTGTTAACAATTAGCATTACAATTATTAATAGGCATTTAATTGTCATAAAATATGTAATTATGGTTAACTATGATGCATTTAATTATTCTGTGGGGTAATTTTTCTTCTAGAATTTGACCTAATTAACCTGTGTCAGCACCGCTAATGCTGGTGTAACCTACCTCTCTCCCTTAACTTCAGTCAGCGTAAACTAACTCCCCCTCTTACGGCTCCTCACTTGAGAGATGTCTGGCTACGCCACTGACCTGTTGGAGTTGTTCACAAATGGTCTGCTGTGTGTGGCTGTCTTACGTGCCCATTGCTCCCAACGCAATCTGACTGTGAAGTCCAAATGGCCCAAAGACTAGCAATTTATTTGGTGTGCTGTCCACAGGCCCATTATCCGGCTTTCATGGAACTCGGTTGCTTGTACAGTAGTTTCGTACATCATCTCGGCATGCCTATCACTCAATCATACTTGGAAAGTTTACATTAAGTGCACTGTTCTGAGGACTGTTTATGTACGCCACATGATATGATCATATGATCACTTGAAAATCTCAGTTTCATCCACTGATCTATCTGTTTACGAACTTTCATGGGGAGAGAGTGATTTTTACAAGGTACTCAAGTATTTATGCCAATAAATATATATTACTCCAAAATTGTGGCCTCATTCTCTTAGTGTTATGTGTCAAAAGATTGAACCAATTAAACTATTTAAACCAAACTTGGTATGGTGAAACATTTACTGTGTATCTAAATTCCATAAGAAATAGCAACAACCATCTGCCATTTTGGAAAATAGCAACACCTACAAATTAAGGTTGTATATTATATTACTGAAACTGCAATTCAGATTCCAAACAAAACTATCTATCTCTACTGAGTGGCCAAGTTATTATGACCACCACCTCAATACAATGTTGGACCATCTTTTGCCCTTAATACTGCATGGATTCGTCTTGGCATGGTCTCTATGAGATGTTGGTAGGTGGTATGAGGAATTTGAGACGATATCCGATGAACTGCACTTTCCAATTCCTTAAGATTTGATGGTACTGGATCCAGCTGCCTGATGCCCCGTTCAATCTCATCCCACAGATTCTCAATTGGATTGAGATCTGGTGATTGTGCAGGCCAACTAAGCAACTTCCTGCTGGAAGTATCCATCCCTGGCAGGGTACACCATTAACATAACAGCATGTGCTTGATCTGCAATAACACTTAAATACCCTTGGGCATTCAGACGTTCCACAGTAATCAAAGGGCTCATACAATGCCATGAAAACATCCCCCAAACCATAATATTGCCTCCACCAGCTTGCAGTGTTGTGGTAATGCAGTTGGGGTCCATGCTTTCGTGCTGTTTTCTCCATATTCACACCCTGCCATCTGCATGGTGTAATTGAAAACGCAATTCATCGAACTACATGACCCTTTCCCAGTCATCTACTATCCAATCCTGTGCTCCTTTGCAAACTGGAGACGTCTGCTCTTGTTCAAGGCAGACAGTAGAGGCTTTCGAACAGTTCATTCAGAGACCTTCACAGTTGCTCCTTGATTAATATTCCCCACAATTTGACGTACTGTTGCTCTTCTGTTGGACTGGACAACTCTGGCATGTCTCCTTTCAGATCGAGCATTCAGTAGCCTGCGACGACCACAAGCCTGACGTTGAGACCCGGTTTTCTGCTTGCTAGTCCACTCTCTGTAAACATTAATAACTGTTGCTCTCGAACACTTCACAAGTGCAGCTGTTTTGCTGATACTGGTTCCGATGCTTCGAGCGCCTACAATCATCTCGCGTTCAAACGCAGTTTTTTTGCCCAATTCTTTGCAAGCAACACAGTGCAATTGATGCTTCACTTGTCCTGCATTCCCTTTTTATAGCTATCTCGCCCTCTAGCGGCAACAACGTGAAGTTATGGCCGATCTGCGTATAAGTATCAAGTGGTCATAATAATTTGGCCACTCAGTGTATATGTATATAGGGGCATACTGTTCAGATTCCCAATAGGACTGTGCAATATATCACCCCCAGAGAGTACTAAAAACTGATAGCAAACTACAAATATTCCTATATATTGCTCTACACTGTTGGACCATATCACTAGGGTTGTGCAAATATTCAGTATACCAAAACAAAAAACAAAAAATTACAACTTTAATTTTTGTTTTGTTGAGAAATTTGGTAACCGAAAGTTTTAACGAAACAAAAATTCTTGATTTTGATGAATTTTCGGATGTTTAATGAATGTTCATTTAGTGAACCAACAAAAAAAATTGTTGCCTGTAAGTCATTGTACTTGTTTTCATGATTTTATAACTAAAATAACTGCATAAAATTAAAATATAAATGTAGGCAAGACTCCCTGTGGTAAATACTCCGTATCCTACACTTTTTTTGGTTTGATTTTGCAATAAATTTGTTATAATGAATAAGTTGCTATAATGTTATGAAATTCGTTAATCTGTCATTAAAGCTGAGCTCTAATGACATTATCATTAATTTTTGTTTCAGTTTCACGAAAGTTTATAACATATCTTTCGTTTTCATCTCGTGACAAAAAAGTCACATCCGTACAACCCTACATATCACATTTGTGATATTTCAGAAATACTGTTTCATGATCAATATATAGCAATATTGCACAGCCCTGATTACCATTAACTAAGATGAAAAATCTGTTATGGGTAATCGGTTCTTAAAAACACATTTCCCTCTATCTAAGAACTAAACAAACATCAGTAGGAATTGCTTGAACACACATAAGAAGAGGAAAGAAGACTAATAGCGGTATTGATAATTTTTCTTCTTATTATATTAAATCTTGCATTGCCTGCAAGGAAATGGCTTTTTTTTTCTTCTAACAATGTGTTGGCAGACACACAAAATTAGCTGTATTTATACAATTATTATTTTCCTTATCATTATTAAAAGTTGCACCGCCTGCAAGAAAATGACTATTTTTTATTTAAAAAAAAAAAAAAGTGTTGGTGAATACATAAAAATAAAATAACATTTACCTTTCTAGCTAGTAACAAAAAATGACCCTTGTGTGGGATTGTTCAAGTTTCAAATCATTTTTGACATAATTGTGGCCATTTTTAGCATCTATGTACTTAATATGTGCTTTACACCCATAGCAATTCACACCAAAAAGCAATACATATGAAAAACAAAGGCTGGCACAAAATTTATTTTGAATCAAATTGTTACAAGAACACAGTACAAGAAATGTAGTTCACAAATGTTTACTGAATCAAATAACATGAATTACCATCAGGTACATTTGTATTACCTATCTTTTCACATTGACGAGTCTTCTTGAAAATTGATCAGACTGTAATGATCACAAAATTGCACACATTCCCAATTAAATGAAATCTACATGTTTTATGAACGCTTATTATTGTTCAAAATATAGAACAATTAGTGTGCCAAATACAAAATTCTTAATTTAGTCAATAACAAAATAATTTACACATTTTTTGTTTTCCTCAGATAGCTTATTTACACACTATTATTACGTACATTAAATACACTGAATTTACAGAAACCATTGATGCACATTCAATAAAATGTAGAAAGTTTCCTACACAGCACAATGTAATTCTCATAGAGAATAGAACTATCGAGCAACAAGGACACAGCGAATACAACACATCTGCTGGGGTACTCATTACATGTCTTGACACAGTAATGTAATG
Source organism: Clitarchus hookeri (assembly GCA_002778355.1). Taxonomy (NCBI): domain Eukaryota; kingdom Metazoa; phylum Arthropoda; class Insecta; order Phasmatodea; family Phasmatidae; genus Clitarchus; species Clitarchus hookeri. The sequence goes on from NQII01000476.1 coordinate 512,122, forward strand.
GAAGTTACACATCAGGGGCGGCCGAAGGTAAATTTTTCACGCAGGCAGGCCAGTGCGGATTGCTTTTTGCGCTCCTTACTTCATAACTCTTTACATCTCGCCTTTTCCCCCAGGACCAATAACCATGCAGATTTCACTAATATAAGTCACTGCAAAGATGTTACTGTTACTTCTATTGAACTTGACACATGCTCTAAAATAATATAAATATACTTACTTTGCTAAAAAAAAACTTGAATTTTGGTTTTTAAAATTAAGTGAATGTTGTTATATTGGATTTATAATTATCCACTTAATAAGTTCAATAATTTTGCACCTTGTCTATATGCACATGTGTAATTTGACCCTTTTAAGAAGTTTTCAAGCATTATTTTTTCAGTCCGTTAAAAAATGTCTTAACGGAGTTTTACTCTATATATGCCTGCAAACCAAGAGATGACATGTTAGGTGAGTCCGTAGTAGTGATGGCAGTGAAATTGGGGTAAATAGAAATAAGATAACTTGTGGCTAGAATAAAATGATCACGGTATAAACTATTAAAATCATGCTTTCTAGGCTATACAAATGTGTACTCCATACACTCAAAAATTTAAATACGTACATTTAAAACAACTTCAAAAATTTTTCACCGCAGATTATTGTCCCTTTACGAGCTGGCATCCCAGGTGGTCGCCCAGCCCTTACGCTACCCGTCTCACACAATGCAGTCCATTCTCAGTAACTGACTTTTCTGAAGCTTGCTTGGTACTGTGGGATTATTACGCTATATTTTCATTGTTCTTAAAGACTCTGTAACACATTATCATGTGTACACAATGTTTCTGCTGTTAACTACAGGTAGTAGTTTCTCATTACGTAATGCCTGGGTGAAATGTAACATAAAATAGAATGAATAGGGACGCGGGAGGGAATAGAGACAAAAACTGGGAAAACAATTATAACTTAGGACTTTCTCTAAGTTTAACATTTATTTCAATAAAACTAATGTTATTAGACAGTCAAGTTAATTCTTTTTATAAGTAAAATCTTTATACACAGTAAAATTTTAAAGTTATATTAAGTTCTTTAGAAGTAAATCACGAAATCATTTATTTATCTCCATTTAAGTTATATTTTGGTCTACAATCCTGCTGCAGATCTGAAAATTTTAATTTCTCAGTGTAAATATTTTCTTTAGGGGTGACACTTTTATTTTCCAACGGAACAGTGTTGTGGTCATATAATTGCACTCAGTATCTGCATGAATGTTTACACCAAACCAGACTGCAATGTATGAATTTCTAAATGTTGCTGACCACTTGGATTGAAACAAGTGTAAAGCCATAGAAACCATATTGAACTGCAAGGTAAACGGCAGGAATTTAATACATTGTAAACATAGGGAAAGCTGTGGTACCTGAAAAAATTGGTTTACTTAAGGGGAAAATGTAATTGAAAGGAACGTAAAATAGAGGTTCTACTGTACAAAAAATACGAACAATAGTTAAATTAATTTAAGTTCACTTTTATTATAGAAGCAGATAATTGCAACAAGTATTTTTTTTTCATTTTAGATATTGCATTTCCCATTTTTCTTTACGAACATAAATATTCAATGCTTCTTCTCCGTCATCATCCGACATCGAAAAAAGCGACGTCTGAATTTCGTGCAACACATTTATCGCAGATGAGTTGGTGGGTGACAGCCAGCCAGCTTTTTACTCTGGCCACAGCTCATCGTGCCGTGTTGCATTGAGCTATATATTATGAAATCAGTGTAACTATAACCAGGCTAACTAGTAATTCACATAAACCTACTATTTCAAGTTCAGCATACACAGAGATTGGCTTGTAATTGCCACCCATTTTGTGCGAGTAGAAAAAAAAAAAGGCCTTAATCACGGATGTCACGGTTGAAGTAACAGTATTTGAAAGAAATATTCACTCAAAATTACACTGTCATAGCAAATCACTGGAGACCATTATTAAAAACCATCTATTTACTTTTGTATTTGATTAATTACAGTTATTTCATGCCTATAAAAATAAAATTCAAGGACTACCCAAAATGTCCACAGCTCATCAAAATTTTTAATGAACAAATTATCAGTAAAGTGAACATAAATTACTTCCTCCCGCACAGTTTTATGTTCCGCGGCCACCAGCCGAGGTTGAATTTCGAGACAGGAACAGCTCCTCCTGCACTATAGACATCACATGCGCGAGTTCCAGTGCTACAGTCGTAGGTGTTGTTAGTCATGCCACTTTCACAAGGTGTAGTATGGAATTTAGTTAGACTTATATAAAGTGTCAAATAAAATAAATTTGATATTTTTAATGATGGCAGTATTTTCCTGCTGGGAGTGTTAATTTCATTCTGCAGAATGGTTAACCATTTTCATGTGGTTGAAAATTATTTGGGCACTGTACCCAAGCCATAAAGTGTAATAGTGTATGTAAGGTGTAATGTTACTTTGTGTGCCACAATTTTTGCAGCAATGGTTATTTTCAGGATGGCAGGAAATAAATAGGTTGTTAACAGATGATGAACGATGCTCCCCAGTTCACTTTACAGCTTGCTTCAACAACAAAGAATGCAAATATTTGTACGGTTTTGTGTTCAGTTGTATGATCCTGAGAAATAAGGTAGTTGTGGTTCATGTTGTAATTTTACATGTGACCAATACAAAAGTAGTAGCGGGGTAATTTATCATCCAAAGTTGGACAGATATTTTTAATTATGTTTAAAGCACGTACAAACCACACCAAATTGATGTAACTCATTGCATGATATATTAATTACAATGGAATCCTTGCTTCAGTTCTTCAGCATGTTAACCATCTGCCAAATACTAGAGTGGACTCACATAAGCAGCCAAACTACGCTATTATACAACCGCACGACACACATGCACTACTCCATTCTTTGCGAAATGCCCGCCGTAGACAACTAGGCCAGCAGAGGTGGCCAGGCTTAGGCATTCCTAGTCCAAGTCCTTCCTTGTGCTCTCCGCCATTACAAACAGACACTTTACAACACCAAGCCTTTTCAACACTTTTGTGTTCCTTCCTGCAAATCCAACTCACTCGACCCAACCTTTGGATGCCTCACTTTTTACACCATTCAAATAATTAGATGGAATTAACCATGACAAATTACATAACATCTGGTTTCAAAAAAGTACACATATTTCCTGCAAATCGGAAAAAAGAGTTCTTGATATACTGAAATGAGAAATGACAATGCAACATAGTAAATAAAAGTTTAACCTCAATTTTGAAATAAATGCATTATTGTAATGAAGAAAGAAAGAGACAGATAAGAGGAGAAGAAAAAATACGTACAAAGAAGCTGGATGTTCCTGGTGGTCAGTGTGTCCCACTTGCAGATTTTGAGAAGTCGTGAAGAAAAACATGATGGAGAGGAATCTGATGATGATGATGATGATGATGATGAGTAACAGGCAGACAGTAATAAATCCCACTGTGGTACAACTGAATCAAATGATGGAAAGCACAATCATGAAATCATAGACTTATATGATGGACATTGGGTAACAGTTCACTTTAACTATGATACAGGAGTTAAAGTATTCGTAGGAAAGGCCACGGAAAAATGTGCAGATAACTTCTACAGTGGATCTTTTCTTCAAACAAATGTTTGAAAGTTTTTGAATTTCTGAAGTTTTTGACATAAGGGATCTCACAATCTCTGTGTTTTCGCCATTAGAAATAAAAATAAAAAACCAAGCATTGAAGGAGACAGTGTATGTTCAACACTAACCCATTAAAATAACTAAATTTTGAGTTTTTGAGTAAAATCTTGATTCTAAGACCTTTGATGATTCCCAGGAAAAGGGTTATTATTTCAATGGGGTGGTGTTGGAATAAAATTTTCCCCAAAAAAGGGTATATTTCGTGAGGGTTGTTGTTCCAGGTTTCTTAGAAACGAGAGTTGACTGTACTTTATAAATGAAATATGTATGAATAAATAGCATTTCATAAATTAACTTGGCTGTAAGCAATTCCAAAACAATATTGTACGCAACTATTTGTAAATTTCTTGCAATTTTCGTAAGCTGTAACATCACACAATAAAAACCGTAAATAATTAATTTTTATACAATATTTATAAAAGTAATAGTCAGTAACAATTAAGTAGCACTCGCCACCATAGTCAAGAGACTATGGTGGCGAGTCACATCCAATTTTTTCAAAGGGACAGCTACAGACATTATCCAGTAATAACGGCTCTTTTGCCTTCTTACTAGAGTAGTTTTCACACAATCTACATTTAGAAATAATTGTATCAACATCAAAATCCAAATGAGGCCAATAAAAATTAGATTTAGCACATGCTTTGGTCTTAGCTATACCAAAATGACATGAATGCACTTACTGCGAAATCATATCTCTCATGACAAGTGCAACAACAATTCTGTAACCTAACAAAACCAGACCATTAGCAACACTACCTCATTACAAAGCTTCTAGTAAAATTTCACATGAAAAGGAATTTTACTTTTACATGTAGGCCAACCATTTTGATGCAATATAATGCGTTGCTGTAGTGTTGGATCCTTGTGTGTTTCTTCCACTATCTGTGCTAGTACATCACTAATATTTACAACCTCATTTAACGAGCCATCAAAATCACTTGTAACTTCAGTAAAGACGGCTCTACTAATAGCATATGCTATGTACATTTGCGATCCTCTGACATACAGTACATTAATACCATACATGCCTTACTTCAGCCTAATTTTCCGATGCCTCTGTGAACCAATAGAACTTATTTCTTTTTTCATCAAGGCCACTAGTGGTTGATGATCTGTATGTACTTCAACTTGCCTACCATAAATGTAATAATGCAACTTGGTGCATGCAAATAATATGGCTAAAAAGTCTTAAATCAATTTGACTACACTCACACTCAGACAAGCTCTTGGACGCAAACATGACGGGATGTCCCTCCTGCAATAAAACACTACCAATAGCATATTTCGATCTCTCTGTCTGTACGACTTGGGTCAAAGTTCTACAGGATTGGTGGGCTTGTCAGAAAATGCTTAATCTTTTCCACACATTTACCACGAATCCCTGCTTGCCATTTGAACTCAACAGTTTTCTTTAATAATTCCCTTAGCGGATTTGTCAAGTCAGACGAGTTCTGTATAAAATATCTATGAAATTAACAACTCCTAGAAATCTTTGCAAACTCTGTCTATCATGTGGACTTTCATAGTCCATGATGGCAGCTATTTTGTCCCTGTCAGGATTTAATAAACCCTCAAAGATTTCACGACCAAAATATTTAACAATTTCAGGCAAGTATTAAAATTTCCTAGCACTGAATTTTATGTTTAATTCTCCAGCTCTCGGCAACACCTTGCCAAGAATACTGTCATGTTCCTGCTTGGATTCAGCAAATATTAAAAAATCATAAATGTAAATGAACAGACCTTGAATGTCACCAAAATGCACCTCGCAGTTTTCTTGAAATGCTTCTGCAGAAATTCCCAACCTAACAGGTAAAACGTTGAAACAATAACAACCATAAACAGTAGAGAAAGTGCAAGATTTCCCGCTGTCTTCCATCAATCTAATTTGCCAAAATGATTCATTCAAGTCAAGAACCGAGAAAAATTGTGCCTTACCTATTTTTGCCTTTCAATCATTCATGGTTGGTATTTCATAATATTTCTTGTTGGTCACCTTATTAAGAGCCTGTGGGTCTGAACAGTGATGCAATCAGCTTTTTCAACTATCACTAAACGATTGACCCATTCGTTGGTTCATCTACTTTTGAAATTATATCTAAAGTACACAAACGATCAAGTTCATCCTTCAATTTTTCTTTAACCACAAGGGAACCCTGTTTGATGGTTTTGATACTGGGACCGAACCTTACTTTAAAATTAATTTGTATGGACTTGGAAAACATCCAGAACACTGAAAAACATCACTAAATTTTGACAAAATGTCACTTTTACCTGCACTATTGTGGACCCAGTCACCTCATCTAAGACCTTATCCACATGTCTTTTGAATCAGGTCAAGCTACAAACGTGTAGCGATGCCTACACTCGGCTGAAAACCATTTGCGGTAAAAATAAATTCTGGGAACATTTGTTTAGAACTAAGCCGAATTTCCAACAATACAGAACCAAATACTCATATTTGAGAGCCATTATATGCCTGGAGTACCACATTTGTGCGAAAGAGTTGTNAAGAGAGTTGTAGATTACTGCGTTTACACTGCACATTTTCAAAAACACTCACTGGGACCAAATTAACATCAGATTCTGTATCTAGCTTAAAGTTACACTTTATGCGGTTTTCCAACACCAACTACTGATGCCAACTCAACACACTATTCCCACAGGATGTAACTGAATGACAATAATAATCTGTATTCCTTTTTTCATGCGGCAGACAACCGCAAAATGATTCAACCTATTACAATACGAGCACTTTTTTCCTTGTGTAGGACACAACTCAATCTTGCGAGGATGTTGTCGATTGCACCAGGAACACTTGGTTTCTTGAAAATTCTGCATTGCACTCTCCATGTCTCGTCTCATTGCGACGATGGTGTGAACACCAGTGAGCCCTGTTCGCGAGATTTTGTCGCAGTTGACCTGTTAACCCCTTCCACTTCAGCTTGACTGGAATTTTGCACTTGCGCAGCTTGAATTCTCGTTATCTCTGCCTCTTTCTGTCACTTCAACCCAACACAATTTTGTATCTCAAAATCTCATCTTCAGCTTGAAACGAACAAATCTTACTGAGATTCTTAACATCTGTCAAAAAATGCTTGAAAGTTTCACCTGGTTCTTGTTTCCTGGCATAGAATACATACTAGGAATGTAGAATATTCATCTTAGCTTCACAATAGTCTTCAAATTTACGAATAACAACTTTGAAAGTATGCTTTCCTTTTGGAAACAAGAAAGTATTATACACTGCAACCACATCTTCACCAGTAATATTCCACAAGATTGCAATCTTCCTATCGTCGTCATGTTCGGCAAGACTAGATGCTAACAAATAAATCTGGTACGAATGCTTGAATTTGCATATACAATTCAATCAATCAGGTTTAAATACAGACTGCGCCATGTATAGTTCGTGTAATAAAAAAACCAGTCTCGAGCAATCCACTTAACCTTTATTCACATCTTTTCCAGACCGACTCGCCACCAACACCGACACACTCTTCCGATTACATGCTGCCAACCTATGTCACTCACATATACCTAAACTAAAAGGTACATTTACCGATAACTGAAAAATTAATTGCCAACTTAAGTCACTTATAAATAACATCAAAAAATCATAATCCTGTGAATGATACAAATCTTTTGAGGCTGTGTATGAATAGTAAGAGTGAGTGAGTGAGTGAGTGAGTGAGTGAGTGAGTGAGTGAAGAGATTTTGGCAGCTCTTTAACATTGAGGTCTTGAGAGCCGATGAGGTGAGAATGGAGAAGCACCTGAACACAAGGGCGGGCAAAATGGGATATCCCCGATAAAACCAGCCGATGTAGCAACGTCCGGCACAATTCCCACATGTGAAAATCTGGGAGTGACCCCCGGGAATCAAATCTGGTTTACCTTGGTGGGAGGTGAGTAGTCGAACCACTACACCACCGTGGCTGGCCCCTGAATAGTAGGACAATATGTATGTAGTTGCATAATATAAATTTCTAAATTTTTTACTTACCCTTACATTTATACTCAATTTACTTGTGTGAAGAGTAGGGGCGTGCAAAACAATTTTTTTTTTCATTTTGAATCAAAGTCGAAGAACACATCATCTCTTTTTTTTTATTCTTAGAAAATTTCAGAGATAATATATAAAGTGAATTACTGTTTCCAATTGCATACAAAAATTTGCAGAAGCCAAAACAACATATTTAGACTTTTTTCCCCTTGAGCTGCTCCCATTTCTTCATAACTGACCAAAAATTAATACAGTAACTAATAGTATCAAAATCCATACTTCCTAGTATAGACAACACATGCTTGCAATTTATGCACATGCACATCTGTGCTTCTTTGTTCCAAATGAATAAAATGTACACAGTATTTGCAGGTCTCACAATCTGAGCACCTGGGCGCTAAACCTTGTATACCACCTTAAGGAGGTGGAGTAAAAGGTGCTGAAGTTGTAAAATAAACGAGTATAAACGAGTATATAAGATTTTTAATTTTCAATAAGTTTAGTATGTATTTTGGATGTAGTAATTATGATTGACAAGGTTACGAATGGTGAAAATTTAGTAAAAAAATACTTAACTAGGTCATGATATATTATGCAATTTTTGATTCTAAATAAACAATTAAAAAATAAGGTATATTTAATAATTCTGATAAATATGTATATTATAAATTTGCACATACAGAGTTAAAACACTGGAAATTTATTTAATTATAGAAAATTTAATGAAAATATTTTTACAAATTAGCTCTCAGGCAGTTGGGTGGCGACTTTTACTCTCCATACACATGCCAGCATATTGTGTTACTCAGCTACATCCTCTACCACTGTAGGTGTTGAAGTTGCAGAGATGACATCTCACGTGACCAAATGGTGTTCCCCTGCCAGATGTTTGCTTGGCAGTAATACATAAAACAGTGTGCTAATAGCAAGCATCTTTGAACTCTTGAACGTATCAATTTTAAGTTTTGTACGATTATATTGCAGCACTTTATATTAGTTGCCGGTTGCCATGGAAAATAAATATAGTGCACTGTATTCAACAACTGCAGTCTTTTTGATGGAACCTTAACGCTAGTGCCATCTGGATAGCATGTTCTGTAGATACACTCACATTTAACAACAAAAACATTAAACACTGCTTTTGTTGCGAGTTAAATGAGTACATTCAAATTAAATTTCATGCGAAAATTTATTAAGATTTTTAGTAGAGGTGTGATTTTTTTAAAAATTATAATTGTTGCGATACACTATGATGCATCACTATAAAAGCAAACATCAGTTAATATAATTCTACATGGAAATAGTAGTTCACGTATGGAATTCACTGTTATATTACAGGTGAGCTCACGTAGTTTGTGTGTGTAAAATGGGCTAAAATCACAAAATAAGGAAATTTTCCAATCATATTGATTATAGGAAATTTTTTTTTTCTTCGAATCTTTGAAGTTTTTGGCTATGTCTTCAATTCAACTTCGAATTTTCGAAGCTTCGCACACCCCTAGTAAAGAGTTCTTTTGTGTATAGTATGAACTAGAATGAATTTATTTATGCAACATGGACATACATACCTATATATTCGCAAGTATAGTGCTTACTTTATACCTATGTTTTGAACATAACTCTAGACACACTACACTATAGTACATATTCAATTTCTCCTAGCAATGTGGATGGGTCTGTATCTGCACGTGATCAACTGCTCAGTCGGGCAGGTAAAAATTAATCTCCGATATATTTTTGAAGAGCTTNGGGTCTGTATCTGCACGTGATCAACTGCTCAGTCGGGCAGGTAAAAATTAATCTCCGATATATTTTTGAAGAGCTTACCAAAGAGTAAATGTGAATTTTGGTTTATTAACAACTTGCACAGATTAGTTTTAATTTTGAATTTAAAGTTTATAACTAAGCATGAAAGCCTGAGAAAACATCTAGGCGAATATAGAGACTATTTTAAGCGCTAGCACGACAAGAAAGTAGCAATTACATTCACTTGCAAATGATAAGACTGTGTTTGCCATTCTAGGAATTTAAAGTGCTTGAATACATACAAAGATACATATATATCCCAGTTGAGGGTTGAGTACCGAAATCTGTACGTGAATATGGAGGGTAAAATTTAAACACACATTCTCCAATCAATCTCTCATCACAGTCGTCACACTTGTGTTGGTGAAAAGATAAACATTTTACATTACAGAAAAATATTTCCATACAATGAAGAAGATATTGCCACAGTGAGAGTAAAAAATTAGCTTCACTTATTGAAAGAAACACTATCAACTTTGAAAGAAAAGTTTTTGAGTCAACAAAGTGCAGAAGAAAAAGACTTACGGTTATAGAAATAAATTGTGGTTCAATATACATAAAAATATATATATTGTGTTTATTCTTAATCTCAATTATTATTAAAAACCATGCTTACTGCCTTTGCTTATCATGTAACATCAATAACAAATATGATTCTAAAGCAAAGTGTATAATAAATAAATATAAATTTCAGTCTAAAATTTAATTTGCAAACATCCATCACACACACACATTTATACACAACTTCTGCATCTCAATGAAGTGTTGACAAGTCACCATACACTGCTGTTTCTAGTCTGCCGCCGAGCCAGCATCTCTTCTGTGCCTACACTATTGAAGGATTGGTTTTGAATCTGTCCAGTGTTCTCACTACCACCTTCCTTTCACTGTCTGGTCTCGTCTCTTCCTACACGTTCCTCACGCCTTCCTCCTTTCATTCTCATTTCCATCATTTTTCTAGGCTACCTCTCTTATTTCCACACCATTTACCACCTCTCGCATTTCATTTGTACTTGTATGTCTGTTCTTTAACTTAGAAATGTGTTTGTAATCTGATATCTTCCAGCCATCATTTCTTAATAGTTCATAAACTTCACTACTACGGTCCCTATCTTACTTACACACAAAAATAAAACCCTAACCATTTCTCATGATTTTTGATTTTTTTAAATTTCCTGTATTTTGCACTAGTTTTAATTTGGTTCACAAAAACAGTCACAAAATACACAAATCCTTCCCCCTCCCTTTTTTTAAAACACACCTTCCAGCATTTGGCAAAATTTATTCTTGATAGTCTGTTAAGTATGTATACAAGAATTATTTCACTGCAACTAATAAAGGATGGAATAAGCATATCCAAAAAATGGGTGGAAATGTATGACAATGTCTAAAAGAGAAGATGTTATGAAAAACAAGGCTGGAATTAAACACAAAAGTGAACAAATATTTGAAATATTAAAACATAGTAAACAAACTGGCATGGCTTCATCCATCAACCTTACTAGATAGAACTATATTAGGAAACACTAATTAATTGAATTCAAGTAAATTTTTTTTTTAATACGAAGCCGAATATTAAAAATATTAGATTAAAATTCGAAGTTTGCCCACCCCTAGTTATAGGCCTAAATTGTGAACGTTAGTACAAAATGGTTTTTGTAATATGACAAAATTCTTATTTGACAGTTTGTAATATTGCAGGCTCACCTTAGGCACCATATTTGTAACATTCCCCGCCTCGGTATGATGAATGGAAGTTACAACTCGGTTAGCTCAGTTGGTAGCAACATGAAACTTTAAAGGCGCCAAACAAATAAAGTCAAGTTACGGTTTATTTGTTCTATACTTTTATTTATCAATCAATTGAAACAGTTCACATACAATCTTGAGGTATGCAGAGTACGAACAGGTTTACAGGCAAACCAACAGAGGGCAGCGCCACAGTCGTTTAATTATTCATTTACGTCTTGAAAACTTGCCTTGCAAGAAAAACATAAGAGGCAGTGACCTCCCACATCGACGGGGAAATAAATGAGCAAGTTCAAGTTTGCCGGTGTGGGGGTTATGTGCCACGCCCGACGCGGCCTCGGCGAGTGCCGTTATCGACTGCTTCACCGTTCAAGCACCGAGAGTCTACTGCTGGTAGGGGATATGCACAAGGAGTATTACTCTTTGCGTGTGTATCCACCCCCTTCTCCTCCGAGTATCAAACGTAACCAAATGGGCATAGCGTGGGCCAGGCACGCTCTTACCAAGCTATCCAAACTGCGTCGTAGTAAAAGATAATCCAAACCTTCTAGAACACAAACTGTTGACGCAGTTCGGAAAACTTCTATCACTAATGCTGACGCGTAACAAAAACTAAGATTTCGTGAAACGGCAACCGGATGCCCGATAAACATAACTACCACGATAAACGAACTCCCACAGCTTTAATTTCAAATCCCGATAAAATATTACGAAGCCCTGTTAAACTAAAGAAATTTAACCAAGTATCCCTTTAATTAATTAATTGCGTCATTACAAGTTAATACGTAGAAGTTTCATGGAAGTGTTTATGTTCACATGTAGCTGAAGGAGACGTAATAGATAACCGAATGTACAACTTTAAAATCGCTTCAGAAAAATGTGAAGTAACCGTAAATGGCTTAAATATCGGTAACTTCAGTGTGTTTCTCATTTGACATGGTTTGTACGCGTCTTTACGGACCCAATCACATGAACATTGCAAAATTTGGACATCATTATTTAGTTTTTTTATGTCAAAAATGTAAAACTCCCCATCCTTATACTTCCTCTCACATGGTTGGTTCATTATTATCAAAATCTATGGCCTTCTGAACATGCTGAAGAATGCACAATTCAATTGAACATTAACGACAAACATACACCAACAAGTAGATTTCCTGCCTGCGTGCTGCAAATAAAAAAAAAAACAAAATCATGGTGTGTGTTTGAAGTTCAAATATTGTTGTTTATATTCTGTGTTTGCAGAGAAATCAATAACACATATACACAAATTATTGTTCTCTTTTGGAACTGTCTACGAACATAATGTTATCATAGCTATTGATCCTTTTATCGATACAAACTGTAGAGAGATTACACGTTGAATTTACTGCCCTCTTTCGGAGCTTACGAAAATCACGGCAAAGATTGATACTGTCGATACCAACACAAAAATTGATTGTCCGGCATAATACTGCATGGTGTAATGTAAGACGCCAAAACAGATATTATTTAGTGCAAAACTTTGCATTTTAAGAAAAATGTGTACACATTTTGTGGAAAATGTGTATTAACACTAAATTTAGCTGCATACTGTGAATTTCTCACTCCACCCTTTTTTGGAGTCCCTAATTATGTCGTCATCATCAGCTAGGTATTGTGTTTTTAGTATTCTGGTGAACTTACACTCCTAATTAAACTGTAAAAAAATAGAAAACGAAAGTACTCGCAGGACAGTACTCGTGGCCAGACACACACACAGACATACACAAAAGTTGGATAAACGCACTTTCCAGACGGATGCATGGTCGCAATGTTTCACTGGCTAAGCCAGCTTCTTCAGGCTGTGAGAGGTGGTACACTGCAGTCTGCTGAATGGTGGTTGGCTAACAGCGAACCTAGCAGTCAGGAGGCGGACTAGGGTGAGGAAGGAAATTTGAAATGTGGCGGAGAGGTTACCTTATCTTCAAGCCAAGTGGCTGTTTGAATTTGGTGATGTATCGGTGGGCCAGTTCCCAGTGTCGCAGTTCTGCGCTATTATTAGAAGGTGATAAGGCCCTCACCACTCTGGTTGTCATCTTATTGTTTACACCTGTATCATTGTAGGCATTTAAATTTTAGTAGTGAAAAGTGGTTGTTTTCATTAGCAATAGGCCTAAGAAAAATAAGGGTTGTGTTTAAAAAACTGTGTGGCTGGATGATATTCCACAAAACTTCTATTGAGGATAAATATTTCTGTTGAAGTACGCTGTAAACATTTGGATCAACTTGGTTCGGCTGTCGAGTTTCACGACATTTATTTCCGTAGTTCGTAACGTAATGACACCACCCACCATGTGCTTGTGCAAAGTTTTCCGTTAAAATATTGATTTGTACGATATTTATGCATTAAGTTGTAGGCTGTTTCATAAGCAATTTCGATACATCTACAAATATGTTGACAATCTCAATGCATACCAAGTGAGCATAAGATTTTCTAGTAAAAAGAAAATATGAATGCACTTCATTGCAAAGCATTCAAACTAGCAACTCATATTACTTAATTCTACGTATAAATGTTGTTAAACATAATTCTTAAGCCTGTGGATTAAGACACATCTCTATGAAAGACTATATACACAGTATTCTCTAAGAGTATACCTTTCTTATGAGTATGATGCGTATAACGGGCGAGCGTTTCAGCTATATGTACACACTGTTTGAAGAAAAGTGATTTCGAAATGGCTTGGAATTGTTATCATAACAGGAGAAAGAATGCAGTTTAACTCTTCTGCTATTTTGTTGACAATTTAAGCCAAAACATGTATTCTTATGACCACAGAGTGGTTGACCACAATTAAAGATGTTTACTTTACATCTAAACATAAAATAATCATGATTAAATCAATATTTACAAACCAATATCATTTACAGAAATTAGAGTGTACGTGTTTAGAGTGTTGATCACAATATTTATTACTTTTTTTAGTTGAATCGGTATGCAGTGGACATATGAGCAGCTTATGTAAATAACCAGCTGAAAGTCACATGACAATGTTTATTTTGATATGGCACAACCAACAGGCTGAGAGTAGAAACTTAGCAGGGCTTTCAAAAGTACTCACTTTACAGTGAACCCCATTTACCTGCGACTGGAGTGTGAAACCATGTGCAAAAGACATTTAGTTCAATCAGTCTGAACTGAACTTCCATCCTCCTGATTTCTCATTGAAGATATTATCTTCCATTCGCAAAAGGTCAAGAATAGAAGTAAACTGAATGTGACTATTCAATTACAGTAAAACACAGTTAAGACATTTCTGATGGAATTGAAAAAAGTCATGCTTACTAACCTGATAAACTTATAAAGCAGAAAACATAAAAATTCAGAGAATATGAAAGATCATTGAAAGTTTCCTTAAAAAATACTACCTCACTAACACAGGACAGTAAAAAAATTTCTTAAATAAAATTTTTATTTACAATTTTACGTATTTTTAAAAAAAAATTAACACTTTGTATATAAATTAAAACTTGCTAAAATGTTCGAAAACACTGATAACATACTAAATATAGTTTAAAATATGCACTATATATTTGCAAATAAAATGCAATTTTATAATTATACTTACATAATCAACTAAATGAAACTATAAATATTTCTTTCTGTGACTACACATACTAATTTACAAATGTAGTAAGTAAACTGCTGCATTTCCCAAATGAATAATACAAACTTAAGAACAAAAGCAGCTCTACTGCTGGCTGATAACAAAGTCAGACAAGTCTTCGTAATGACTCAGGTGCAAGCTCTTTTCATTGGCAAGATGTAGAACTGCAAACATGGCGAGAGGGAAGCTCAAGTTTTCCCGCATACTCTGGGATAATGTTGAGGGGAGAGTACGGTACACCTTGCTGAAGAGAACTTCCCCCGTCATCTTGTCAGGATTCACAACCGGCGTTACATCCTAGTGGGAACACAACATACAATCTTGATACTGTTAAAGCTTTTCAAGCACTTCACAATATCAGCTAACTCAATAATCTGCAAAAGGAATATTCACATGTTATTAAGCGGCGAGTTGAGTGACGTGATTATTTTGAAAATTCCGCAAGCACTTTCCGAGATATAAGGGGACGTTCGTACGTGTATGCATTTGAATGTAGCCGTGGCTGGGTAGGTTGCGTCATCCGCTGGGAGATGTCCAGCAGAGAGTTCCTACACAAACCTTGCTGCACACATTGAAGGGAAAAGACGAAGGTATAAGTGTGCTCCGTACATTGCAAAATATGATGTGCTGCAAGCTTTCGACGCTCTTGTTGCATTGGTGTGGACTGCCTAACACACACGATTGCTCGGTGAATTAATTGTAATCAAGCTATGAACATAAAATTAAACACACATTTTATTTGTCTGTAACATTAACAATACCACTAACAAACAAACTTTTGCATGGGCAGTGTCTAGTAAAATTAAGGTATGGGACTTGGAAAATGCATGTGTGCCATTACGTATATCTAGTCCAGTAAAATGGTGGATAGCAGGCAGTTGTAGAGCAGTAATATTCCTAATAACATTGATAATCACACCTAATAAAGGTTCCAGAATGTTGTAATCAGTTGCTTCCAGAGAAGTGACTGGTTATACTCGTTTTGCATGTCCGTGTTCAATTACTAGAGCGTCCATGTTGTGCCTACTTTATCATGTGCTCGAAAAGACCACACATCAACCGCTATGCACATGTCCAGTCATTTCGGGAGAGACGACAACACGGAGGAAACCACTGTCCTCAATGGTGTTGTATATGATTCAATAATAGAGTGCTTTAGGTCATCCTGAGTCGTCAGGACTAGCTGGTTAAATTTCTCCTTTGCTATACCCCAAAGATAAAAGTCAGACGCCAATACCCTCAACGTGGAAAAATGAAGGTGTACTGACCCAGCATCCCTCTAGAGACTAGGGAAACGGAGTCTCCTTAATGAGGATTTTAAGGGGGCTGTATGGGCCGACGGAGTTGCGCCCTAGGAGCGTCTGGCGCTGGCTCACCAGAGTGCATAGCTGGGCACTGAAGGTTATGCTATCATTTTCATGGTCCACCCAGTGATTGGGCATTTAGGAATAGCTGCGAGTACACAGTTATGCACAGTCAGTGATGTTACGTTAAATTCAGAGGATAAAACTACAAGAAGAATAGAGAATAACGATTTAGTGGATTCAGTGGGTGTACTGGAGGGGCAGGCACAACAGTAAATGTGGTTTAAAATTACGTAGCAGCGGGAGGAGGACACGTTCTGGCATGGTCCGTCCAGGAAGACATCTACTCTTCCTGGGGCCGGTGCCTTACGATGCACCCCTGCCAGAGTTCTATCGATCGATTGGCGCCGCAGAGTGCGCTTCACGATGGACGGTGTTTGGGCCTATAGCGACTTGAGGAGAGGGCCCCCTGATCCCCCTTGGTGAGAAGTTGAGTGAGCGGCGCGACCAGCTATAGACCTGAACTGCCCCTCTGGGTTCACAACGTTCCCCACGTAAGGACCCTACGGCTCTCAGTAAGAGTCGTGACTAGCTTGTAGCCTAGAGTTGCAGTGGCTTAATGAGTTGTTCTTCTCAAGCCTCAGGAGCCTCAGAGAAAGGTTCTCTCCCCCCCTTGCCAGAGTGGTGCTAGAGGCGGCATGACCAGCTAGCACTAGAGACCAAACATTGACAAGAGGTGGGAGTGCCCTTCAGTGGGGACTTTGGTTCGAAACTCTATCGCGGCGATCGATCATGCACCAAGAAGTAGTTGAGCTGATAAGCACACAGAAGGCAATGCGATAGAGATTGATCGGACCAAAAAGAGGTAAACTAGTAGATATATGTTTTATTACGTCAACAGGAGTTTACAAGCCATGTATCTTCGACCTGTGATCGCTAATGTCTGATGGACGAGGGACCAAATTTGCCAAGCTGTTTGCCATAGGGTGGCAATGAGATATCAATCGAAGTTAGGGTGAGAGCGATCCCGGTTAACTATGCCTGGCACGGATGAGGCACGTGGCCAACACTTGAAGCAAGGAGAAGGCTCTGCGACAAGAGCTTATGCCTAGTGTGTTGAAAAACACAAATTCTGACAATAGTAACGTACTTCGGCCAAGTTATACTATTACTGCTGAAGGCAAGCATAGGAACGGTACAGAGGCTAAATGAGCAGCGGTGGTTAGCGCTACGGTACACTAGGGGGAGCACCAGAGGCTGAGGCTAAGGTATGAATCCGACAGCGCTCGTGGTGTGTCAAGCCCCCACTGTTCATCAGCCAACGCCTCGGGTGCGACTCTGTCCATCCATCCTGAGGTCGTGATGAGTTCGCAGTTCGGGATCCTGAAGACGACGTTGAAGATGTGACCCCTCATGCTCCCAGCCACGTTCTCTTGGATATACCACAGCGTGGTAATGGTTACCTCGTAACTGCGTGAAAAACTAGCATTGCAACTTGCAAACAAATTACGGTGGAAATCGTCAGACTGCAGATAGGTTAGAGTTCTGAACTCAGTTAGCTGCTCGGCTAACGCAAATCCCTACTCTCGGATATGTAACTGCGTTACACACATTGGCCTCTAAGGTTGTATGAAAGTTGAAACTGAGTGGCCTTATGCACAGTTTGTAAGCTAAGGTAACTGCATGACTTCAGTAAGGTAATGCAGGTAAGTAATGTTAATTCCGCAGTATGCGACGTACTTAACGGAATAGTACATATATATGCCTGACGGCTGGTTACTACAACAGGAAAAAAACAAAACCTTATTTACATTCCACACCTAGAACACAAATAAATAGCTAAGAGAAAAACTCTATTGAGCGAGTATATTATCAACTTATGCTTGGCACTAAGGTGTAACTAATGGGAATGCAAGTGTTGGTCTGAGTCACTTAAAAAACCCAAGACACTTTCAAAGTTACATTGGAGCTTTTTTTTGGTTAAGAGTCTTTGCTGTGATTGGCTCAGAGAAATTGTATTTCTCCAGTGAAAATTTGTTTATTAAGGGTGGCTCACAGGTCAAAAACATAATTTATACAATGCAAAACAAATCACACTGAAAAAATAAAATAACATGTGTTTGAGGCTCTTAGGCCGTGAAAACAGTGGTAAGTTGATTATGAACAAAGGTAAGAAATAGCAAAAACTATGGTAAAGTGTGGCACGTAAGCCTTACATGAAATGTTAACTGGTCTATTACAACACATAGTTACACTAGGCCTGGTGCTTAATGTGGCTTATGGCCAGCAAAACATTCTAAGAAACAATGAGGTATTATTTACAAATGCAATTTGCAAAAGAAACTTGTAAGCAGGCAAAATATATTAATTAAATGCCAAGGGTTGTATCAGTAAGACTGACCTTCTAAGTCCACTAAAGCAAACAAACAACACACCTAGAATATTGAGAATATCCAGAGACACAATGCGGGCAAGTACAAGCTCAACCCGCCAGGGAGGCGTATTACTTAACTTGTTCATTATGATTGGCCTTGGAAAACTCTTACTCTTAATAATAATTATGAGTGCTCGATTTTTAAGCTTTTCTGGTAAGCCCAATTATACACAACAAATTTAACTGGAAATGTACGCTACTGAACAGTGGGTAGAACACAAAAGATCTGAGACACACATATTTGGGAAGATGCAAGATTACATGACACATGTATACACAGACACACATCTTTTTTTTTTCTACACACAATTTTCTTCATAGCGATGCACTTGAGAATTTAAGAAAAATTAAAAGGCTCTGCTTTTGGGTTGTGGGTACACACTGCACTGGCAAACAAAATAACTAAGCTAGCTTTCATTACGCACCAATAATAATAAACTAACCTACGGGTTAATCCCATGCACTGCACCGAGGTAGTGTGTCTTCAATGCACGCTGGGATAGGGAGGAACGCCAAGACATCTCTTTGTACCTCCCTTTCTGCTGCTATGGGTTGTCTCGGCAACTACGCCAAGGCATTTGGCGACGCTGTGGTGGCATGCACGTTGTTCACTGGGGCTGCCATCTGCTGGATGGAGACGGCCGGGCTGAACATCTCTGCGTCTGGATTCAGCTGGACTACGGGCGGCATATTGGTAGGCACAGCTGGCTGCTGGGCGTGGCGAGCAACATTGTGTTGTCATCCTTCCTTCTCAGATGGGCAGGTGCTGGATCTGACCCGGCAAGGGCGCGGGCCTTTTCCATAGTTGGCGGGCTGCGGGTCCTCCATCGCCTGGGCGCGGGCTCTGCTGCGGCCGGTGGGAGCAATTTGTATGCCGACCCTGGAGTGGGCGTGGCGCACTTGGCTATCTACACTGCTGGTCGTGTCGTGGGAAAGGCCTCTGCGCTGCGCTCCGCCTGGAGTTGTGGCAGGTCTGGTGTAGGCGGCACCTCCTGGCGCTCGCGCTGCAACCAGGGTCTGTTCACTGCCGCTGGGCTGCGCTGTTCTCTTACTGGGTCAGTGTCCCCGCCGGGTTGCATAAGAGCTGTCAGCTGTTCAACGGACTGGCTTGCGGGAGCATCTTGCGTATTTTCATTCAAGCGGGCCATATGTTTTCACGTGCGTGACGTGCACTTTCCTGAAATTACCCCATATATCCTCAAGCCACAGGGTGTTTCCAGGCCGCTCAACAATTGTGTGTGGGCCTTCCCACTTGGGATAGAATCCAGCGTGAAACTTAGCTGCTTTGTTGCTCAGGGGGTGGCTGTGTAACAACACGGTGTCACAGGCTTGCAGGTTGGACGGTTTCTGGCTATCCTATGCACCGTATTTCTGGGTGACATACTGCTGCTGCGCCTTGCGGGCTTTCTCTACCCTTTTTAGGCAGCTACGGCGTATCTGTTCACCTCCTGGCATTTCTGCTGGTTCTGCATTCCATTCTCATACCTTGGAGCATGCTAGGGTGTGTCCAAAGAGCAGTTCGCTAGGAGAGGCGCCTGTTGCCTCATTCTGCCGTCTCCTTAGCATGAATAAAATGTCCGGGATGTAGCGATCAAAATTCTGGTGATCTTACCCCATTCTTATACTGAGGCATTTTTTTACTTCTTGGTTTCTGCGCTCAGTAGGGTTACCCTGGGGGTCATCCAGGGTTCGAATCCCAAGCGGTGGGAGGCGACTTCCCATATTTTTCTGTAAACTGGGTTCCATTATCCGTTAGGATGCTTTTTGAATCATACCCGCACGGGAAAAATTCTTCTTCTACCTTGCGAATTATGGTAGAGGCTTCGACATTTGGTAGCGGGTATGCCTCCATCCACCTTGAGAAGAGGTCGGTCACGACTAATAAGTACCTTTTGCCCTTGTGAGATTTAGGGTAAGACCCCGTAGGTTGGCTGCTATGGTCGTCCAAGGCATTTTGGGCCGCCGTGGAATTCCTTTGGAGCGTTCAGCCCCGCGGACTTTGGTATAACACACTGCAGACACTGGCTTACATACTCACGAACGTATTTGGTTACCCCATCCGAAGTGAATCTGATGGTGAGTACTCTCAGGGTCTCTGTAGCTTCTGGGTGTCCGGCACGTGGTGCTTGTGAAAATAGTAGCACAAATCTCGCCGCAATGTGGGCGGAACCCACAGCTTCCGGTCTTTAGTGTGGGTGTGAGGGCGGGCCCATACATAACATTGTTCTAATTTGTACTGATTAGGGCGTTTTTCCATTGTGTCCCGTATCTCTGGGTTGTTCTACTGATAGCGGGAAAATTTATCGCGGTCTAGCTGTCCTTTAGGGTTTGTACTGTAAGCTCCTTGTGGGTGGGCTTTGTGACTAGACATTCAGGGGGTAGCATATGTTCCCAGTCATCTACCTCTGCTTCCCCTTAGTTTTCGTCAGGCGCACGGGATAGACCGTCACGGAGTTCATTAAGTCTGCCTGGCCAGTGCAGAATTTCGAGAGTTAGATCCTGCAAAAGCAACGCCCATCGGCCTAACTTAGATTTTGTGGCACTTGTGGTATGTAGTCACGTTAACGCCCTGTTGTCTGTACGTAGAATGAATGTGGCGTTTTCCAGGTAATATCTGAACTTTTTAACGGCCCAGATGATAGCCAAGCATTCTTGCTCATTGCTGTGGTACCGGCGCTGCATGTTGGACATCAGAGTGCTTGCATAAGCAATCATACGTTTGTTGCCCCCAGTGTCTTCCTGATACAGTGCAGCTGCCAATCCGACCCCACTTGTGTCAGTCTGCAGAACTAGGGGAGTGTCAGCCGTCGGTCTATGCAACATCATGGGCTTGGCAAACTAAGTTTTCAAAGCATTAAATGCCTGGTCAAGTTCCGGTGTCCATTTTCACGTCGGGTCTTTTTGGAGCAGTTGATTAAGGGGTCCCATTAAGTCTGCTATGTTTGGGACGAAATCCTCAGCTAGTTGCATATGGCTAAAAATTGGTGTAACTGCTTTTGGTTGGGGGGCACATTAACTTTGCTAATCGCTCAGATTTTTTCTGTTTGCAGGAAATTTTGCTCCGGTGTAACGTGGTGCCCCAAGAATTCGACCTCGCGTTCGCCAAAGTGGCATTTGCCTATCCGGCATGTCAGATCATGTAGATCGAATCTCTCAAGTACCAGTTGCATGTGTCTCATGTGGTCTTCCCAGCAGTCTGAGAAAATGATCACGTCGTCCAGATATGTGTGACAGAAATCTCCTATATATCTTGTCAGGACGGCAGCCGACATGAGTCATTGAAACGTGGCAGGGGCGTTTTTCAGCCCAAACGGCATCACGTTAAATTGGTACACTTCCCCGTCCGGGGCGGTAAATGCGGTGTACTTTCTTGATTCCTCTTGTACAGAGATCAACAAATACTCACAGCATAAATCAAGCACACTAACAATTTTAGCTTTGGCCAGAGTCTTTAGTGTGTGACCCACATTGATAAGGGGTGCGGCTATTGGTTGCGTGATTTGATTGAGGTCGTGGTAGTTCACGGAGAACCTGAATGCTCCATCCTTTTTCTGCAGTAGTACCACCCTAGCATTGTAGGCTGTATTGGTAGGTTCAATGATTTCTAGCTGCTTCATTTCCTCAATTTGTTTCTCAATGTGCTGCCTCCGGTAGGGTGATGGGTTGCCTGGCTTGTTATGAATTAAGTCAGGCAACAAAGGTGAATTTCGTGCGTGATGCTGCTGGTTTGCCAAAGGGTTCCTTGGTGCCCGAACACCTTGTAGTGCATGTTCAAAACAGCTACCAACTGTGCTACTGCCGGTCCATCTAATAGATGGTTCACTTCTTCGCCTGTAATGCCCTGTTGTGTTTCGTTTACTTCTGGCTCCTTCCAGCTGATCGACCTCCGCTTCTCTGTTCCTAAATATAATTTGCCTTGCTGGCAGTCAATGATCGCCTGTTGCTTGGCTAGCCAGAGTTGCCCTAGAATTATGGTCTCTCTTAACCCATGGCCCACGAAAAATTCACATCTGTGGTAGTGTTCCAGAGTCCCGTGTCTTGGGCAGTCTTTGATAAAGCTGACTGGCGAATGAAATTTGCATTCGCTATAGTATTTAGCATAGTCAGAATTTTGCAGCTGTCAATTTTTACGGTGATCCGCGGTGGTTCTTCGATCCACCCCACCCTTCTTGTAATACCGCAACTTCTGAGGCCTGATTAATTTTGATGGGGCTCTTAACCCCTCGTTTTTTCTGGCCAATGCATTTCCCGCCGGTTTCCGTGTGTCGTAGCTTGACTTTGGTTTGCTCTGGACAGGGTCCTTAACCTTCACGGTGCTGGCTTGGGCCTCCTCCTCACAGCGTCTGCCTTGGAGCACTGGGCAGTCACGATGGAAGTGCCGTTCGGGGAAATAGCAGCACTTAGGCAGGCTCTGACATGTAGGGGGAAGGGGGCCTGGCCTCTCGCACTTTCCCTCCTGCTTCTTTGTTACACGGTGTCGCAGCTGAAGTGGGCCCGGCAGGGTGACTGGCCCACTTCTCCTCAGCTACGTAATGTTCACGGACTCGTGCACTCGTAACTAATTCTTCAATCCCTTGCAGGGGCGGGTTGCGCAGAAAATGCTTGATCTCGAGGAGTAACCACAGCGCGATCATTTGTACGCTGGCCTCTTCAGATTGGCCTGGCTGTAAGCGGCGAAGATGTAGTACCTTGCGCCGAATAAAAATTTCAGCTTCTTCCCCAGGTTTTTGGTAGCACTGAATTCCCCAAAAAATAGGTTGTTAGTATCTCGGAGCATTGATTCCAGTGTGCAACAAATTTGCCGTAGCAATTCCACCATTGGCGAGCCTTGCCCTCTAGCTGGGCTTTGGCTTTCGTTATCCATAATGGTTTCCGGAGATAGGTGTGGGTGAATTTGGCTTTGCATGCCTCTATGAATTGTTGCGAGTTTTCCTGCGGTTTCCCGACGTATTCTGGGATTGTTAATACTTTTCCCCCCGTTGGTCTAGTTTCTCGAGGCATGCTATATGCTCTAGCACTTCTCTGGGTGCTGCAACATGCGGTGCAGCTATACGTAAGCCCTTCCATGTCGCTGGCTTTATCTGGCCAACAGGGGCATTTAAAATGGTAAAGGCAGGGACAGTCATTACAAGAGACTCTGTATAGTCCTACAGCAGTGCATTGGGTTGCGTCGCAACGAGCTTGTCTTTCCTGACATCTTGGGCACCAGAATTCTAATCCGCCCGTGTTCTTTTCCTTTTCCTCCCATCCTAAGCACAGATAGTGGTAATTGTCGCCACAGTGTGCAGATTGTATGGTCAGATTTCCCTCTCCGGTACAGCTAGGCATGGGACATGGTACAGTGTTGAGGTTCTCCTCATTAGGTGAGGTATTCCGGCTGTTCTCGGTCGCCATACTAAAAGTACTGCTCTGGGTCTTGGGTGCCACAGATTTTTTGACACTCTAAGAAGTGTTCTAGGTTTAAGTGGGATGGCATTTGCTCTTCTCGACAGTAGGCTCTTGGTGTCACTAGCTCTACCAGAGCTTTGTGAGGCCCCACATTGGACGCCAAGAAATAACTTGACGCCAATGCCCTCAAAGTGGAAAAATTAAGGAGTACTGACCCAGTATCCCTGATAGAAACTAAGGAAACCGAGTCTCATTAAAAGGATTTTATGGGGGGCCGTATGGGCCGACATGGTTGCACCCTGGTAGCATCTGGCCCTGGCTCACCAGAGCGTGTAGCTGGGTACTGAGGGTTATGATATCCTTTTTATGGCCCATCCGGTGATTGGGCATTTAGGAATAGCTGCGAGTAGACAGCTATGCACTGTCAGTGATGCTACGTTAAATTTAGAGGATAAAAATAAAGGAATAGAGAATTATGATTAAGTGGATTCAGTGGGTGTCCTGGAGGGGCAGGCACAACCGTAAAAGTGGTTTAAAATTACGTAGCAGCGCGGGGAGGGCAGGTTCTGGTGTGGTCCATCAAGGAAGGAATCTACTCTTTCTGGGGCTGGTACCTTGGGGTGAACTCCTGCCTGAGTTCTATCAATTGATCGGTGCAGCAGAGTGTGCTTCTTGATGGATGGTGCTCGGACCTATAGTGACTTCGGGAGAGGGCCCCCTGATCGCCCTCGGTGAGAAGTTGAGTAAGCGGCGTGACCAGCTACAGATCTCAACTGCCCCTCTGGGTTCACAGCGTTCCCCATGTAAGGACCCTTTGGCTTTCAGTAAGCGTTGTGACCAGCTTGTAGCCTAAAATTGGTGCTAGAGAGCGGCATGTCCAGCTAGCACTAGACACCAAACATTGACAAGAGGTGGGAGCGCCCTTCAGTGGGGACTTTGGTTTGAATCTCTATTGCGGCGATCGTACGTGCACCAAGAAGTAGTTGACTGGCTAAGCCCACACAAGGCAAAACCGAAGAGATAATCGAACCAAAAAAAGGTTAACTGGTAGATATATGTTTTATTCTATCAACAGAAGTTTACAAGACATGTATCTCCGACCTGTGATCGCGAACGTCTGATGGACGAGGGACCAAGTTTGCCAAGCTGTTTGCCGCAGGGTGGCAACGAGATATCAATCGAAGTTAGGAGAGCAACTCTGGTAAATTACGCCCAGTGCGGACGAGGCACATGGCCAACGCTTGAAGCAAGGAGAAGGCTCCGCGACAAGAGTTTCTGCCTAGTGTGTTCAGAAACACAAGTTCTGACAATAGTAACAGAATACGGCCAAGTTTCACTGTTATTGCTGAAGGCAAGCCTTATGGCAAGTGTGGCGAGGAAGCGAGGAGAACTGCTCGTGAACTGCCTTGTCTGGACGGCATGCAAAAGAATAATAAATACCCTTGAGAGACGTGGTGAGCAAGGGGTGGCTGGAGCATGCCTGATGCGCTGCAAGCGTACGCGTTTGGTGCCTGCCGGCCAGGGCAAGGCAAGCGAGGGGGTGGGTCAACCCACTCAGACTGGAGGACGGCATCTTTTGGATGGCCGGCCTCTCAGGCGGCAAGGAGTGAATAGGAACATGGATTCTCAGTTGACCAGTAACGCATATTCCTCAAGTAGACATTGTAATGGTTTGTAAACTTGACTGTCGGTGAAAAGAACTCACAGGAGTCATTGTCTACCGCCCCAAATTTTCAAACGAATATCATGACAAAATTCTACCGTGCTCACATTATCCCACTAATTTAGTTGCTGATGAAGTGATACGTGGTATGGATGAAATATGTACCATTGTAGAATGTGGACAACACTTGTCTGGGTTATTCCCGAGCCACTCGCAAGTCCTGTTGTGCTCACATGTGGACTGTGAGCAACTGCAAATCAGAATGTCGGTTGCCTACGTTTTCCCTGTTGATGGTCTGTGTCTGCTTCTCATCAGAGTATTCGCGTTCCCAATAGTTTCCTGCAAAGTCTCAACTCTGTCATTCGCGATGGACACTGTAGTAATGGATACCTCTGTGCACATAATGCTGCAGTTGCATTTTGTTTACATTCTATGTAAATCAGAAGCATATCAAGTTTCTCCTCGTTGGTGTACGACATTTCCTTTAGCTTTAACAGAAATCACAAATATGGTACAATGGTAGCATGCATTTGATATCTGCGTTACTTTATCACCATCCTGTGAATCACCTAAGTAGTAACCTACCTCATCACAGATACAGTCAAATGCAAACACCTATGAACACCACCTTATATAACAAAAAATGCTCGTCACATTTCCAAAATAATCACATCCCTGATACCGCCGCTTAATAACATGTTATGCTATTGGAAGAAATAGGTATATTCACATTTAAAAAACCAAAGTTGATTTTGATATCCCAGTGCTTAATTATATCTTGGAACAGACATAGATTGTGTCTTATAAGTCCCATAGTGCCATTTACAAATTCGAAATAAAATTTTTTGATTCCTTCAGCAGTTGGAAGATGTTTTGTGAACATCTTAGTTGAATAATCCTGTATAAAGTTACAGAAAAATAACAAAAAAATGGCACAAGAGGAAGCAAAAGTCACATGCTACTCTTATATAAAAGGAACTTGTTTGTGATTTTGCAGCTATTCATCTTTCACATAACACACAGTAATGTCTTAACACTATCAAATCACTCATCAACAAACACTCTTCAACAACTAATATAAATATAAATAACCAGGAGTTTTGTTACAAATGAACTATGCCATAATGAGTATGAGCTATAGCGACACATTCGCCATAGTGACAATTTTTTAATGCACAACCATGTTCTATAGCAAATAAAAGGTTAATATACTTGTTTAAAATGAGCGCCTTTTGGTGTTCTCACTTTCCGGCTTTCTTAGAGTTGAAATACGGTAAGGAATGAATGTCATCCCCTTTCTTCCCTTTCAATAGCTGTCTATTTCCTCCCCCCTCTTGCCAAGAGCTTGTCCTGATGCCAGGTGGAGCTACATTCCTTGAAAAAGATGGGTGAGGGGTGGAGAAAAGTAATTATCATGGGAGCTGTTAAAAGAGGAGGGGTAGCAAAGAAGAAAAAGAGAGAGAGAGTATTTAAGATCGCTGAGCAGGTGGTATTACAAAAAGGAACAGAATGGGCAGTCGGTGTGTTCATCTTCTGTAACCTTTCTGCCCACGACATTTGTTTACTTTTTAAATGGTGACAAATAAAGACTGTTTGTTGCTGTTCTATGAAATAAAAGTGCCTGCAATTAAACAGTAAGATTCGCTTTAGAAGCAGTATCATTCAAATGGTTCATGTATATTTAATATGTGTATTTTCAGTCTTGATTGCGTGCGTTTACTGATGAGGGACAGCAAACAAAATATTTTCCGTTGTTGTGTCCAAAATTATTGTCTGCTATAATTTTAATCATCTTTACGTTAAGGATGGTCACGTGTGGAAACGCTNGTTGTTGTGTCCAAAATTATTGTCTGCTATAATTTTAATCATCTTTACGTTAAGGATGGTCACGTGTGGAAACGCTGTCAGACATGCTACATTGCATTTCAGAAAACACAGGAGGCCCAGGAAGTAAGTGTATGATATAACATAGGGAACCCAGGAAGTAAGTGTATGATATAACATAGGGGAGCCAGGAAGNCTATGTAAATCAGAAGCATATCAAGTTTCTCCTCGTTGGTGTACGACATTTCCTTTAGCTTTAACAGAAATCACAAATATGGTACAATGGTAGCATGCATTTGATATCTGCGTTACTTTATCACCATCCTGTGAATCACCTAAGTAGTAACCTACCTCATCACAGATACAGTCAAATGCAAACACCTATGAACACCACCTTATATAACAAAAAATGCTCGTCACATTTCCAAAATAATCACATCCCTGATACCGCCGCTTAATAACATGTTATGCTATTGGAAGAAATAGGTATATTCACATTTAAAAAACCAAAGTTGATTTTGATATCCCAGTGCTTAATTATATCTTGGAACAGACATAGATTGTGTCTTATAAGTCCCATAGTGCCATTTACAAATTCGAAATAAAATTTTTTGATTCCTTCAGCAGTTGGAAGATGTTTTGTGAACATCTTAGTTGAATAATCCTGTATAAAGTTACAGAAAAATAACAAAAAAATGGCACAAGAGGAAGCAAAAGTCACATGCTACTCTTATATAAAAGGAACTTGTTTGTGATTTTGCAGCTATTCATCTTTCACATAACACACAGTAATGTCTTAACACTATCAAATCACTCATCAACAAACACTCTTCAACAACTAATATAAATATAAATAACCAGGAGTTTTGTTACAAATGAACTATGCCATAATGAGTATGAGCTATAGCGACACATTCGCCATAGTGACAATTTTTTAATGCACAACCATGTTCTATAGCAAATAAAAGGTTAATATACTTGTTTAAAATGAGTGCCTTTTGGTGTCCTCACTTTCCGGCTTTCTTAAGAGTTGAAATACTGTAAGGAATGAATGTCATCCCCTTTCTTCCCTTTCAATAGCTGTCTATTTCCTCCCCCCTCTTGCCAAGAACTTGTCCTGATGCCAGGTGGAGCTACATTCCTTGAAAAAGATGGGTGAGGGGTGGAGAAAAGTAATTATCATGGGAGCTGTTAAAAGAGGAGGGGTAGCAAAGAAGAAAAAGAGAGAGAGAGTATTTAAGATCGCTGAGCAGGTGGTATTACAAAAAGGAACAGAATGGGCAGTCGGTGTGTTCATCTTCTGTAACCTTTCTGCCCACGACATTTGTTTACTTTTTAAATGGTGACAAATAAAGACTGTTTGTTGCTGTTCTATGAAATAAAAGTGCCTGCAATTAAACAGTAAGATTCGCTTTAGAAGCAGTATCATTCAAATGGTTAATGTATATTTAATATGTGTATTTTCAGTCTTGATTGCGTGCGTTTACTGATGAGGGACAGTAAACAAAATATTTTCTGTTGTTGTGTCCAAAATTATTGTCTGCTATAATTTTAATCATCTTTACGTTAAGGATGGTCACGTGTGGAAACGCTGTCAGACATGCTACATTGCATTTCAGAAAACACAGGAGGCCCAGGAAGTAAGTGTATGATATAACATAGGGGAGCCAGGAAGAAAGTGTATGATAACACAGGCTACCTAGGAAGTGTTTGATAACACTGCATATAAAGATGCTACACAGAGATTTTCGGTTATAATAATGATTTGCTATAGCAATAATTTCTGCTGCCATTGCCAGCTGTCGACACAGGTGATGGTTTGGATAACATCCCTGTCATGTGGTCATTTGTGTCAGCGATAGTCACTGAAATCCAGCTGTGGAAAATTATGTTAATGCTAAGGTATGCAGGATGATGCCCAAGCACATGTGCACCCACACACATGCAGGAATACACAAAAAAACATTCCATCCGTCCATACATCCATCTGTCTACCCGCCCGCTCATCCATCCATCCATCCACACAAATGTACACACATATGCAATTTGCATATACAGTCACATATGACATTAGTAGAAAACTGGTTGTTTTACCAGTCACCAGCAAGCAGATAATTCACTGTGTTCATCATATATGTCATAACAATTGTGTGGGATAGGCCCTAACCCTTCTTATTTAATTCTTCGCTGATCCACGCAGCAGGGTTTGTCATGGATAATCAATGAAAACAAACATACCAAGCAGCTCCGAGCAGAAAAAAGCAGAGTTTCTTGGCTCTCTAGCCTCTGCCACAGCCGTGGCTCCGTTAGTGTACGACAGCTGCCTGCATCACACCAACGCTTGGGTGCATACAACCCCTCCAGCCACTGCGCGGAGGGATAAGCAGCCCAGCGCTCAAACGCCATCAGCCATCTTTGCCACTCTCCCAACCCTCCCCTCGCTCGCCCTGGGGCCCAGAGTATACGTATCGGTCGCAGAGTGCAGTTTGAGGCGGGTTAGACTCAAGTTTGTTATGTAAAGATAGGTGGCAAATGCCACCTCATTGACACAGACTACGCCATTCAACTACAGTAGAACGCTGTAAAGATATTTCTAAAGGGATTGAAAAAATCATGCTTACTAAGCAGGACCCTTCTTAAGTGGAAAACATCAAAAGAAATTTTCATTGATTTTGTAACTATTTATATGAACATTTAAGTTTACGAAACACGGTTCTTTAAATCTGGAGATTACTAGGAATAAATTTGTTACATTTCAGTAGAATCACAATACAATTATCGTGTTGGGCACAGGTTGTAACATTTCAAATTAGAAATTAAAAAGTCGTAATTCTTTGTTCTGTGATTTTTTACTGTTTCGTTAGTCTTCTCCAAAAAAGAATATGACAAATTCTTTCTTCTTTTCTTCTTAAAAATATTTAAATCATTAATACATCTCTCTTCTTTATCAATACTTTCAAAATTAAAACTTATTTCAGCAATTACATTCAAGATTAAACTCTGTATTCTTCAGTATTATATCAATTTTCTGTAATAAATCCCATCTACACATCCGTCTGGAGGCAGTAGTAAGAGATTTGCTAAAGAAATTTACGTTCAATTTTACTTCTGCCTTGCTTATGTTGTTACCTGTCCTCCAACTGGCTGTCGCCTGACCACACCACATCTCTCCACCAATCAGCGATGTGGAGACAAGAGACAACCAGGATAATTTTCTTTAGTGAATTTGTTTAATAAACATTATATTGCTTTCTACCCTCTAGGGAATAACTGGAAAATAACAACTACAACATGGAATACTGAATGACGTCTATAAACAAATGAAAAATACTTACACGTGGCCTTTACATCAATAAACTATTAAAATAACCAAAGATTATAATGCATTTTGTTTAACTCATATAATAAAGCATAATTTGGAAATTATATTAAATGAAGTGACAACATAAGCAAGTATTCTGAAAATCATATATAATTAAAACATTTCTGACCAACGATAAACATAACCCCTTGAAACGGCAATGTTACAAATTACATGTAGTGTGTGAATTTGTATGCCAAATATGCATGCAGGGATTGATTTTAAAGAATTTTAGTGCCTGTCGGATGGAGAGGTTCTCATTTATTCAAGCCTGTCCATAACACGTTCAACTTACCCAGCTATTTAAAAATACCATAACACTGGAGAAAAAAAAGTTCTGTTTTTGTATATTGTTAATGCATAAAAATCAATATACAAAAAATTTACACTGCAAACTAAGTAGAACATATTTGACACTAAATCTTACTGAACACTGTGATTTCAGTTTTCCTTATACTCTTCAATCTTCATCGCTATTACTTTCATTGGGGCAAGCATCAGTTTCCTCTTTTGCTTTCGCATATGGTGTTTCCTTTGACCGCTGTGCAACCAGAGGTTGATAGCTTCATCTGGGTCATAGTAACAGACACTTGTGTGCCATTTTAAAATACGTCATGACTATTTTTACTGTTGTGTCATGCTAGTAAACTATTTTTTAAACAGTTTTGAAACCTAATTTTCAGTATTTTAATNGACTATTTTTACTGTTGTGTCATGCTAGTAAACTATTTTTTAAACAGTTTTGAAACCTAATTTTCAGTATTTTAATTTAGTAAAAACTATTGCAAGTTATATTTAATATTCTTATTACCTTTGGTATTTTATTAATGCAATTAATTATGCTTTTATTATCTTTTTGAGCATCTATAATTTATTTAATAATGTTCACTAGTCCGGTGTTATGATATAACTTTTCATGGTATTTATTTAATTTTTTATTTATTTATTGAAGCATATGTAATGTGTTATTAATGTATTTCAGTTTATTTAATCATTGTTTATCAATATTTTAACATTTACGTATTTTTCTCGTAACTCTGATTTCAATNAGTATTAATTTAATTTTTTATTTATTTATTGAAGCATATGTAATGTGTTATTTATGTATTTCAGTTTATTTAATCATTGTTTATCAATATTTTAACATTTACGTATTTTTCTCGTAAATCTGATTTCTATTACTTTTTGAGGTGTTCTTTGAAAGCTACATTTTTAATACTGTCTCACCTGCAGACCCGTGTTTCATGAGAGATTGTTTCTCTACCAACCAGATGTGCAATGCTGTGNATTACTTTTTGAGGTGTTCTTTGAAAGCTACGTTTTTAATACTGTCTCACCTGCAGACCCGTGTTTCATGAGAGATTGTTTCTCTACCAACCAGATGTGCAATGCTGTGTTGCGAATTATTTCAGTCGCCGTCTGATGCTACCTCTTCCACTCACTTTCCTGCCGCTGCAGGTCTTGCCAATTTTCTCGGCATAGCCTGCAGCTTGGTGCGAGTTTTCACATAAAAAAATGGGTCTCGGTTCACGTGATATTTACCTCCACCTCTGTGCGCTTGAGCGCAATTCGCTTCTTGCGGACAACGCACGACATCTATCAGCGACTGTGTAACCTTCCGATTGTCTTTTGTTTGGTACTTCTGCATCTTTCACGTAGCATATTACGAACATCATGACGTGTGAGCATTGTGTGGTGTCCGTGATGGCGTTGTTTGGAACCTAAGTGCCCTTACGTTTTGTTCTCACAAACCATCAAATAGTATGTAGTCATTACAGTACGTAGTTTTGTTGATTGTTACTTTTTTTTTTTTTTTTGCCCCTGTTCAAGATGTAGTAGTTCTATTGGACATTTTCTTTTTCCCCTATATGGTAAGTACCTTTCAATTTTATAGTTAGTTTCTTCTTGTGCACGAGTAATCTTTCACTCACTAGTTAATTTTATTGGTAAATTATTTTTGTTTTAGTGAGGGTGCACGTGTTTGCCAAAAGTTTCTGCAAGTGTTGGGCTAAATCTTTTGCGGCACATGTCAGCCTAACCTCTTCTGCATGTTATGCGCTGAAGCTCTCCATTTCCTGGCATAAGTCACTTCTCTGTGCATTGCCCGTCCCCTCCCAGCACAGTACTCCAACTTGCTTTTGTGACTGGCATATTTTCTTTATAGATATTTCTTTTGAGATATGCCCATTCTGTCTCTATTAATTTCAAGCTTGAAGCCATTTCTTGAAAAAATAAGTGAAAAAATACTTATCAACAAAATTACATTAGTGTCTCCAAATGTAGCATCTGCATTCAAAGTCTCAGGGCATGATTTGAAACTACAGATCTCAGCAGCTTTGAACAATTCCTTGTGGTGATTGTGGTTGTCTCCTAGTCTACGTTCCACGCAGTTTACTACGTAGTACACATACCACATGTTTCTTATTGTCAGCACTCAACTATTACTGTTTTTTATAAAGTTGGCATTTTCATTGTTCTCAGCTGAAAACCACGTACATGTAATGCTACTATGGAGTCTTTCCTTATATTGTAAATGTCATCCATTGTCAATGTTTCCTTCTGGAAAAAAAAAACAAGGGCAGAGTGGATGACACTGAGAGAATGTCACAAAAAAAAGTGCAAAAACTGAACATGTTCCAGGTTACTGAGGAATAATTTGATTCCTCTTCAACTTGATTTATCACTTTCATTTCCAGCTTGAAATGTAATTTTCTCTAGAAATGGAAACAACTTAATAGCACATTTTAGAGCTCATTTAGTGTGGGAAAACCAGCGACTGCCTCCAACTCGTGTAGGAGCACAGAAGTCAACACCTTCATTTAGTGTGGGAAAACCAGCGACTGCCTCCAACTCGTGTAGGAGCACAGAAGTCAACACCTTCATTTAGTGTGGGAAAACCAGCGACTGCCTCCAACTCGTGTAGGAGCACAGAAGTCAACACCTTCATTTAGTGTGGGAAAACCAGCGACTGCCTCCAACTCGTGTAGGAGCACAGAAGTCAACACCTTCATTTTCACAAGTTGTTTTCAAAAATAGTTCTGTAAACTGAACTGTGGTTAAAAAATTGGTACAGTAACTTCAAGAAGCATGCTTTTCACGCAACTGTATTTTCCCAACTGCATCATTCACTACAAGTTCAAAGTGGTGTGCTAAGCAATGCACATCAATCATACAGAGATTCAGTTATTTAAATTTTGTCTGCACTCCACTGTGCAAACCACGCATCACTGCTGCACCATCGCTTGCAAACCCACTTAGTGATCCTTAATTTCTGCAACTCCTAAACCACAGTATGTATTCTTCTAATACATTTACAATGCACTCATAAATCTGGGAAGCATTTGGTCTTTCAATATGTTTAACTGTGTATGTTACCTTGAACCCAGTAACGTACATATACAATAACTTGTTCAAGAACAGCTCTGTCTGTCGTATCATCACACATTATGGAGAAAAATGGAGCAGTCTTAAGTTTCTCTTCGAGTTTCTTTCGCTTAACGTTCTCAATATAGCTAATAAATTCAGCAAATTTTTTTGTCAGTAATGCAGGTTTTACCTACATCTAAACTAGGGATGGGTCGAATAACCAAAAATGTTGATTCCGGTTCCGGTGCCGATTATACAATTTAAATATCGGTTCCAGTATTCGGTTCTATGTATTTTGAATACTTGCCTTTTGCTTGCAACTTTATTAACCCAATGCAGGTAAAATTTATTAAATGTTTTATTTAACCGTTATATGGAAGAAATGAACAATAACAAAGTGTGAAGATAAGTTTTAATGTATACAGATAAACTTGTTGTATTAAATTTATTTAAGGTTAGTAAATATGTAAAAAATTATTATTTTTTTACATTAATATGTGGTGATTGCGATATGTTTGGAAAATACTTTAATTAAATAACTCATGGCCCTCAAACCAAAACATTGTGGCATGCTGTAGGGTAAAGGTAACCTACAAAAGTTCGTTAAAAGAAGGTCAACAGCTGTGTTGGGCAGCCGGATTTCTTACTTTTTTTTTGCTTCTTTTATAGTGTCTGGACGGCCCTTTTTTTTTGCGTCTTTTACACAGTGACTCCTGGTTTTTTTTGCCTTGCTGGAATGACACCTCGAAAAAAAAATGTCTCTTCTCCCTCTCTTACTCCCGGCCCCCGGCATACCTACCAAACAAAGAAGGCTTGGAGGAATGTATCGATCCGCTAGCAGTTGTAATGACGCAGTATGCTTAATTTTTCGGGACACGGGTGTAAAATTCTTTTGTGTGTATTTAGCTTTGGAAAGCTTCGTAATATTTTGTCAGGTTTCAAGTTAAAGCCGCGGTGGTTCGTTTCCAGTGTTTGTTTGTCGAGCAGACGTGTGCTTTTGAAGGTTATCGAATGGACATCTGCTGTTTACGTTGTAACAGGAGTCCGTTTACCGTCTAGTTTCGAAAGTTGTTGTTTTGGTTATGCGGCCGTTGCGG
>NQII01000476.1:547872-564836 GCA_002778355.1 Clitarchus hookeri
GTCTCGTATTCTACCTATGAGCAAGCCGTGGCAACGTAAACATTCGGCAGTGTAATCAGTCCGCAACGTCACAACATGGAACCCAACGGTGAGGCTGTAATATAATAAACATCGGCGAGGTAACAATGCTGGAACGTTACAAGATGGCGCCCAAAACTGTGCGGCTGCATTATTATAATATTTTGTAAGTGTAATAAGCCGGAACGTTACACAGTGTTGATTAGCTAGCAGTGTTGATTACGGGCTGAGAGTTATGAGAGAGAGAGAGAGAGAGAGAGAGAGGGGAGAGGAGTGTTGATATAAGAGCGAGAGAAGAGATAACAGGCTAATCCCATACACTTCCCTCCAAACATCACGGAACAGTTTACGACTACCACTCCTTAAATGTTTTTCCGTGTAAAGCATGCACCCCAGAAATGTTTTCCTTTATGTTGGGAAGAAAGGGCGCCCGGCTATACATGAGTAAATACCATAGTTATTTTTGTAACAACAGAGTTTTGCCATTGCTGTGTAGAACCAAGAACCAAGTAGTTGTTGTTAACCTAAAACCGGTTCCGAGTCAAACCTCAAGAAAGAACCGGTATAAATTGGAACAGAAGAACCGAACCGACCCATCCCTAATCTAAACCTTTCTTCTTATTCAGCTCACACTGCCACTTGAAAACTGCAAATGTTCTTCCGTGTTTTGCAATTGCATGGCTATTTCGAAAGAGAATCTCAATGTTTTCCAGTGCTTCTTTGTTTAGTGAATGAAGTGCTTTTTCTGCTACTGAGTTTCCTTGTTCTGCATTTCTTGAATTTATTTTCTCTGCACACAGTTTGTGGCACTGACTAACATTCTGTGAAGATAAATTTTCTTTCCTGAAACTTTTGCAGCCAGTGACGAAAGAAGACTCTGAAGCCTTTTCCTGGGATTGTTCACAAGTCTTGCAAACCATTACATTTTTATCAGCGTCATAACAAACCCAAGTGAATGTAACTGACCAAGTTTCTTGATAATTTCTATGCTACCATATCATTTCGTCATATTTCTTATCATAACATTGCTGATCAACATCTGTTTGCTGCTTTTTTTTTGGGAAGTTTCAACACATTTGACATATATTTACGCATACTGCAGTTATAACATTTAAAACCACTTAAAAATGATTGGTGAGATTTATTTACCGAAGAAGTCACTGAAACAACAAACACACATGCCCGTAAAAGCGACACAATAAATTCATACAGGTAGCCGCACTGGTGGAGTATTGAAGACTGAGCCTAGACCGTGGGGGCATGTCTGCTGAGGCTAGGGCTGGGGGCATGCCTGCTGAGGCTAATATAGGGCTGGATCTAACAGAGCTTCTTTTTTTCTTCTCCTTGAGGGATGTGTTTTGACAGCTGAAAGGGAAGAGAGAAAAAAAANGGATCTAACAGAGCTTCTTTTTTTCTTCTCCTTGAGGGATGTGTTTTGACAGCTGAAAGGGAAGAGAGAAAAAAAGGCAACACAACTCTATGAGTGGAGGGGGGTGTGTGAAAAAGTGTTTGCTGCTTTGGAGTGTATGCTAGANAAAAAAAGGCAACACAACTCTATGAGTGGAGGGGGGTGTGTGAAAAAGTGTTTGCTGCTTTGGAGTGTATGCTAGACATGCTTCCTTTCAGCACACTGCCGGCATAAGTCAGGGGCGTTGGAAGGGAGCGTATTTTCTTTACAGCATCACAAAGAAATAGTTTCCGGAAATTTCTGGGACTAGAAAATTCCCGCCCAATGGTTTGGCAAAGTAATTTCCCCGCCTTTCCCCCCAAAGTCCCCGGAACTCACACACTCCCAAAAATTATATTTAGTTTTCAGAATGTTTTTATTACATGTCTAACGACAGGTGAAAAATTACATTCACCTGTCCGTACCAATTTTTACCTGTCTCGGGCAGGCGGACAGGCGTTAAAGTCGAACACTATGCATGTGCCAAAATTCAGAGTATGCAAGAATACTTAAAGATTCCTTAAAAAATACTACCTCACTAACACATGACAGTAAAAATTTTCTTAAAAATAATTCCATTTACAATTTTTTTTTTAAATTAACACTTTGTATAGAAATTAAAACTTACTAAAATGTTTAAAAACACTAACAACATTCAAAATACAATTTAAAAAAGGCACTATATATTTGTAAGTAAAATGCAATTTTTTAAATTGTACTTAATCAACTGCATTAATCTATAAATATTACTTTCTGTGTCTACATATACTAATTTTCAAATGTAGTAAGATGCTGAGTTTCTCAAATGAATTACATTGGAACCTCTATACACTGAACCCAGATGGATTGAAAATCTGCATCCACGAAACATATTCTGTCGTCACATTTTTTATTTATCTGCATTTCAAGCTCGCATTCATTGAAATTTTGTGCCAGTTCCCTGAGGCAAGCATGCACACACACATTCCCCCCCCCCCCTCTGCACACATATCATGCCAGTTTTACTGCATTGTACCGTACAATGAAAGGGTAGCAAAGACTGAATATTCAGTAACCCTCTACATGCACTGTGAATACTGGCAAATACTGACGCAACCAGATTCCAGGCCCTATACCACGTTCACTGTTCCCAACGGGCAACCGCACCAATTCAAAGTGATGCCACTTGGCCTTAAAATGCCCCCGCCACATTTCAGTGACTTATGGCTGCCTCTGTTCTCACAGGATACCTGGGAGAATTTTGTTATGCCTTACCTGGATGACAACAACATATTCTCCAGGAGCTGGCAGGAGCCCTAGAGGCACATGCAGCTGGTATTAGAGAGGTAGGAAATTCTTGACTTTACATGTTGACTATCCAAGCATCATTTTGGCACAACAGAAATTGACTTCCTAGGACACAAAATAAAGATCAAAAAGGAACCTGGCCCAGCCTGAAAAGATTCGAGCCATTACAGAATCTAGGGCACCCCACAACAGGTAGAAGTTGCGCAAGTTTTTGGGGCTGTGCAACTGGCTGTGGGAGTACATCCCAAACATTGCTGAACTCATGGGACCCTTAAACACCTTGCTGTGTAAAGACCAAAGATAGCACTGAACCTCAAATTAAGAAAAAATCTTCAAGGAACCCAAGGAGAAGTTTGTCTAACCTGACATGCTGTACCAACCACTCCCCACCCAAACCATTAATTCTGAAGAGTGATGCCAGCGGAGTTGGTCTAGGTGCAGTCCTTTACCAAGAAACGGATGAACGGGGAGAGTCGTATCCTACGCCAGTGCCTTGCTGTCCGAGGCCGAATGCAGGTACTACTCAAACAAACTGGAATGTTTAGCTGTCATCATCTGTGGGCACTCAAAAATTCTGCTACCACCTAGAGGACACCCCATTCATCCTACAAACAGACAATTGAGACCTAACCAGACCACACACAACCAAGTCCTACCAAATTCAAACTTGGGTGGTGCATGAACGTTTACCATACAGCACTGTTCCGGCAAGCTAAATGACCTACCGGATGCTCTTCCCACGGTCCCCAATGGCAACAAAGAAACGCACCAGCTAGAAGTTTGCAGATAATATGCGCCAACTACGAAGTTAATATGATTTGCCTGGACCAACATAATTTAACATAAATAATTACTCTGATGCCAATTTTGCAAGATCCATACAGATGTGTAGCTTGTACAATTCAGTGTGTACATTCTGCAGCTAATGATACGTCGCCCACCAGTCAATTAAGTGCAAGCAGTCCACTGGTGTACTCTGCAAGGCACCACACGAGCAGTATTGATCGTACATGCAGATCAGCTGATGGAGGGGGGTGTCAAGCTGCCTGAACTTCCCTCGCCCGACCAGAGTGGCAGAGTGGGTGTGTCCATATGCAAGGCATACATGACCTGTGCAATAGACTTCTAATAAAAAGTTAACATTCTAATAATAAAGCCCCTGTTTTTCTCACATTAAGTCAACGAAAATGGACTTCACACTCATTAAAAGTTACGCATTGCACTGCGTTTAGGATTTCTCTACCAAGGGGCAGTCTAATATGGCCTCCTATAGTATCATTTTATTTTGAAGATGTCTGCCTATTATTATAAATTTATAATTAAATAAAACGTGTAATTTTTATACAAGATATGATTGAACATTGACTTCATGCAAAAAGTTGAACATTTTGACATGTATGGGTTGGAGGTGTGTCAAAATCGGCCCGAAATTTCCCAATTTCCCGGAAAAAGTCAAGGGCCGTATCAGCGGGTTTATACTGTATAATTTTGCATATGTAACTTTCAGTAAAAGGGCATTAAAAATAATACAGAGATTGCAGTGTATAGAATATTCTTTAGATGCAGTTAGTATTTGTCCTGGCTGAACCAAGATTATAACCTCCATTATCAGTTTAATTCCTCATGCTTGGGAACCAGTGGACAACAACTACAACAAACTCATCCCTATTATACACACACTAAAGTAAGCACTGTAATCACCTTTGCCCCGTTCATCGTGGTCAGGAGGTACCATATTTTGTCTTTGAGCTTCTTCATATCCATTTTCTTAGCCTTGAGAGCATATGGTATCCATATTTTAGCAACCTGGTACAAAGAACATTACATATTAACGCCTCTTTAGTACTGAATTTTGCGTTTAATATCACAAGTCCAATAGTTTCAAAACAAGCAAGGCCATGAACAACAATCAAAGCGCTAGGCTGCTGTGAGCTGAGCTTAGCTCTGCATGTGGACCGAGTGTGAAAACCCTCTACCCAATTGTCATTTGCTTAATCGCTATGGCCATCGAGAATCAGCCAAGGCACAGCATCTCAAGCACATCAGCGAGCTCTCAGGACACCTACATGCTGCCATCAGGAATCCTCCTGGTGGATCAGGGAAAGGGCAGTTCATGTAGCCAGCTGTCTTCCCCTGCCACTCTTCACTCACAAGGGTAAGCTCACAGGCCCTGAGCTTCAATATGTATTGTGTACAGTAGTTTCATTTGTTCATTGTTTCTGAGCTAGTTCAATTAGCATTCATGCACTATAATCGGTGGAGTTCAGACCTCCCCAACTACATTTGCTTTGTGATCACTGAAGTCAAAAGTGTTTAGGTAAATGGTTAGGAAGTGTTTTAGTTAAGCACCTGTACGAGGAGGCATATAAAATTATGGAAACATCAATGTCAGTATAAACAGAAGTAGGAGGGCAGACTAGATATGCCAAGTGCTGTGTACTGCAGTGGATTCGTTCATTCATTCATTTGTTGGTTTATTTCATAGTTCATTCTAACTACAATCTAAATAGTTAAACATTAATATCCATTATGTTGCTTGGTCCAAAGATCACATTTTAAATCTTCCATTAAAAAATTTAAACCTAGGGCAGTAGGCTAGAAATCACACGTGCAAAAGGTTATACATGTTAGTAAAAGAAAGGGATTCTGGAATCCACTGTATGCCTCCCATGCTTTTGGTAAGACACATGAATGCAATACTGTACACACATTCCCTTGTCCAGCCACCTCACAAATTTCTAATGAACCTGCATAATACAGGATGTTGTGGAGAGGGTTGAGTGGCCCTTAAACACACGTCTTGAGAGCCCATGAGGGTGAAACGAGGTGGATATGGGGCAGCACTGGAATGCAAGGGAGGGGAAATTGAAACTCCTCAAGAAAACCCACTGACCAGAGTAATATTCTCCTGCATAGTTCCCACATGGAAAAATCCAGGAGTGATCCTGCCAGCAGTCAAACAGGATATGGCAGTTGTCTTGATGTTTGATATTCAATAATTTAAATAAAGCATCTTCCCCCCCCCCCAAAAAAAAACACGCGCACACACACACACCTATGTAGTACATATATTGTTCTACAGTTAAATATAGTAATGTGTTTCGAACCATATCCTACTAGCAATTGCAATTATATCTAATTACATCTACCAAAAACTAAATACTATGCCAAGTTTCAAATTCATTTACAACTTCCAAAAAATGTTATTATGTAATTCTGCCAGTAATGGATATTTTAGAATAATAAGTTGTGAACTATAGATGTAAACGTAAAACTAAAGATGTGCGAAATATCTAAGGATAACTGAAAGACATTTGAAGTACACGTCATACAAGTTGAACATATTCTCAGAAAGAAGCGGTAAGGATGTAAAACTAGAATCGTAAATAAAGTTTTCTTTCATCACAATTATAATTTAAAACAATACTAAAGCTGTACCAATGCACAAAATTATGCCAATGTGCAGCAGGCGTGTAAAAAGCTTTTTGCTTATATTTAAGTTGAATTTAGGTGAGCACTGTACTTAAACAACGGTAATGGTAAACTGCAGCACATTTAATAGCAATTTTTAACTTATTTAAAGTTTACAGTGCCCAAAAAGTAAATACAGTACTGCAACAAACCACATGAGTTCAAATGAGGAAAAGGGGTGGGGGAAGGAATTATAAAAACACTTTTTTTGCTAACATACAAAACGGTAAGCATGCACAAGATTGTTTACATGTTTTGTTGCTGTTGACAGTCAAGCGATATGCTTGNCTAACATACAAAACGGTAAGCATGCACAAGATTGTTTACATGTTTTGTTGCTGTTGACAGTCAAGCGATATGCTTAAAACAAAAATTGTGGATTGTTTTTTTTATACATGCATTGGTTCTGCAACACACAGAATTAATGATACTTGCAAAATATGTACAGTTAAACGTAATTCTTTAAAAAACAAACCAAATGTAGGCTAATTGATGTTTTGTGTTTGGGTGCTTTGCTACACTACTATTCATATGTATAATGAATCTAACGGGAACACTTTCTGTGTTCACTATATTCTCCATTTCACATAACTATAGCAAATGTTAACGGTTCTTAAAAAGTAGTGCAGCCACAATCTAGACATCCAACAAAGCTGTTATGTCAGTGAAGAAAACTGTGCGTAAACAAACTCTACGAATCCAATGGCACGCACTAAAAGACTGGCAACTTCAGTCCAGTAATAAGAATACTGTAGCTGGTTTACTTTTTGTTATGACCAAGTAANCTAACATACAAAACGGTAAGCA
This sequence comes from Clitarchus hookeri, assembly GCA_002778355.1. NCBI lineage: Eukaryota > Metazoa > Arthropoda > Insecta > Phasmatodea > Phasmatidae > Clitarchus > Clitarchus hookeri. Next base: position 554,903 of record NQII01000476.1, read on the forward strand.
TGCACAAGATTGTTTACATGTTTTGTTGCTGTTGACAGTCAAGCGATATGCTTGAAACAAAAATTGTGGATTGTTTTTTTATACATGCATTGGTTCTGCAATACACAGAATTAATGATACTTGCAAAATATGTACAGTTAAACGTAATTCTTTAAAAAACAAACCAAATGTAGGCTAATTGATGTTTTGTGTTTGGGTGCTTTGCTACACTACTATTCATATGTACAATGAATATAACTGGAACACTTTCTGTGTTCACTATATTCTCCATTTCACATAACTATAGCAAATGTTAACGGTTCTTAAAAAGTAGTGCAGCCACAATCTAGCCCTCCAACAAAGCTGTTATGTCAGTGAAGAAAACTGTGCGTAAACGAACTCTACGAATCCAATGGCCCGCACTAAAAGACTGGCAACTTCAGTCCAGTAATAAGAATACTGTAGCTGGTTTACTTTTTGTTATGACCAAGTAATGTACTAGTTATGTTCTGTTTATTTTACTGGTGGTGCGGGGAACTCTAGTTTATCATCTTTCGTGAGAATGGATTGTTTTTGTGGCTCTTCTTATGGGTAGCAATTTGAACTGCCCATCATTTTGATGATCCAATGGAAAATTTTGCTCGTACGGAAATAACATTCAAATTACTATAACGAGAAAGTTTTAACTTAATTGAAAAACCAAATGCAATAAATGTGTCACTGTTCATACTGATGAAATAAATACACACTAAACACTTCCAGTGAAGTTTAACTGTACATAAAAATAGTTGGATTTTATAAATAGAATAATGAACTACACTAAAAAAAAGGTGTTTATTTAGGCCACATGCATTTCTAAACCTCCTGCAAGAACAAGATCTGATAAATATGCCACTGTTCATACTGGTGTGAGACATGCACAATGTAAACAATTTTAGCAAATTTAACTTCACATGTAAAAATCATTGGATTTTCAATAAAATAAATTAGGGTAAAAAAAGGCATTTTTTAAAGCCACATTTATTAAAAATATTCTAACAGTTTTGAAAAACATTACTTACAAAACACACAAACTTATTGTTCACTTTGTAATTCCTAAAAATGTGGAGAGCCTTCGATGATTACTTCACTAATACACATTTGTTACCCATTGTTATAGAATGTTTATTAACAGTGTTGATGTGAAAAACTTCATTTGGAATTTCTTAGCTGAAATTAGTAGTCAAAACATTGAATTTAAAGATCTAGAAGTTCTCGATGATCAAGTACACCGAAGGGGCATCTCTCTCCAGATGCACGGCAGCCCTGGGTGATGTCTTCCCTATATGTAAGCGCATGGCTTAGAGTGCTAACATGCAGTTCAATGGCACCTTAACAGACGTCTCACGAGTTCTAGCTACCCTCCCTGAAAGCTATGCAGAGGGGGGGCTATACAGGCCTACTTATTGCTTAAAACACCTTGCATCTTCGTCTCTATTAGACGGCATACAATTTCAGGGGTGAGAACTCGGACTTCCCTATGAAAAATATAAATTTAATACCTAGTGCACAGCCCACCTGGGCTGACAGCCTGACGTCGCGTAACAAGATGTCCTTCTTCCTTGAAAACTTAACTTAAGAACGTTCTTTAAAAACTGACCAATCACGGGGGTTACAATTCAAATTCATCTGTACTGCCACTTAAAATTAAACAGTCATGTGGCCCTGTAGGTACGCATACACATGTAAAAACCGAGACACCTAAATATTTGGCCAAATAAAAATACTGTTGTAAAACAAAATAAATAATAAGAAAAATAATATTGAGCCTGCTAAACATAAAAATTACGTCTTAATTATTATCCATGGCAACATGTGTCCTCTTAGGATTTTTATTCACAAACTTGATAATATTGATTTTTCTCCACAGAAAACGCTTTCCGCTTTTTCCCGCTATCCCACATCCTCTGGAATAATTTCACAGTACTGTAATGCAGAAACAACTCAACTAAATTCCAGTTCATTTGTTATTCCATCAAAAAAAGTTAACCTTAACAGAAAACGATAAAAACAACTGTAAATATGGAAAATGAAGTTGGGACAGCAACAGCCATTATTCACATGACACATCTATTATAAATTGAATCGCTAAAATCCACGTCACGTTTATAATAAATTGAACTGCTAAAATATACGAAATGTCTATTATAAATTGAATCGCTAAAATAGTAACATCCGTTAAAGCTCATTTCACAATGAAAACGTGTGCATAATGAACGTGTAAGTATGAAAACAAAAGCAGGCATTCTTTATGGCATGGTTCATCATTGTCGTGCACTGTTTACGTACACGATGACCATGAAACATGCCTTAAAGAATACCGTACACGTTCGTAATGCACATGTTTTTCATCGTAAACATACAAATTGATTGTTACTTGTGTGCTCTCAATGCGGCGTCTATCACGTTGTTCGCTTATTAACTCTTGGGCGATGATAGCTCACAATTTGACCATCCCATATTGTATTTTCACAGTTGGGAGCTTACTTCGAGTAAACACATGCTCTTCGAANTAGCTCACAATTTGACCATCCCATATTGTATTTTCACAGTTGGGAGCTTACTTCGAGTACACACATGCTCTTCGAAACCGCATACATCTATGAGAGTTCCAAATCCAAACAACTGATTGATAGTCTCTCTTTAGGTTATTACTTCAATATGTGTTTAAAATGTTACATTAGAAGGAAAAATGCATTGGATCTGTGGCCGAATTTAACAAATTCGATGTTAAAAGCAGGAATTGAAAAATACTACAATCGTTAAAAGCAGGAAATAAAAAGCGTTGCGTTAAATGTAAAAGTTGCGGGACCATGGCATTATATGCAGGCAAATGTTACAAACGGGAACGATATAAACAGGTTCTACTGTGCACAAGTAAATATGGCATGTAAGTGTTACATTTTCAGTAGGAGAAAAGTACAATTGTGTTTACAAAGAGCTAACAATGTACTATAACAGTAGAGTTTTGAAGCTAACCTTCTGTGGTGGGGCAACTAAGTTGTCCCCAGTGAAGGTCCCCGTAGGCTGAGCGTCCATGGTGTGAACATCCTGACTAGGCAGCAGACTTGCGTCATAGTTCTGTGATGGCCCGTCATCCTGCTGAACATCGTCGTCCAAATTCTGGTAAACACAAAAAGAAAAGCGATGACAACCTAGTCCTGAGCATGTTAACCTCATACTCGTATTTACACGCACGCACCCATATACACAGGGTTACATTTTTTTCATTGGAAAATTTCCTGACATTTCCCTGATTTCCAGACAAAAATAATTTTTTTTCCCTAACATTTTGCTAACTTTTTTTTTCTGTAAGCATTGATGCCTTTGCTGCATTATAACACACTTCAACACCAAAATACTTCTCTGATCTTACAAAATTACTCTGTAAANCATTGATGCCTTTGCTGCATTATAACACACTTCAACACCAAAATACTTCTCTGATCTTACAAAATTACTCTGTAAACAAATTGCAAAGGAAAATGCATAAGTATTTAGTTCACAATTATCAAAACAATTTTATACAATTCTAGTAGCGGAGCATGCTTGAAGATAGAACTGCCAAATATAGTATGCCTATCACAGAATTCCCTGACATTTAGCTACTTGTTCAAAATTCCTGACATTGTCCTGACTTCTCCGACAGTTCCCTGTTTTACAGATTTTCCAGACCTGTTTTTTGGAATATTGGTTCTTTCGATCGTGATGTTATGGAGGATGATAATGCATTTGTTAAGCAAGTGACGACTGCAGAAGAGAGTTTCGTTCTTCTTAGTTTCATGTTCAGATTTAGCGTTACAAGGAATGACAGCCCACAACGGATCTGGTATTTCGGAGTTTTGTTTCTTCAGACGTCCACACAGCAGTACAGTGACCGGTGTTAATTACTTGAGTCAAATAGATTCGAGAGACATTATACGTTGGAAGACTTTTGCTATTAATGAGCTCGTATCTACTTCTAATTCTGTTATTAGTATTGCTCAGTCTCCAGTATTGTATTCTAGACGTAGCGGTTTTCGTACGTGTTAAAGGGATCACGAGAGGGGAAATTGAAGTACTCATATCAAATAACATACATATAATTAAGCACAATACACATACTGTACATGGCCCAACACACGAACATCACCGTTAGTACCAACCAACTTTCTAAACACCCATATACCATCACCAAACTCAAACTTAAGCCAAGTTAAAATTTTAATGCAATCTTTGCTTATAGGGGGGTAAGGGTAGGTCAGAATCTATCCANCTCAAACTTAAGCCAAGTTAAAATTTTAATGCAATCTTTGCTTATAGGGGGGTAAGGGTAGGTCAGAATCTATCCAAAATCAAACACTGACACTTCCAAAGTAGTGACAATTTACCTGGGAACCAGGAATGCTTGTAATTTTGAGTTTTCACTGTATGGTCTTAATAAAAGGGGTCACCACAGTGAGATTCTACTGTATTTGAAATTGCCCTAGTCCACACACNTTCACTGTATGGTCTTAATAAAAGGGGTCACCACAGTGAGATTCTACTGTATTTGAAATTGCCCTAGTCCACACACAAAAGCATACAATTGTAGTTAAAAGTATACATATTTCCAAAAAACATTTCACAACTTAGGTTTTCAGGTCTATTATTGGAAACAGGCACNTGTAGTTAAAAGTATACATATTTCCAAAAAACATTTCACAACTTAGGTTTTCAGGTCTATTATTGGAAACAGGCACTACCAAGTTTTGCCACTCACCGGTTGGTGACCCTGCATTCAAATCAGTTTGCTTACTTTTGCTGTTACAGCAATAACTGAAAATTTCAAAGTTATCATCTGACAGAACTTAATTTATTTTATCAGATGAAAAATGTAATATTTTATTCCATTACAATCATAACAATTAAATTAAGACGTTCTTTACACAAATTATGAACATAATTCAATGATTAATATAATGAAAATTTAAGCTGGACGCATACTATAGTCCTTGATATTCGATTCTAGGCTGAGGGGGAACATGGCCTGTTAAGTCAAATATGAACAGTGATAATAAAACAACACAACATAAACAAGTACAGAAATGTGAAATATAGTGATGCTTTGCTGCGAGATATATACGTAGAGTAGGGAGTTACGCACCAGGTCTGGACAGAAGCTTTGGCGATCGTTGTCGTTGTCATAGTTATAGCCGTCTATGTCATCATCAATGAGCTGGGAACTGTTGTGGTCCACACGCTTCACACTGATGCAGCTCCTCAGCTCCAACCTAGAACCAGGACAGGCAACCTCACATACAGGTACCTGTGGCNACGCTTCACACTGATGCAGCTCCTCAGCTCCAACCTAGAACCAGGACAGGCAACCTCACATACAGGTACCTGTGGTGTTATAGGGATGCCAGACCTTTAGAATTTGGTCAGTGACTTGTCATATGGGCCAAACAGCAATCCTCACTGCCAATCACTCGACTCTGAAATTACTGAAATTATATAATTTTATTGTATTCTCTAATAGAAATTTTTGGACTTAATAAACCTAACATCAGAGATTTTGAAGCGGGTTGTCTTTTAAATATCATACAAATTATGAAATGATGGGCCGAGTCTCAAAAAATAGAGTCGAGTCAAGTTTTTTACAGCAGACATCGAGCTACTGAATGTGCAGNGAAAAATAGAGTCGAGTCGAGTTTTTTACAGCAGACATTGAGCTACTGAATGTGCAAGTCGAGTCACAGTGTTTTTAGGTTACAAACAACAAATATTCACACCTAACAATCACCTTTCGTATCTCGCAAATCAATAACTTCATGTTGCTAAACAGCTAAAATTGCATCTGAACGAAAACAATACCTTGGTTACATGCCTTGACATTTCATTAATGTTTGTGATAGGGCTGATGACGAGACCCGGGTAATTGAGTACCTGGACACTCTGGTACCTGTTACAGCAATTACCCGTAGCGAAAATACCCGGGTACCTGTTAGGTCGGGTACGGGTACCCGAAACCGCCAGTACTCGGGTACCTGTTACACCTAGTGCGTGTCGTACCCAATGCAACGGGTACCCGGTGAGAGGTGATTGCGTATATTTCCGGCGATGATCTAGGTTTCTTTGGTCTGTTGTTTCCTCATTTCAGCAACGTCCTCTTCATTCTTAGTAGTGTCATGAATTGTCGCTCGGGTCGCTGCCCCTTTTGCTACTTGGTTTGCCCGTACGATGTTATAAATTTTGCAGTCAAAGTGCAAGGAACTCCATTAGTGTCATTGTCAGTTGTGTTAGCTGATAGCGTCACAACAGCAGTTAACAATCTTCGTTAGCTTCCAGTTTAACGGGAGGAAATAGCAAAATGCTAAAACCGAGCTGGGTGAGGAAATTTGCGGAGAAGACGGATCGAAACACAGTTCTCTGAAGACTTGAGCTTAGCTGGTATAATTCACGCTGTTGTTCATGACAATGCAAGTCCTACTACAGCTGCGGTTCGCGTCTTAGGTGATCAGCAAAGTACAAAATGTTTGGCGCACACGCTCCAAATTTCCATAACAGATGCGGTAAAAAGTGTACAGGAGTATTGCACAGTTTCTCATAAAGTAAGCCACTTTATCTATCAGACACTTTAAGCATTCCGTTGTTGCTTCTTAGGCCTTGAAGAAAAAACAAACCCAGCTTGGTCTGAACCATGAACGACTTATTCAAAGTTGCCCTACACTGCGGGATTCAACCTTCATGATGTGCAACACTTTTCTACATAATCGTAGTCCAATCAGCAAGTATACACAAAGGCCGCCATCACTGTCAAGTTTGAGATCTGTGAATGCGACTGGTCTCTACTAGAACTGATCACTCTGTTGAAGCCTCTGAAAGCTGCAACTAATGTTCTTTCTAGCGAAAGTAGGGTAATTTTGTCGGCTGTCCGTCCAGTGATTAGAAGCCTTCTCGACAACCACANCATGATGTGCAACACTTTTCTACATAATCGTAGTCCAATCAGCAAGTATACACAAAGGCCGCCATCACTGTCAAGTTTGAGATCTGTGAATGTGACTGGTCTCTACTAGAACTGATCACTCTGTTGAAGCCTCTGAAAGCTGCAACCAATGTTCTTTCTAGCGAAAGTAGGGTAATTTTGTCGGCTGTCCGTCCAGTGATTAGAAGCCTTCTCGACAACCACAACTCCGAATTTAAAGGACAGTGACACGACAACCTTCAAAACCTCTATATCAATGTCCCTTTCTTCTCAGTTTCAAATGGACAAAATATGCCCGAGTTAGTGCTTCTACAGCAGGTTGCTTTCTTTCTTGATCCTAGATATAAGGACTTGCGCGCTGAAGACGAGACCGCGGCAGTTGTGATCCGACAATATGTTCGCCAGATGGTAACCAAATTTTCCACACATACAATGGAAGACCAGCTTATTGACCAATCAGGTGATAGGGATTCAGATTTCGACCTTATATTTGCTACACCCAAACAGAGATGAGATGATGGCACTTCCCAGTTTGAACACTACCTCAGCGAACCTTAGGTTGGACATCATGTACGCCCTCTTGATTGGTGGAAAGTGCACGAAAAATCATACTCCGTGTTAGCTTTTTTAGCAAACATATATTTAGGATGTCCAGCATCTTCCGCTAGTTCAGAGAGAACCTTTTCGACTGCAGGCAATTTAGTTACTTCTACATGTAGTTCTCTGTGCCCAGAGATAATTAATTTACTTGTATTTTTACACACTAACCGCGTTTTCCTAAACTACTAAATTGGAGCTATCATGCATTTCCTTACTTTGTTATTTTTGTTACAACAAATGTGTAACNTCCGCTAGTTCAGAGAGAACCTTTTCGACTGCAGGCAATTTAGTTACTTCTACATGTAGTTCTCTGTGCCCAGAGGTAATTAATTTACTTGTATTTTTACACACTAACCACGTTTTCCTAAACTACTAAATTGGAGCTATCATGCATTTCCTTACTTTGTTATTTTTGTTACAACAAATGTGTAACNCGTTTTCCTAAACTACTAAATTGGAGCTATCATGCATTTCCTTACTTTGTTATTTTTGTTACAACAAATGTGTAACATAGGTTTGGCTTGTTTGTTTAGAGGTAGTCGAGGAAACGGTAACGAAACTGTTCAATAGACTCCTCTATTGGTTTGAATGGTTTTTCGCCAATTATGTGTTATTTTTATTAAAACAAGGCCTTACGGTGTATATGTAAGTTTAATTGAAGTTCCATATTATGTTTATGTGAATAAACAACGAAACGAATAAAGTCTGAGTAAAATATACGTATTAAAATTCATTTATTGGTACATGCCTGTTTACCGTAAGGAAATCTCCCCTGTTCAGATTTGCAAATATGTAGGAAATAGATTATAAACCAATTAATTTACATTTGTATTCATGTGCAATTTACAGTACCTATATACCATAATAGCCATCACATATGGCACAACCTATTTTTCTTTATAATATAATTGTTCAGGTAGAATGTACATTTTGGGGTAACAATTATGAATTTGTGCACTTCGATCACACAATACGTACTACACAATTGCAAGGAACAGGTATAGCCCATCTTATATATGAAGGCCACATTCTTGACAGTTGACGATCGCCGCGCCAATGTTTACTTTTCGTTTATGTATCCATTCGCCATCAGCTGGTGGGTCAAGTGAAGGCTTTCATGCGACGAGTCAGCACGTCCAGGAGGTGCTGCTTCGTGCGGCAATTGGTGAACTACTTGGGTGGCGAGAGAGACCTCGAAAGGGAGTTCGGAGGGCGTGTAGGGTCATTCGTAAACGCAGTACACAAAATATATGTTACTTTAAAAATTATGCAAAACTCGCAAAAAATAAAACTATTGGTATCTCTTCGTGAATGTATTATATAAAGCAAACGAACGCTATTTTTTTCTGGCTTGTAATGCTTCGAAAAGAATTCCACAGATGGAGCGCACAACATTTCAGCGCGTGGTCTGAGCCACATTTTTTCTCAAGAGGTAGCATCTTTGTAAAGTTGACTGTTCTTCTATTACTAGCTCGGAACGACACGAATTTGATATACATTTCTTCTAATTATTAAAAAAAATAATTCAACTATATTATGCAATATTTCTGTATGCTTTTGGAATTAATATCAAATACGTAAGGAAAGTCGGGTTGGAGAGGGGTGGATAAAACGTGAAAAAAGATTTTGAAATTGTGGTTCATTAGGATACAGATCGTTTTAATGAACCTTTAATTTTGAACACCTATGCATTTCTACTTTAGCACGAAGTTTAGTTTCTAACACTAAAAACCGCTGTTTTATGACAACATAAAATAAAATGTATTAATTAATATAGGAACTCATTCTTATCTGCGTATTTCCTGCTTGTCTAATGTGCGCTGGCAGTGCACNTTAATTAATCTAGGAACTCATTCTTATCTGCGTATTTCCTGCTTGTCTAATGTGCGCTGGCAGTGCACTCAGAATAGCCAACGTAATATTAATTTTCATTAGTTCATGCATCAGCTGATGCAAGTTTTGTAAATGGCACGTTGTTTGTTTGGAATGCCTAAATTGCCACTCACTGACTGTCAGAATCTGGCCACCTTATATTATATGAAGTATACCCGGGTAATAGTCTCTATGTGAGCGGGTAGCCGGGTATTACCCGAAAACACCAGGTAGTGCTTGGGTACCCGGGTATCACTAGGTCTGAGTTTGTGATGTTCAGTTGTGATAAAATCCGGTGGGCGTTATATTCGTGACTTGAGCCATTTTGCTTCTCAGCGAAGCACTTCCTCTTTGCCGTATCTCACTTGCAGCAAAAATATGCATAACTGTAAACTTGTCATTACTTTTCTCATCTAATTACCATTTTAAAAACACGTGATAAAAAAAACTATTAGATAACAAAAAATTTTAATGTGGACAACTTGTTGCTCACCC
>NQII01000476.1:565814-623258 GCA_002778355.1 Clitarchus hookeri
TACAATGCGGTAAATAGAGTCCCAAACTTTTTTCTCGGTAAACTGTAATTATAAGAGAGGTAGGAAGTAATTAGGGGCGGGCATTATACCCATGTACATAGGTACACATTTACATTTATGGTGAAAACTCGATTTTAACCAAAACATTTATAGGTACTGAACTCGACTTGACTCAACTTTCATACAACTTGAAACTCAACTCGACTCGAAGCTGTAAAAATCAAGCTCGCCCATCACTAAAAATATTTATTAATTTTCTGACAATAAAATAAACAATAACAACTAGGTACATCCAATAATTCACAGTAATAGGACAATACTAATAACCACAAGAAAAGGACCATGACCAGTGGACTAGTACTCACCTGTAAAACACAGACGGGTCAAAGTGTTCATCCTGAGGCAAGGTGGTCTTGTCGCTACTCCACAACAACATGGTCTTTCTGCCCAACTTGACACCCTTCCCTGGCAGGAACTTGTCCTGCAGGGCCACCACGTCTATGTTATCAAAGTCCACGTCCACTTCTTTTCTCTTTCTTCGTTTTGCAGCAGACTTGCATGCCTCGCTCGACAGCTTCCCTGCAACATTCAACATGGGCCACACACAGCCTAGCAAAGATTATCTTAAATAAAATAAAATGCCATTTTATGAACGTCTAACATGACAAACTTCCAAGTTACTAACTGCTAAAGGCAGAAAGACAAAGTTTTATGATAACTTTTCTGTCAACACTCATGTTCTTAAAGGATAAAATAGTTTCACTTTGTTGGTGTAACTGGTAGTAAACTAGACATGCAGGTCAGAGAGAATGCATGCTGTACTCTATCAACCTCTATCCACAGTTTCTTCACATTTTTTAGACTGAACCTTTGAAAAATCACCCCAACTATATCGGGCTTGGATGTTTCCTGAATATATAATGTATCACAAGCGTTTTATACTTGTGTTAACATAAAATTACCTTATTATGTTGGTGTGATTGAACTCTGTTTATTGCCAACCATGAGACCAAATAAAATAAAATAAAATAAAAACACTCACAGAACTCAGCAAGAGAAAAAAAAAACTTTTAAAACACTGCAGACAGATAATAAGGAAAACACGACAAGCGAAAAAAACTGTGCAAAAACAATATCAGTGGACACAGCTGAACAATAAAAACTAAACGTACACGCACAATAATAGAACAAAAACCACAATAAAGCACAAGACAGGAAAAAGTATTCCTTGTCAGATTTGTTGAATTTGTAATTCATTTTGAAAATAAAATATATATTATGATGTGCATGTGTGTGTGCATATATAATATATATAAAATATGATTTAGCTATTTAAAACACAGGCAGATATTTAGAACTGGGGTATTTCAAAGGAAGGAAAGTTTCAAAAAGTGTTTTAAGATACCATGAATAGACTATGTTGGCTCCAAACCTACTAACAAAGTGTGAATTACAGTAGGGACTAGAAAGAAAATTTTGCAAATTCGTTTTAGGACAAGTTACATTTCAAACACATATACATTTATGTTATGTTTGCAATTGGATCACAGTTTATTAGAAACATCTACGTGAACTGTGTGCCAAAATGAGACCTGCAAGGAAACAAGCAACCCGAATCCCATGCCACCTGGTCTGACGTAAAACTAGATACATACTGGGGCAGCGGCCAATAAACAGAAATCTGAAATTCGGAAATACACAGGACAATGGAGTCTAGCCTAAAGCTCATTTAAAATGCAAAATTTTCCTGCCTCAAGTAACAGATGTTGAGTTCTACTACATACACATCACTATTGAAGCACAATAAAAAACAACATACCTCTAGCAGCTGGCACAATCTTCCAGTGGTTTGGTCCAGCCCACAGAGACACCAGGTTCCCTTGGAAAAAGGAGTACTCTTGTGGAACGACTGATAGGTGTTTGCGGACATCCACTATGACGTCTCGCTTAGACTTGTCTACAGTGCAGCCCTGACCCACTTCTAGGCTGACGTCATCATCATCAGAGTGGTCAAAGCGGTCATCGTACGCTGGAGCAACTACACAAGAGTCGTTACAGTTCACTGCCATTTGCCATGATACTCAGTGAGTTTGTGAGTTTAGCTACTTGCACCAACACCCACCCCTGCTGAACTGTACATGCACCCTGTTTAAAAATCATTACACGTATGCATCTAGTACCTTACGCACAACATAATTGCAGTACAGCAGAATACTGCTATCCCCCAAGTGGCCACAGTGGAAATGCCACTTGTTACAAGAAAACATATTAAAAATAATATTCAGCATTATGAGTGGTTTTGAATCGCAGCACCACAACGAGAAATACAGCTGTGATGACTAATAACTCAACCTGTGGCAGATGAAGGATCCACATCAGGTAAGGCTTTCAGTGCGTGCACTGAAATCATAGGTCTTGAATGGGCAGCATGTCACATGAATAATAAAGGAATTCTTGGCAGTTACCAGAATCTTCCATCTTTACGGTTAAATAACCCTAGTGCCAGCACCCAGAACTCTTATGTCAGAGAGGGTGGTAGTCCACTTATTGACTAGGCTTCACCTNAAATAACCCTAGTGCCAGCACCCAGAACTCTTATGTCAGAGAGGGTGGTAGTCCACTTATTGACTAGGCTTCACCTATTCACTCATAAGCAGAAATGTATGTCATTCTCTAAACAACTCACACTGCTTCCTGTTTGTTATCTCCGTTGGGGGCATAGTCCTTGGAACGTCTGTAAGCCATGGTCAATACTTAGAATACCGTCTCTGATGAAGTGGTTCATCGTACCGCTCCTGCCAGGTGCAAGTGTATGCCCTCATGACGACGCACCACAGGCATGGTCTTGGGTCCTTTAGCCTCAGCCCCCGTTGTAGCTCCCCAGAAAGCACTGTTTATGCCAAGCACAGTTGATGTCACGGTGCAAATGGTATCCTAAGCTGCCTGTCTGCAGGCAACCCATACGACCTAGCATGCCTGTTTTGGGTGGGTCGTTGCCACCATCCTGTTGGTTGCTCAGTGCCCGCTGGTCCTGCATGTACATCTTGGCCATGCACGAGGGATGATCTGATCTCCCTCTCCTATGCCTCTCCCATCTGTCACTCACTCTCGCCCAGGTAGGAATAAAAGGGTCCCGCACAATCCTACCTAGACATTTTGTTGTCACTCTGCCAGTCATCTACATAACAGAAGCATTAGCATTTTTACACATGTCACTTTGTACATGCCACACCTACCTGAGTCACCTCAGTTCTGGACCTTCAGGCTTTGCTGTTTAACTCCACAAGCTTTATACCCCCACACTTTGGCCTGCATCGGACTTGGCTGCACGTTTTTGTAACTCAAACATGCCAATGACATCAATTGACAACTTGGGGACTCTGCCCTTCAGGGACCTATTTGGGTACAGGCTGAGTGTACTTGTATATTGGTAACTCCCAATGAACATTTACAGCCGAGCTAGAGGTTCGCTTCTCAGCATACTACACTTTCTGACACTTATCCCTAACCTTACCCTGTTTCAACACATATCTCCTTAAATGCTGGTCCTGGTACAGTCTTCCCCCAGCCCATCAAGCATGCTCTTTCTCATAGTTGGGAATTTTAGTCACTGATGGTAACACTGCCTCCCTGGGCACCATGGGGATTGGACATGGGACACTCCATTATTCCACAGGTGAAGTACTTGGTTGCTGGTGATAATGCCGCCCTCCTACGGCTTCCTCGACAGCAAAGTCGGTGGTTTGCCCCCAGTAGAGGGATAGACACTTGTGATTCTTCCATATTTAGGTTGCTGGTTGTAACATTACCCTCCTGGACACACTTGGTTGGCGAGAAGGCACTCACGAATCTTCCTTAGGAAATTTGGTTGCTGGCAGTAGCATCACCCACCTGTATGACCTTGGAAGGAGACCAAGACATCTCCTCTAAGGCAACAGCATGGAGACAGGTTCTGGCTCTCCAGGAGGCCTGCCTCAGATACCTGGCATCAGGTTAAGATTTCTTCCAAAAGTCAGCACCATGGCCCAACACGACACCAACTGTTTAAATCAACTCTTACAATCACCCCTAGTATTGTATCACCAGGCTGGGCAGAGAAGGGCAGCTAAAATAGCATTCGCCACCCAAGCTAGGCTTGTTGCAAAACAGGGTCCAGGTGTGCCACAAATTTACACCACTCTCAGGAAAGACACTACAAGAAAAGGCATCACCACAATGAGTACCTCCAACTGGACATGCAGCTACGCTCCCAGGAATGTAGAGTAGTATCTTCATGGGTGCTTTAGTATTCCACATGCCATCTCTCCCATCCCTCCAACACCAACTAGACTCTGTTTTCCCATACCCCGGCAGCATATACCAGCCCACAATGCTTACCAACTAAACTTCTCCTCAACCGTGACGATTCCATTGATGGCCAGCCACGTCCCAGTACAAGCTAGCTTCATCTAGGACCAACCAAAAGGTGACTAGAGTTCCCAGCTAGAGTACACCTCCTGTTCAAGGACTGTCCTATAAATTAGAAATCTCCATTAATGGAACACTTCCTTCCCAACCCCCAGGAGGGTAAAGGCAGATGCCTGCTGCCAACAAAACCCAAACTAGGTGAGGCATTAATAAAGAAGAACCTTAGAGGCAGTAGAGATCACAGCTCAGATGTCATTGTTTTTTAACCCACATGCGGAGAATTTTATATCCCAACCTTTTGTAACCAGAACACTTTCTTACAAAACCCGCAATATTATAACAACCCAAATGGTTCGTAAACACTGGCAAAGCCATCAGTAATCAGATGTATGTCATGAGAACCTAAGACAGAGGAGTGCTGTGTGGATTCACCTAAAAGACATGTTCAAAGTGCACACCCAAGTTCTGGTCAGGACAAAACTCTTTGGATAGAAACTGTAAGAGGCAGGTACAAGTAAGTGTACTACTGTAGTGGGGCAAGGTACCATGACCTTGACCTTAGGCAGGGTCGGTGGCAGTGGAGAGAGAGGTCAGGGTATATACAGGTGCCCCGGACGATAGTCGTCAGGAGCTTGGTTTAGCTGGCAGCCAACGGCAAGACTTCGCTGGTGAGCGGCCTCCTCTCTCAGCCTGGTTGGGCCCTAGCTCCAACCCTACAATATTACTGCCTGAGGCCAGAGCCTTCCTGGCCGCCTTCCACTGCCTAACCTAGTGGCGTGGCATTTCGGCGACAGAAAGAGAAGGGGAGCAAGTGGGTGTACCACAGGCACTGCTAGTACTGACAAAACGGGCGTAATCAAACTAAGGATGGACAGGAGGAGAGGAACCTGGGTGGCCTCCTTAACGGTGCTATGCCCTAGCAACTATTGTCTCCTTCCCAGGATATCAGGTAGTGTGAGAGTAGTATCGCCAGAACGCTGAGTCCCCATATAGATTCACAAGAAGCGACCCTAAGGGCCACTTACTGCCATCTTTGGTGAAGAGTGCCCAGGTAGGGCAGGATTATTGCTGGCATGCCAAGTACTCCACCGAAAGATGGGGCAGTGGTTCTGTACGCCCCTCCGGTGGTGATTGGCAAGGCAGGATGATCACCATACCCCAATCCCCAGCAGGAATAAAGATGCTCCTAATTTCTGCTGTCTAAAGGGGAATTGAGATGGTAGCCACGTGCCAACACCTGGAAATGTTGTTAAGATTATAGTGGATAAAAGGGAAGAAAGTGGAATCAGGACGCAGAAATACGGCGAGCTGGAAAGTCGAAACAATACGGAATATGTTTGTGTTCATTGGAAGATCCAAAAAACAAAAACAGGCACACCTAGTCTGTACCCTCTTCATGTCCTGAAGGGCCACATTAGGTGCCAATAATGACTAATTGGAGGTGCACAGTCAACATGGCTCCCCGTAGGAACGAGGGTGACCCCATGATACTGTGGTAACTCAAACTACAGCAGTGGAAGGTAGTGCTGTGGCTAGATGCAGGTAATGACTGCGAAGACAGGCGTACTCTCGGGTAGTCACATTCNGGCCACTTACTGCCATCTTTGGTGAAGAGTGCCCAGGTAGGGCAGGATTATTGCTGGCATGCCAAGTACTCCACCGAAAGATGGGGCAGTGGTTCTGTACGCCCCTCCGGTGGTGATTGGCAAGGCAGGATGATCACCATACCCCAATCCCCAGCAGGAATAAAGATGCTCCTAATTTCTGCCGTCTAAAGGGGAATTGAGATGGTAGCCACGTGCCAACACCTGGAAATGTTGTTAAGGTTATAGTGGATAAAAGGGAAGAAAGTGGAATCAGGACGCAGAAATACGGCGAGCTGGAAAGTCGAAACAATACGGAATATGTTTGTGTTCATTGGAAGATCCAAAAAACAAAAACAGGCACACCTAGTCTGTACCCTCTTCATATCCTGAAGGGCCACATTAGGTGCCAATAATGACTAATTGGAGGTGCACAGTCAACATGGCTCCCCGTAGGAACGAGGGTGACCCCATGATACTGTGGTAACTCAAACTAGANGGTGACCCCATGATACTGTGGTAACTCAAACTAGAGCAGTGGAAGGTAGTGCTGTGGCTAGATGCAGGTAATGACTGCGAAGACAGGCGTACTCTCGGGTAGTCACATTCTGACTGATAGCTGAACTAGACAGCCTTGAACCACGGTCTGCAGGCAGTGTTTATACTCTGGGACCTAGGATGAGCAAGACTGGGGGGGCGACTGGGAGAAGTGGAGAGAGAAAGCAAAGGATACCAATGGCAATACCCCTGCGCTGTGGTGGCATGTACGGNGGGCGACTGGGAGAAGTGGAGAGAGAAAGCAAAGGATACCAATGGCAATACCCCTGCGCTGTGGTGGCATGTACGCATGTACGGCCTAAGGGTTCTTGTTGAGGAGCAGGGGGGACGAAACTAGAGTGGATGAGAATCATCGCCCATGGCNGCATGTACGGCCTAAGGGTTCTTGTTGAGGAGCAGGGGGGACGAAACTAGAGTGGATGAGAATCATCGCCCATGGCATGTCAAAGTACCTCATCAGAGGTCTGTTAAACATTCTTGACAAAGTTAAAAGTCCAACAAACATTTACAATGCACAAGTTTGGAACAGAAATTACCAAAGAGCATTATCTACTATATCTTAAATAAAGATAAATGTTGTCCATATAAGCTACAGGTTTGGCAATATCTGGCGGATAATTATCCTGGTTATTGGAGAACGAGGACACGTGCAAGTGGTTCCTAGGTCTAACTGCCACATATGAAAATTTCCTCATGAACATGGTCTTCTCTGAGGGAACATTTTATGTGGAGAAGTTATGAATCATGACAATTGTCCAGACCTAAAGTTGAATTTTTAGATATTTCCCCAGGGTTTTCCTACAGACCTAGGTTTTTTGGTTCCTTTCATAATTGAAGAGCACCTGAAATGCTATATGATAATGAAACACATGAGCTCTGTAATATGGTGACGTAGCTAATTGCCTAACAATTTTTTTTTGTATATTTAAGAATTTTCTGTTCAAATTTAATTATCATTTAGAAGTTTATTTTTTTGTTACAAAGCTTTTAATTNTTGTATATTTAAGAATTTTCTGTTCAAATTTAATTATCATTTAGAAGTTTATTTTTTTGTTACAAAGCTTTTAATCTTATTTTTTGTTATGTATTTGATAATTAATTAACTTTTCAACAGGGGCGTTAAAGTTTATTTGGTTTTGGAGATATNTTATTTTTTGTTATGTATTTGATAATTAATTAACTTTTCAACAGGGGCGTTAAAGTTTATTTGGTTTTGGAGATATTTAGTTTATTTTTGGAATGTATTGGAAAGATTCGAGAAGCATTGCGCTTGAGATGTTTGTAGCCGGTTCGAGCAAAGGTTAAAATACAGCACTTTTTTTTTGTCATTTTTCTGCTTACTGCTTGAAGGCGCACATTTCTTTCTGCCACTGCCTTTTTTCTTCTCCCTCTAAATTTTCGTTTCTTGAAGTNTTGTATATTTAAGAATTTTCTGTTCAAATTTAATTATCATTTAGAAGTTTATTTTTTTGTTACAAAGCTTTTAATTTTATTTTTTGTTATGTATTTGATAATTAATTAACTTTTCAACAGGGGCGTTAAAGTTTATTTGGTTTTGGAGATAANTTATTTTTTGTTATGTATTTGATAATTAATTAACTTTTCAACAGGGGCGTTAAAGTTTATTTGGTTTTGGAGATAATTAGTTTATTTTTGGAATGTATTGGAAAGATTCGAGAAGCATTGCGCTTGAGATGTTTGTAGCCGGTTCGAGCAAAAGTTAAAATACAGCACTTTTTTTTGTCATTTTTCTTCTTACTGCTTGAAGGCGCACATTTCTTTCTGCCACTGCCTTTTTTCTTCTCCCTCTAAATTTTCGTTTCTTGAAGTNCTTACTGCTTGAAGGCGCACATTTCTTTCTGCCACTGCCTTTTTTCTTCTCCCTCTAAATTTTCGTTTCTTGAAGTTTCAATGGTTTGCTTTGTTATTTCTGGAGTTTAACTGGTGGGGTTGTTTGCTGTGGTTGCCATGCATTTGTGGCTTCTGCCAGGGGAAGGGGGATGCAAGGTGGAGTTGAGCGCATGCCTACCGGCTGTTGCTAAGGATGCGTGGTGCATTCTCATTGGCTGGAGTCGGGTGGTGTGGGGCGAGTCATGCGATGCTGCGTCAGGAGTTGTTGCTGTTGTGATCTGGCAAGTTGAAAGGACAGACGGCAAAGCAGTCCAGAGGAGACAGCCAAAGTTCTACAATATGCAATAACTATTGATTTAATTTTTTTTTTTGTTTTAATTGATTGGGCCATTTTTCCAGTTATCAGGAAAAATGGCTCCAGTCGTTTTAAATAGTAGTCCATGAAATAGCTATACGAGTAGTTGGGGAAGAGAAGCCAAGAGAGTAACTTGTCGAGAAATGGCAGCCTACGGGGCTAGATTCTGGCCCCAAATTTACAGGTAATGATAAAATTTTAAGTTGTAAGTTGTCATTGCTTTGGTATGGTTGATTTTCTATTGCGAATAAGCTGTGAAGTTTCAACAAGACGTTATTACTGTCGCGTTTAGCTAATAAACGTATATGATAATAAAATTGTAGTTATCCATTTTGATTTTGGCTTTGGTTCTAATGTTGTTAGTAGACACTGATTAAATTTGTTGTTGCAGCATACCACTTGTGGATTGCAGTTGTGTTTTATTAATGTTCTGACTCACATATTTTGATGTCGTTTTATTTTCTTCTCTTTTCTTTCCAATAATTCAGGCTTATACTTTTAAATTAATTGAGCAGTACTTGAGAGAAGTTATTACTGTTCGCATTCGATGAGGAATCTCGATGTTGACGTTTTATCAGGCGATTGAACTGATCTAACCTCTGACGCAAAGATCCCGTATAAATAATTAGTCTTTCAGTTATTTCCAGTTATTTTATTTTGTAAATCCAAGAAGCAATCAGATCCGTTAAAGTCTCTAATTAATTGTTCAATCTGGTTCCACTGATTTTTGTAGAATATCTTGTAACGTTGGCACGCTCACAGTTATAGCCGGCTTTAAGTTGCCACTCGACTAGCTCAAGACGGAGTAACACGAGACTCTGTAAAATGGACGCCAATTAAATATAAAATAAAGTCAAGTTCCGGTGTATTTGTTCTATACTTTTATTTATCAGTTAAGTGATACAATTCACATACGAAGTTCAGAGTACGAACAGATTTTAGATAACCAGACAAGTGCAGAACAGCGCCACAGTCGTTTACGAATTATTCATGTTATAAAAACTTGCCCGAAGAAAATTTAATGCAGCGACCTCCCACACCGGCGGAGAAATAACACGTGTACTTGTGCTGCCTATCACCCCCTCCCCCCCTCTCTCCTAAGATAAGGGCCTGGCGTGGGTTGCCAAGCACACTCTCCACACGTTATCGAAACTGCATCGTAGGAACTTGTTGAGCAAAACTGTTGACGCAGTCTGAAAAAAGCTAATCTAATGCTGACGCTTAACAAAAAATCCAACTTTCTGAAACAGCAACCAGATGCCTGATAAATGTTAAAAGGCAAACGTATGCCCAATAAACAAACTATCACTGTAAAATGAACCACCACTGCTTTTAATTTCAAACCCGATAAAAGTATTACGAAGCTTAGCAAAACGAAAGAAAATGGAGCACGTGTCCCGAAAATTAATAATACTGCGTCATTACAATCTATTGCAGAGATGTGTTAATACTAGCTACGAAATTTGAAGAACAAATGTATTTCCTTGGTTAATTGTGAATCTTGAAAATTTTATCAGAGGTCCAAGAATTTAAGAAAAGTAATAAACAAAAAGAAACTGTTACTTGTCCAATTTGATTACTAAATGTTAATTTTTGTTGTTAATTGTTATTCAGATTTTATCTAGGTTTATGTAAAGATAATAATTGTACCTTTTTGAGAATAAACTTCTTTCTTTTCTCTTTTAATAAATACTCATTGTTGATAAGTTGTATGTTCTTTTTTTTATAATTTTCAAACAAAGGAGAATCCACTCTCTCGCTCTCTAACCCTTAAGGTGGCTCTAGTTCGGTGATAAGTAGAGAGGTATTGAGACTTTCAGCACATCTTGTTGTCCCTCTACAGTAGTAGGACTGCGAAGCGATCCCTAAATCTCTCCCTAGACGTATTTACTACCCCCCTCCCCATTATTGGTTGTTTTAGCGTTTTCTTAATTTTTTATGTACTGGTGTTTATTTTGAAGTGTGTGTATCCAGTTGTAGTCGGACTTCGTGATGGCACTCTGTTTTTTATATAATTAATTAAGCACGCGGTGGAAGCTTCCCTTTTGTTTTAGTCGTATTTGTAGACTTTCTCTGCTAGTTGTTAAATACCAATCTTCTCCTAGCCAAATATGAAATTGTATTCAAAAGTTAACAGTTAACACACACTTATAACTTCACACTAAAATATTTAGGTGAGGCAACATGGCAATCCACTACAGGGCAGTGTGGAAATGCAATCCCCAATTGCTAATGTTTACATGCAATATCACTAATCCAAGCAAGCCATGATATGAAACAAAAAATAGAGCAGCTTATGGCAGAATGTAAAAAGTCACAGATGCCCCAAACTTACACAAAACTCCAATGCTTTGAACAAGAATCACAAGAATTTACAGCTTCACTCAATTTTCTCAAATGTGATACATCTTGAACATATCAATACTGCTAAGTTCAGTGACATAAACCTCAAGAAACCTGAATGATGCAGTTTGTAATAATACAATTTGTATTGACAGGTGTTTGAAAAAAATCATAAAAATTTCAGAAAATTAAAATGTTGATTTTGTTAGTCAGCATATGGTAAAATAAAGACATTATCATCACCAGTATGACTCCTTTATATCAGTGGACTTGACAATACACTGTAATGCAAATCAACAAATATTTAAACATACAAATAAATGTTAAATTCCCTTATCTTATGCCAAGGCAAAAGAAGAAGACTTTGTATAAATGAGAACTTTGTATTAAAGAGGTTTTTATTAATGAGGTTTCATGGATCAATGAAGTTGTACATAACATAATAAGAAAATTTACTCCAACCCCTAATGTTGACTAACAAACCTGCTGCATCCATATCGAAAGCATAGTCTTCATCAGGCTGAAGACGGGAGGGTGTCGCAAGAGGCTCTATGCCTTCCATGTCACAGTCTTCGCCCTGCGCATGGCCAATAGACATCCTTTCTTCCATTTCCAGGGACCAGTTGTTGAACGAGAAGTGACTGAATGTAGAGCAGATCTCTAGCTCTTGCCAGCCTGGCAATCAACTCATAAAAGTTAATGTCATACACAAATCTAAATTTCTGTAGTCTGTCGACCAGCCATACCCTTTCAATGCATTCCTCTGAAAATATCACAAGTCTTAATTACAAATATCAATCTATTTTAAGCAGCACATTTTTCCTTTCGAAGATACAAATGTTGATTATAATGAATTTTGCAGACAAGGACTGGTACGAAAACTACTCTGACTGAAGCCTGCAGAAGAGAAGGCCTAAACGAAAGTAATTCAATATGCATGCATACCTAGCTGGAAGTGTAAACTATCACAGTTGCAATTATATGCTCGTGTTACTTTGAAACCTGAAAAGTGGTGCTTTCGTTTCTCTATTTAAATTCAACTAATGTTTGAACCTAGATATCTTTTGTAAAAAGTTTTCAAGCATTTGTACAAATGTATATATATGTACAAATACTATTCAATAAGAATTTTAACAGACAAAAAAGAAATGTCATTTTTACCAGAATACAAGACAGTGTTTTATTCCAATTTTTTACTTCCAAACAATTGCAGGCAGTCTTACTTTTGCAAATAAAATTTTTTTGGGTCAATTTTTTTTTTAAAGTAAATGAAGGTCAATCTTTTTGCCTAGACGTGTGTTTCGCTTAAGTGCAAGACAATGCAAAAAAATATAAATTAGACAAAAATTGTGACTTTCACATGTTGTAATACATTAGTGGTGTAGTACACACTGTGTATTAACAAAAATTTGCTTCTGTCAAAGCTTTATATAAGTACCCAAGACTATCATGTGGAATTAAGTAACCAATAATTAGTGAAGAATTAATTTTTTGTGTAGACCAAAGCAAAAATTTGGAGGTTATCTCATTTTTGAGATCATCTTATATTCGTGTAAATAATGTAACTTATACAAACCCATACTGTCATAAATTTGGAACATTTGTGAGCGTATAGAAAAAAGTGAACTCTCTCCACAAAACTAGATACACATCTTTTTCCCTCAAGAATATAGCAGAGTATTAAATTGTTAACTGGTCAACTTAAACTGTTTATTGGTATTCTTTACCATTTAATGTTGCAATTTGTAATTTTTCTCTCAGAAAAAATGCAGAATTTTTAAAAATATTTCTAACATTCTAGTTTACCCAATTGAGGGCTGCTCCTACAATTGGCCTTGGCTTTCTTTCTATCACTTTCTCATAATATCTTTTGACCATATCTAGCTTTAGTTAGAGATAATGGAGTTACACATAATGAAAATGTTGATGCGCCACGGGTGAGTTCGGGTTTCCTTGTAAGCCTCTGACAGACACAGCTGTGCCCCCTCCACGAGGGATAACTGAATGCCGCTACATGCCACTGGGTCTAAATGGAAAGGTGCCCGTGAAGTAGGGATGTGCTCTGATGGGAGCAGGCCACCTTCCCCTTATGCTGCACCCCCACCATGTCGCTCGGCTGCGCTAGGGGGTGGTACTCGTCTCTCTCTTGTCCCTGCATGCTCTCAACCTTCTGTCCCCCGCTCAACACTGGTCAGACAGTACGTCCAGCGCAAAAATTGTCTGTCATCAACCGGTGTCCTGGCCGCATCACCCCATTACTGGTCAGCCTACGGATTGTCAGTTCACAGCACGTTGTGACCTAAACAGCCAGCCATTGGTCGGTCTTCCAGCTACGCACGCCATAACGTTACTGCTATCATTTTGCTAGTCGTTACAGTCCTCCACGCTTTGGCACCCTCCATGCCAGCTGTGCCTTCCTTAGGCATTGCCCTTCAGGCATATCTGATCAGGTAGGCTACAGGCTGGTGTGTGTACTGTATATCGGTAACAATAAATACACATATCCAAACCTGTGTTTTGTTTTCTTAAACTCAGCCGAAGGGGAGGATGTAGCACATCTGTGCCTTTCCTCACAGCAGAGTTGAGGTTATATGACAAAATAGAGGTCAATGAGACAAAAGGTTTTGAAATGCTGAAGGTAAGTCCTGCAGTCTGTGCCGAAGATGATAACATATGCGTCCCCTCTGNGAGACAAAAGGTTTTGAAATGCTGAAGGTAAGTCCTGCAGTCTGTGCCGAAGATGATAACATATGCGTCCCCTCTGCCTTGTCGGTCAGCACCTGATTTTTGAGTCATGTATTTAATGTCACTTATTTTTACCTAACTCTACTTTTATGGTANCCTTGTCGGTCAGCACCTGATTTTTGAGTCATGTATTTAATGTCACTTATTTTTACCTAACTCTACTTTTATGGTAATGCTATTTTCAAGCACCTACCCTACGTTTTTGTGGTATTTTTTTTCTATAATAATATTACGTTTGTAATTGTCCAATATAAAAAAAATTATGTGAAAAATTTCTGAAATAATAATACTGAATGTAAAATAACACTTACAGCATACATAAAAAAACTTTTACCTACTGCTGTTTGCAAATTTGTTTAGTATCCACATATAAAAATTAAAGTTTTACGTTGTAATTCCACAGACATGTGCATGAATGTGCATCAGAAAAGGAGGCGGATAAGGATGAGAATGATGAGCAGGACGAGGAGGAAGATGAAGATAAGGAGGATGAGGACGAAGATGAGACTGAGGAGGAGGAAAAGGGTGATGGTGGTGATGAGGATGTGGTGGATGAGGATGGGGAGGATGAGGATGGGGAGGATGAAGATGGTGAGAAGGTTGAGGAGGAGAATTAGGGGGATGATGAAGAGGATGAGAATGAGGAGGATGATGANAGGATGAAGATGGTGAGAAGGTTGAGGAGGAGAATTAGGGGGATGATGAAGAGGATGAGAATGAGGAGGATGATGAGAGTGAGGATGATGATGATGAGGAGTTCAAAGATGAGGACGAGGAGAATGAGGATGATGAGTATGGAGGGAGAATGATGAAGAGGATGGGAATTCTGAGCATGAGGAGGAACAGGATGAGGAGGAAGAGTGGCATAAGGACGATGAGGATGATGAGAATGATGAGAATATTGTGGTGGATGAGGAGAATGATTAGGAGGATGATAAGATGGATGATAAGATGGATGAGGACAAGGAAAATGATAAGGAGAGCGAAGAGTAAGAAAAGAATGAGGATGATGAAGATGTTGAGGATAAGGAGGTGGATGAGGATGATGATCATGAGGAGGATAATGAGGAGAATGANATGAGGATGATGAAGATGTTGAGGATAAGGAGGTGGATGAGGATGATGATCATGAGGAGGATAATGAGGAGAATGAGTTGGAGGATAAGAATGATGATGAGGATGATGAGCATGAGGTGGATTAGGATGACGTCGAGGAGGAAGAGGGTGAGGATGATAAGGTGGTGAGTGAGGAGGATGAGGACAAGGATGATGATGGGGGTGGATGAGGGTGAGGAGGTGGGTGAGGATGAGAAGGTGGATTAGAATGAGGAGAATGATGATGAGGTGGTGAATGAGGAGGATGAGAAGGATGACAAAGACAATGAGGAGTAGGATGAGAATGAGGAAGATGAGGGGGGAAGTAGGAGAAGGATGATGATGATGAATGAGGAGGGAGTTGAAGGAGGAGGATGAGGATGATGATGAGTATGTGAAGATGATGAGGAGGATGGTGAGTAGGATGGTGATGGTGAATAGGATGGTGAGTAGGATGGATATGGTGAGTAGGGTGGCGANGAGGGGGAGGAGGATGAGGGGGAGGAGGATGAGGAGGAAGAGGATGAGGAGGGAAAAATATATTGTTCAAAAATGGGTAAATTACCATAGCAAATAGATTAGTTAAAAAAATGTGTTAAGTTAATATCAGCTAGCTGAGTCTGTATAGTCTACAGTATATCTCAAAATACAAGGGGTAGCATGTTACAATAGCAGAAACACTTTAATTTAGTGAAAATTTAAAACCATTTTCAAACAATAGATATTATAAAAAACTAATGAAACATCTAAAATTTTCCTTTGAG
The DNA here is from genome assembly GCA_002778355.1 of Clitarchus hookeri. Classification (NCBI taxonomy): domain Eukaryota; kingdom Metazoa; phylum Arthropoda; class Insecta; order Phasmatodea; family Phasmatidae; genus Clitarchus; species Clitarchus hookeri. The sequence continues at coordinate 581,516 of NQII01000476.1, forward strand.
ATTTATTGACGTTTACGCAGTTCACGCACTATACATATGAGAGACAGGGAAGAGTTTGATACACAGTAAGCCAGACGGATTACGAGAAGAGTATCGCAGAATCCATTATAAATTCATGCTAGTAAAAACTTACATTACGAAAAACCTCGAACCCTGAAAAATTTTCTAACAAAAGGTTTGCCTAACAAGACAAAAAAGTAGAGTCGTAGATGGTTGTCAGGTGTGGGTTACAGTAGTCACTCCTGAACTTCACTCACTGATAGTCATGATAAGTNGTCGTAGATGGTTGTCAGGTGTGGGTTACAGTAGTCACTCCTGAACTTCACTCACTGATAGTCATGATAAGTTGTCTCCTATAAGGTGGCTACACACATTCACAACTAATAATAGAATAGCGGTCCACCCCCACCCCTCACATCCAGTACCACCAGAAACATAACCTAATAAGGGCATCGCACAGTGCTACTGTTATCGCGCCTACCAATCATTACCCATTACGCTGGTTGAAAGATCCCTTCAGACACTGGTACAAACACCATTGCTGCCACCACCACTTTCCCACGCAAGCCAAACTGCACCAAAATAATAACTAAATGTGTTTCCAGAAAATACTCTAAAAGAAAGAACACCATCAAAAATCTTAGTAGCCCTTATCACTGGTTCCCGGTAACAAATAAAAACTAAAACATAAAAAAAAATCTTATGAGAAAAACATACTAACACTGTCAAAACAATTACATTCCCTCACAAACAACAAAAAGAAAATCAAAAGTTCCCTTAAAATCAGAATTAACTGCACTATTGCAACTCACCATTTTCAGGAAGCCGCGGCAGCTTCGACTTGCTCCTCTCATGGTCGCTGCGTGGCACCTCCCTGGCTTGCCTGCTCTCCCTGGGCCACAAGGGCAGCTCCGGGAAGAGAAGCAGCTTGGAATCATCATTCTTCACCTTTAGCTTGTTCAAGAAGTTGCAGCTTCCTTCCTGGCTCTCCCCCACTGAAGTCACAAAACGCTGAAAGTACGGGTCTGTCCGAGGTGCTGCATCATCCTTCGCGTTCAACGATGATGGGTCCTCAGCCAGCACTGTTTTGCGCTGTGCACAAAAATACAGTTCACAAAAAACAGAAACATTTTTTTGAGCAAAGCATTTACATATTTAAAGAAATCTAGGATAACCATTTATAACAAAATTTACTTCACAAATGCAAAGAATTCACCTTATTCACAACACATCAGGGCCAGCGCGGGGGTTGCGGGGTGTGGAGAGATGTGAAGGAGAGAATAGAGTAACTGAGAGTAGCGGAGACTTCCCCACACGCGCCAGGTGCTGGAGAGGTAGAGCGGCGACATGATGCAAAGCGGGTTGCAACGCAGCAGGCGGCAATAGCCGAGCAAGCCACCCTGGCTTGGAAGGCGCTCTTTGGCGTGTATGGCAATAACTGTTAGTTTTAGGAGGGGACTGCGGCTGTGGCGAGGCTATGAGAATGACGTCGCTCGTGGCACGTCAAATCGAACCTACAAGTCCCCACCCTCCATTGTGAAACCTAATGGACAGTCAACAAGTAGTCGAAAGAGTTGCATTATGCAAGGAAAACCATGCTCTGCATAAATGTGATCAGCGAGAGAGAGAGAGAGAGGGGATGAATGTAGAGGGGGGAGAAAGAAGAGGGGGGAGGGGGAAGAAAGTAACGGGAGGAGGAAGATGGAAGGGAGGGAGAGGGAGTTGAGAGTGGGAATGAGAAAGAGGGAGAGGGAGAGGGAGTTGAGAGTGGGAATGAGAAAGAGGGAGAGGGAGAGGGAGTTGAGAGTGGGAATGAGAAAGAGGGAGAGGTGCTGAGAACAAGAATGGAGGGGGGGGGGGACACACACAGCAACTACAACTGCAAGCAGAGAAACTAATGATGCGAGTTCATACCTTCCGAGTTTTTTTCTTTCTTCTAGTGGATACATCATCCCCATTTTCTGGCATATTTTCATCATTTTCATCTTGGTCACCTTTATTGCCTTTTTTCTTCTTTTCTTGTGCAAGAGCACCCGCCATCTTCAGGACTGCCTCATGAACATTATCTACCCGGCAGCCATAAATCTTAGCCCCTGCATCCAGTGCAACACCTGCCACCTAGGTGAAAGAAAGCCCAGCATATATAACACACACCATTCTCATGCATCCAAATAGGCAACACACTAGTATAGGTGTTGAAATGATGCAGTTACCATTTGTAAATCTGTTACATGGATCATTACACAGGCAAAAAATAAATAAATAAAAATAAAACATAGTAGACGTCCTGACAAGCAATATCAAATCAAATGTATACAAACCGTCTAAGTAAATTGAACACAAACATAAATTACTTCAGCAGTTTCTCACCTGAAAGTTACTTGAATCAAAAGTCTTCTTTTTGAACACAGTGGCCATGTAGTCGATCAGCTGTAAGCTGAATGCATTCTTTGTGGTGATTTTCTGAAAAACAGAGAATTTTCATTTCAGAACAGGACATCTACTGTCATTTGTGAAACCAATTTAATACAAATCTCAATGGATATGAATTTTTGAAATTTGTAATACTAATGAGGTTTGTATTACTAGGTGTTAGCGATATTTATAAAATATAAAAAAATATTTAGGTTGACTTAGTAACTGAGCATATTGGGAAACAAGGTATTCTTTTCACTATCATTATTTCTTTCTACCAGTGAACTTGACATTACAATGTAATACAAAACAACTAATACTTTTATTAAACTTCAATTAAGATTAAAAATTCCCTATCTCATTCCAAGGGGANCCCCCCCCCCCCCCCTTCGCACACCAAGAATAGTAGGAATAAAAACTAAATGAACATTATACTGCTTCAGATTATATGTATTCAGTGTAACCGCCACACAATTACAACAAATATATTTGCTTTCGGGGTGAAAATAACATTTATCCAAGAAAGATATCACTGTTTTGGTTGCATGTTTCAGAATAGTGTAGCCTGCTTCCACGCTGCTTGCATCGCACTGCTGCAATGTTGAAGCAAAAAACACCACACATGCAGCTATTTCAGGAGCTATATGAACTAACACTCCAACTACACAATCACTTATTGACTGGAAAACTTGACACTCAAAAGCACCTGTTAACAGTAGTTATTGCAAATGGCATTAGCTTTCACCTAGTGATCTGAATGCAAAGAAGTTGTTTGGNAAGCACCTGTTAACAGTAGTTATTGCAAATGGCATTAGCTTTCACCTAGTGATCTGAATGCAAAGAAGTTGTTTGGATTTATTAGTGTGTACAGCTTATGTTGGAATTGGATGGCGAGATGGGCTTAGCCCATCGGTAAGTACGATATCGTGAACGGTGGGCAGTGATCCCCATCTGACTTACAATAGCGATGCACTAGGTAGCGCCTGCCAGGTAAACTCCAGGGCACGACGTGCCAGCTCTGACGTTGCCGTGCAAGGTGAGGGTAATGGGCGCACAAGAGATGGAGGCGTGGCGTGGCAAAGTCAAGGGAATGTGCTAGTTGTACATATCTCCCATGTTTTAGTCTGTTTACACGAGCGCTCGTTGGGCGCCACCACACATTTTCTCCACAAGAGGCAGGCTATTTAAGACTGTACCACAGGGTGGGAGTTGCCATTCATTTCTCCCTCTTGGCTGAGCGAATAGCTTACCAAGTGGAGTACCATAAACTATACTTGCAACTATGTTGTCTTGCATTGTGAAGCTCATACACTGGGATTGCATGGTGTAATGTCGCACACGCTGCAGTTATAGCCGGCTTTATAATATAACCGTCCCACAGTTAGGCCGCCATATTTGTTATGCCGCACGTCAAAGTATTGACGTCTGGAAGTTACCACTCGGCTAGCTCAGTTGGTATTACAGTAGCATGAAACTTTAAAGGCGCCAATNAGTATTGACGTCTGGAAGTTACCACTCGGCTAGCTCAGTTGGTATTACAGTAGCATGAAACTTTAAAGGCGCCAATAAATATAAATAAAGCCCAATGTTTATTACTCCGTACTTTTATTTACTGGAAAGATTGAAACAGTTCGCGTACAATCGTCAGGTATGCAGAGTACGAACCAGTTTACAGAAACAGACAAAGTATAGAGCAGCGCCACAGTGGTCAATTGTTTAACTTACTTCACAAAAACTTGCATCACCCGAGTATCTCGCGACCTCCCACACCGGATAAGAAATAATCTAGCACGTTCGAGTTTGCCGGTGTGGGCGTTATGCGCCACGCCCGACGCGGCCTAGGCGAGCACTGGATGGCGACTGACGTGGGACGACTGACTGCTGGACGGCAACAGGCACACGTGTATTTGTGCTGCCTATCACCCCCCTCTCCACAGATAAGGGCCTGGCGTGGGTTGCCGCGCACGCTCTCGACACTGCGCAGCCTGCTGAACTGCGCCGTCAAGATAAAGATAAACTAACTTCTCGTACAAAACTTGTCAAATCAGTCTGAAAGTTTGTAATATAATGCTGACGCTTACTGAAAACTAAAAACTACGACGTTCGAAACGAAACGGCAAANAGTATTGACGTCTGGAAGTTACCACTCGGCTAGCTCAGTTGGTATTACAGTAGCATGAAACTTTAAAGGCGCCAACAAATATAAATAAAGCCCAATGTTTATTACTCCGTACTTTTATTTATTGGAAAGATTGAAACAGTTTGCGTACAATCGTCAGGTATGCAGAGTACGAACCAGTTTACAGAAACAGACAAAGTATAGAGCAGCGCCACAGTGGTCAATTGTTTAACTTACTTCACAAAAACTTGCATCGCCCGAGTATCTCGCGACCTCCCACACCGGATAAGAAATAATCTAGCACGTTCGAGTTTGCCGGTGTGGGCATTATGCGCNACCTCCCACACCGGATAAGAAATAATCTAGCACGTTCGAGTTTGCCGGTGTGGGCATTATGCGCCACGCCCGACGCGGCCTAGGCGAGCACTGGATGGCGACTGACGTGAGACGACTGACTGCTGTACGGCAACAGGCACACGTGTATTTGTGCTGCCTAACCCCTCTCCACAGATAAGGGCATGGCGTGGGTTGCCGCGCACGCTCTCGACATTGCGCAGCCCGCTGAACTGCGCCGTCAAGATAAAGATAAACTAACTTCTCGTACAAAACTTGTCAAAGCAGTCTGAAAGTTTGTAATATAATGCTGACGCTTACTGAAAACTAAAAACTACGACGTTCGAAACGAAACGGCAAANCAGTCTGAAAGTTTGTAATATAATGCTGACGCTTACTGAAAACTAAAAACTACGACGTTCGAAACGAAACGGCAAATGTATGCCCGATAAACAAACTATCACTGTAAACAGACCAGCATGGCTTTAATTTTGAAACCCGATTAAAAAAAATACGAAGCTTGGCAAAGCGAAAGAAAATGAATAGCGTATCCTGATAACTAATAACTTGCGTCGTTACAATGGTTTCCTGGGGTAGCTAGAGTCAGTCATGTAATAAAGGCACATCTAGTGGCAAGGTTGATTGTCTAGTAGCCTTGGACACAGGATAACTGACGTCATAGCCATCTCTAGTACAAATACTGCAGGCTTTGAAGTGGCCACACTGGAAACCCTCCTTCCACAAGGGCCAGGTTCCCTGTGCTTTACTGTACCATGTAGTATACAACATGTGTATGTAGTATATAGTGAACTGTGTTAAAGGTTCATAGTTGAAATACTAGGCAACTTATGAAAGCAAAATGTCAGACAAATTCACAACTGACAAATGATTTGTATGTAACACAAAGAGAATACAAGAACACTAATTAACATGCATACACTTCAGTTAGCAACCATAGGTGATAAACTTGTGAACAAAATTACAATGTCAAAATCTTCATTATGTTTCAGAGAAATACTTACAGTTCAGCTACGTGTTTCAAACAATATAAAACAAAATTTCGCGTAAAATTTCTAAACTATTGAATTTGAATATTCAGATTGTTAATTAAATTCAATTATTGAAAACATCTCTAGTCAGTACCAACAGCACTTTNTATTGAATTTGAATATTCAGATTGTTAATTAAATTCAATTATTGAAAACATCTCTAGTCAGTACCAACAGCACTTTAAAAAAAAAAAATAAAAAAATAATAAAAATAATAATAAAAAAAAAACTAAGCTGAGAAAATTATTAGTTCAAAGATGTGCTAAGGCAAATTTACAAAATAATTAATGTGAATTCAGTTAGAAATTAATACAGTTTGCAATAAGAACAGTAAAAATTTTCTCTGCATAACTCAGTTCTAGAGCACAGTCTCAACGCATCTCTGCTTAACAGTGGGCATACTTAATGAATTGGGACTTGTCAAAAAAAAAAAAAGTCTACATTGAACAAAACTTGTTTAAAATCTCTCTTCTGCACTTTCATGGCTTTTTAGGTAAAGGAAGGATGGGAAAAAACAGTTGCACTTTATTAATGCAACCTAGATGAGCTTACCAGGAAAGTGACAATGGCTTCAAGTGTCTTTAGTAATTCCAAAATAACTTTGCTACTAAAAATTTAATCAAAACTTGCAGCACTGCACAGTTCGCTTTCATACGTCTTCAAGTATAAAAATAACAACATTCAAATATTTGCCCATTTGGAAAGGAAGAACCCAGAACACATCCCGTTATGGTGAGCTCAGCAACCAAGCAAACTTGGCACTCAATCTGCTTTTATACAGGAAAGATGAGATCCTGGTGTGAACTGTACTGTATGAACAAACTGCCAGAGACATTGGGGGTCGATCACAAAGGGGTCCTCTTGATCGATTATAGAGGTTACGGTGTCTCATGTATCCCACGATAACATCACCCAGTGATCACTCCCTGGATGATCTGAACGCCAGCATACATCTGCACTTTTAGCAGCGAACGACACAGAGGTTGTATACAAAGGGCGCACAGGCTCAGAGCGACAGTTCCCATCATAGAGAAGGGTTGGACAGATAGGATCCTGCAGGAACAAAAGAGATGGAATTGCTTTGGCACATCCTCTACCTAGGCTAAAGGGCTGAACAGCTGGTAGGGTGAGAAATAGTCACACACGTTCAGTAGCTGAGGGCCTGAAGATAGTGGTTGCATCTCGCTGTCCTCCACCAGAATCCACACACCCTGCGAACAACTGCAGCATGAAGGTAACATGCACAGACAACATCAAGCAATGCTGCGGGAGTAGCTGTCGCAAAAGCCTCTTGCCCAACCAGCATGTGAGAAGAGGCATCTAGTCACCTGATCCAAACTTGACAAGGGCAAGTTCTTTTTTATCACCTCACATCACAACTGCAACCTACACCCCTACTCACACCTCCTGACAAGATGCACAGAGAGACTTTACAGCAACGACAGGAGGTGCATCATTGCAACAACACCAGTGACTCCTGTTACATGCAAGGGCCCATGCCGGATACCATCCCAGGGAAGGAGTGGTAAGTGAGGTGGGGGCTTTCACTGAAAAAACAAGGTGTCAGGTTGAAATGAAAAATTCTTTTTAAATATGCGGAGGGGAGTGATAGACAGGAGAGGGACTGAGACTATTATAAATAAATATTTAATAATGTAATGGTGTGATGTGAAGTTTTTTTTTTGCATATACAAACAAAAGAACCTATAGTGTACAAAGTGTGAAGTGACACAAGGTTCCCTCTCTTACACATCAACAAAATTCCTCCTCTCTCCAATCAACCCCAACAAACAAAACAATTCACTGGCACTTGCGGAGAACATATTTGGTTAAACGAGAAAAAAAAATGTCTGGGCAGAACCTAGGGTGTTGTAAGGAACTATAGTCGGTTCACGACTGGAAGAGACTTTCTTGAAGCCCTGATAAAGATCTACTTTCAAGCCCATTTTGTATCCTTCTGCCAAAGGTAAATAAACATTGCCATGTGACTGCCATGTGGCAGTCACATGGCAATGTTTACATTCCACTGTGTGTGTGTGTGTGTGTGCATGTGTTCGTACATGCACATACCCATTATAAAAGTCATGTATATATTATTAATGGATATTCCACAAGCGTAAAGTTTTTAATCTTGAGAATTTCACACAAAAGAATATGCGATGCCCACCTACAGCATGGCATAGTCTACAGCAACGGTTTTCAACCAGTGTGCCACGGCACACCAGTGTGCCGCGAATTGTATGTCGCATTGAAATCATGAATAGCTATTTTAATGAGAAAAAAGTACGAAAACAACTGACGCGTAGCGTGTGCGCTTCTTNGTCACCTGATCCAAACTTGACCGGGGCAAGTTCTTTTTTATCACCTCACATCACAACTGCAACCTACAACCCATACTCACACCTCCTGACAAGATGCACAGAGAGGCTTTATAGCGACGACAGGAGGTGCATCATTGCAACAACACCAGTGACTCCTGTTACATGCAAGGGCCCATGCCGGATACCATCCCAGGGAAGGAATGGGAGGAGAGGTAGGGGCTTTCACTGAAAAAACAAGGTGTCAGGTTGAAATGAAAAATTCTTTTTAAATATGCGGAGGGGAGTGATAGACAGGAGAGGGACTGAGACTATTATAAATAAATATTTAATAATGTAATGGTGTGATGTGAAGTTTTTTTTTTGCATATACAAACAAAAGAACCTATAGTGTACAAAGTGTGAAGTGACACAAGGTTCCCTCTCTTACACATCAACAAAATTCCTCCTCTCTCCAATCAACCCCAACAAACAAAACAATTCACTGGCACTTGCGGAGAACATATTTGGTTAAACGAGAAAAAAAAATGTCTGGGCAGAACCTAGGGTGTTGTAAGGAACTATAGTCGGTTCACGACTGGAAGAGACTTTCTTGAAGCCCTGATAAAGATCTACTTTCAAGCCCATTTTGTATCCTTCTGCCAAAGGTAAACAAACATTGCCATGTGACTGCCATGTGGCAGTCACATGGCAATGTTTACATTCCACTGTGTGTTTGTACATGTGTTCGTACATGCACATACCCATTATAAGTCAGGTATATATTATTAATGGATATTCCACAAGCGTAAAGTTTTTAATCTTGAGAATTTCACACAAAAGAATATGCGATGCCAGCGAAAAACATTTCATTCTATAAACCCAAAATGTGAGTATTTTGATGACTCAATAGTTGTTGTCTATTTACAATCGATTGTTAGTGACTTTCGATACATTCCCGTACATCGAAGGCAAGATCGTTAGTATTGATCAAAATTGCTACAGACGTTAAAATGGCGTGGTGGTAGACTGAGTTGGATGTTTGTAAAACGTTTTTTAACGTTATTGCAATTGTAAAACGCTATTTAAAAATGGTTGTGATGGTTTTCGACAGGACGCCAGAGTTTGCGAGTGAAGGATTCTACGTCTTCGACAATGTGAAAACAATTCTTATGTGCAAATACTGCAACGTTAGAATAGAGTAGCAAAGGAAAGACACGTGTACGAAACACATAAAAACAAAAGGCATCAGTACAACGAGAAAGTGAGCACAAATTAAAATCATACGTTATTAAAAACAAAATAATAAAGAGCGGATATTAGTAAAACAAGACAAATAAATGAATTATTATAGGTTAAACAAGATAATCGCACAAATTCTCTGACACGTGTGTCAACCACACCCCGCCAACAACACAGGAACAAAGGTTAGTAAACAAATGGCCGCGTAACTTTCACCTTGAGCGTGATCATGTGACTATACAAGAAACGTTGAAATCTAAATACGTTAGCATCACGTCATTAATAATTGGCATAATAAGATACAAGTCTTTTCGACACCCATTTGTAAGCGATAAATTAACAATTACGTTAAAACTTTGGAACTATTTCCTCTCTTTGTGCTGGCAACCTAACGGGATAACTGTATCCGCGCTCACCACTGTTTGTAATGTTATATGCATGGGTGTTTTTTCATAGGTTGATTTTCAAAAGTTTCTTCCAGTCGTGAACTGACTGTAGTCTCTACCATTTGCAAGGAAAACATTAATAAAATCAAAATTCATCAGTTTTAATATTGTAAAATTTATGAAAATTTAATTGTTTCACATTAACCATACTCTTGTAAATATTTAAATCCCCTTGCCTGCCAAGTACATATATCAAATAAATTCCCATTTAATAAACATAACATACACGATAAACATTAATTATTATAGTTTATCTCCATATTAGCGCCAGCCAGTGAGTATGAAACTCCTTTCTATCTCAGGGTACTCTAATGGGCAGAAAGTCTTTAATAATTAAAACATCAAAGTTAAATAAATAATTTAGTTTAATTATTGTTTAAAAAAATTTAAAATGTGTCACTGTAAGACAGGATGCACAAAAGTTTTTAAATGTGTTCCTTATTGTTTTTAAAAGTGTACTTATAGTTTTGACAGGTATACTTTCCCTCAGCCATTAATGAAAAACATTCAAGTTGGTCTAGGTTTATATCTCTTCATTTTATTATAATCCAAAAAATATTGGGCATTTTCTTCACCTGCCCACTGCTATGTATTTAATATTTTAAAACAAGCTACATGACAATATTTAACTTTTGGTACACTTTACTACAGAAAATAAAATTATCATTTTAGCAGCATCTTAGAGTACAACTGGTCAAGATAAAGCCTAGTCTGAGAAGAAGGAAGCTAGGCAGGCTGGCAATCCACTTCCCAGATTTTGGCGCAAATTCACACAGCCAATCACAGTCAGCATTCCCCCTGGAGCTGTCTGAGATGTGGATAATGTGAATATGTCAATGACGTTTACCTGTCAAAATCATATGGTTGGTGCTGATGTAACCAGTGTTTTTGTTTACATAGCACGCGTCCCCGATGCAGAGCATGCACTCATCTCTGGCACTTGTTACACTATGAAATATACTTCTAAATAACAAAAAGGCATATTTAAAAAGTTTTTTTTATAAAATAAAGTTTTCATACATATTGTGTCAATTCTTCACTTCTTTGCTTGTAAACAGCAAATGTTTACTTTTACCAGTGTCTATAAACATAACATCTGTCAAACCCCGACATTGACAATGGTGTCAAAAGTAGAAAAAAAAGTAAACAAACAATATTTTCATACTAAAACACATAAATATTTACATTATTTATTATTATTATTACAATATTTTCAAACTAAAAGACATAAATATTTACATTACACTTAAAAACACGGAAAAATACTTCAAAACACACAAAACATAAAATAAATAAGCATTCTGAATAGTTACAAGGTTTATCTATATATGTATATGTTTTCTGCATTGCAGGCTTTCTTATAACTAGCTCATGGCCAGGAGCTCCACCTTCAAAGAAGGAAGTAACTTGAACCCAAGAATTCCTCCAAGCCCATTCAGGCACCCATCAAAAGAATAGGCCCACCTACAGCATGGCATAGTCTACAGCAACGGTTTTCAACCAGTGTGCCGCGAATTGTATGTCGCATTGAAATCATGAATAGCTATTTTAATGAGAAAAAAGTACGAAAACAACTGACGCGTAGCGTGCGCGCTTCTTGTTGTCAGGTTGTCATGGTAGCGGAGCGGAGGGTATGGGGGCGGGTGGAACGCTCTCGCTCGACGAGTGTTCCACTCGCCCGCGCACCGTTTGTTCTCGCGGCTGTCTCTCGTCACGTGCGTCACTTAGAAGTCCTCGCTGTATTATATCGCTCTCGCTGTATATGGTGTGAGTAATATGTATATATATATATATATATTTTTTTTAATGGTTCCTAGTAAATTAAAGAGACACCTCTCTACAAAACATTCTTATCTCTTGGATAAGGACCTACAGTACTTTCAACGTTTGCTGAAATCACAAGCCCAGCAATCCACAAGTCTTACCAAGACAATGACTATCTCTGACAAGTGTCAAGAGGCAAGCTACCACGTGGCGGAACTTGTAGCAAAAAAAAATGAAACCACACACTGTCGCAGAAAATTTAGTATTGCCAGCTTGTCGTCAGATTGTGAAGACCTTATTTGGAGTTGAAGCTGAAAAGGAGGTATTGAAAATTCCTTTGTCCGATAATATCAGCAGGCGCATAGAACACATGAGAAGATAATGAAGCACAAGTAATAGAAAAACTACAAATTGTTAGCACATTTGCCTTACAAGTTGATGAATCAACTGACATAAGTGAGAAGGCACATCTGCTGGCATTTATACCCATGATCGTTGAAGATGGCATTATTGAAAACTTTCTTTGTTGCAAAAAAGAACTGCCAGAAACAACAAGAGGTGAAGACATCTTTAATGTTTTGGATGCGTATTTGAAGTCCTTTGATTTATCATGGACCGATTNTTTGGAGTTGAAGCTGAAAAGGAGGTATTGAAAATTCCTTTGTCCGATAATATCAGCAGGCGCATAGAACACATGTCAGAAGATAATGAAGCACAAGTAATAGAAAAACTACAAATTGTTAGCACATTCGCTTTACAAGTTGATGAATAAACTGACATAAGAGAAAAGGCACATCTGCTGGCATTTATACCCATGATCATTGAAGATGGCATTATTGAAAACTTTCTTTGTTGCAAAAAAGAACTGCCCAAAACAACAAGAGGTGAAGACATCTTTAATGTTTTGGATGCGTATTTGAAGTCCTTTGATTTATCATGGACCGATTGTATTGGAATATGTACCTACGGAGCACCTTCAATGACTGGTTCTGTAAAAGGGTTTGTTGCTTTGGTGAAGAAGATAAATCCAAATATTGTGCTGACCCACTGCTTTATTCATAGGGAAGCATTAGTAACAAAAACTATGCCGGATGACTTAAAAACTGTGTTGGAAGATGTAGTGAAGGTTATAAATTTCATTAAAAGCAGTACATTGAAATCTAGATTATTCAAAAAAATTTGCCAAGAAATGGATGCAGCCCACTACACGTTGCTTCTACACGCCGAGGTAAGGTGGCTCTCAAGAGGACGTATTTTGTCACGTGTATATGAACTGACGGAAGAGCTATTGATATTCCTCACTTTGGAGACATCCGAGTTTATTGATCTATTCAGCGACGATGCATGGTGCACAAAATTGGCCTATTTGACAGATTTATTTGAACATCTTAACAAATTAAATGCAAGTATGCAGGGACGAAATGAGAATATTTTAACGTCTTCAGATAAAATAAAAGGTTTCACAGAAAAATTAACTCTATGGAAAAATCATATTCACCAGGGTACTCTGTCCATGTTCCCGCACACAGCGTCCAGAAATGTAGATTCTACAATGAGATCAATGATAAGTGATTCATTAGAATTGTTGGAAGAAAAAAAATGCAAATACTTTCCCAATATCGAGGTAAAGGATTTTGACTGGGTAAGAGACCCCTACAATATTTTTTGCCATTTTCGACTTCATACCTCTGCGAACAAGGATTTTCAGCGTTGACGAATATAAAAAGTAAAAACGTGAACGTCTTCTATCTGTCGAAGAAGAGCTTCGAGTGTGTTTTTCGACAATTCGCCCAAGAATAAAAAACCTTTGCTCAAATATCACATTAATTAATAGACATTATTTAATACCTTAATAGGCCTAATACCAATAATAAAGATTTAATTTTTAACCATGTATTTTTATTTACATTGCTTTTTAGGGTTTCTTATCTAAAGGGTGTCAACGGGACTCTGTTACTAAGCCTCCGCTGTCGGTTATACATATTATGGGTATACTGTACAGAACCCTCCACGCGCCAGTCCGACTCACACTTGGCTATTTTTTACTGGTGTGCCGCGAAACTTTGATGAAACGAAAAGTGTGCAGTTAAAACGAAAAGGTTGAAAACGCCTGGNTTTTTTACTGGTGTGCCGCGAAACTTTGATGAAACGAAAAGTGTGCAGTTAAAACGAAAAGGTTGAAAACGCCTGGTCTACAGACTAATATAATCAGACATAGTCTACAAACTATTATAATCATCCGATCTGACACTCAACTAGGAGATTAGCAGCTGAAAAGTGATGAGAAATGAAACAGTGCCATACAGCTTAGTACATAGTTCGTTAAAAAAATCCACAGACTTGTTAGGTACGTAACTCGGATTGTACTAGAAGTTATGATTACATCTTGCAGCTATATTAATTACTTGCAAGCTGCACGCATACCAAAAGAGTATTTATAGCTGGAAACACAAACAATCACAGCGGAAGAACCCTACATACTTACATTTTCAGAAGAAAGCTTCATGCACTTGGCATAATGTTCTGTCATCTCATCTGCCGTGAGGCCAGACAGAGCTGACACCAATGGTGTTGACTTTTCAGACACAGAAATGGACGAACTACGGTCAATGGTGGTGGAAGAAATCCTCTCTCGCTCTGCCNTGGTGTTGACTTTTCAGACACAGAAATGGACGAACTACGGTCAATGGTGGTGGAAGAAATCCTCTCTCGCTCTGCCGCATCATCATTCTGGTAATAAAAATTCATAAATGCAAATAATAAATTAAAAACTTTTGCAATGCTTTAAAACAGACAGTATAACCTAGGTTCAATAAATTCATAAGACAAGTGTATAGTAACCATTACGGTTTTTAATTGTACTTGATATAAACCAACTTCACAAACATTATGTTATCAGCACAGGACTGTTCCCACGCTGCTTTCTTGGGGTAACCCTCAGACGGCCATACCAACCTTTTGGAGTGTAACAGCACAACACACCGGCCTCCAAAAGATGAAAGACTGAGCTATGCTCAACCAGCACAAGAGCATTCAGCCAATGCCAGAGTTGACCAATTCTGAGCGCCAAATTGGTACTACAGAATGCCATCTACTCCCCTCTGACAGTATGATGGAATACAATAAAAGTGTTTCGCTGTAACTCTTTTTAACTTGTTATAGGAGGATCCACAAATGTCTCGGTGGTTTAGACTTCAGCCTTCCACTGCAGGAGTTCCCGGTTCAATCCTAGGCCTCAGTGGGTGAAGAAATTTTCAGCCCAGCCTTCTATCAGTCACCAAGACACTACCCACAGGTGGGAAAACTGTAAGGATTTACATTTACAAGCGATTCTAAAATTATGTACACCAAAATGGGCACCTGAAACAAAACAACTGTCATCCAAGCAGAACACTAGCAAAGACTGGTTTCAACATGGTGAAATAACATTCTATCCACTTGCAAATGTGTATCAATCATGCAGATTTCCTGATGCATTACTCTAATTAACCTTGTTTTAGTTGCACAATTTTTAACAATTCCAGAATTTAATTGCGAGTTTTCACTTGAAACATGCATTTATTGTGTAAACACTTTTTTTTTTCACATGCTTGGACAAAAATAAACATACCAACAGATAGTACACTGTGTGTTTCAAGATCTAGTTTAATGTACGTTTGCCACCCAAAAAACTAGCGCTACTATGAAAAAAAGTTTAGTATACAGTTTGCTGTGTGTTTGTGACGAAGAGTAAGAGGAGATGTACAGGCAATTGTATGTGTGACGACGATGCATAACAGAATGTGTGGCAAGGGGACGTGTGCATGTGACAAAACGAGAGTAATTACCACCACATATTCCTTTCTCTTTCAAAAGACATGAGATCTAAATTAAAACTTGGTTTGTACATTTTTTGCATAAATGGATGAGAGAAAGTTTTGATTTAACTAATGTTAATTGTGAGGGTTTACATACTATTTTAATTCTTAAATCATGCTACCATCAAGGCAATGAAAAATTCTCAAGTAACCAAGTTGGAAAAATAAACATACAAAGATTGCAAGTGTTGCATCAATTATAGCCAGGTCGCTGTGCTTGTGTTGTAATGTGTTTGTTCTTATTGTTATAACAGTGCTTGTGAAATGCTTATATCAATTGTGCCTGAGGTTATGGAAGCAGATGGAAAGGGGAAGGCAGTCCATGCTGATAAGAACTGTGAGGGAGNGGTTATAACAGTGCTTGTGAAATGCTTATATATCAATTGTGCCTGAGGTTATGGAAGCAGATGGAAAGGGGAAGGCAGTCCATGCTGATAAGAACTGTGAGGGAGTAGCATGTGTTGCGGGAAGAGTTGGTGATAGTGACGGGAGTTGAGCGATTTAGGATGGGACTGAAGAGTGAAAAAGGCTGAGGGAGGGAAGGAAGTGCTTGCTACAGGGCGATAGTTGAAATTATTATTAACAAGTTACGCTAATCCCCATAAAATAGTTCATACTGTATGTGATGCGGTTATTATCTGTCAGAAGGATACAGATAATTGAGCAAATCTTTATAAGGGTTAACAACCTCACCTCAGGTAAATCCACGGATGCTACCGAGACAGCTCCAAAAGATTTTCTACGCAATGGCGAATCAGCGCTGACGACAGTAAGAGAACGTCTCGCCACCAAACTATGCCTTGACTTGTTCATTTTAGCGGTTAGTCTTGACACTTAAATCATCAAACGAAGCACAGATCTTATATCACGACCGTCTTCTCACGTAATTTTCGTACACTGCACATCTACACAAAGCTAGTTAAATTGCACTGATGTAAAAACCAACACTGACATGACAACGTTTTTTTTTAAACTTGACATATTATTTTTTATTTTACTTAATAATCACAATCTTAAAAAGTCATAACAAACAGAACCCAACCAAACTAATAGAAACTTAGCGCCAACCGACATAATATCAAACACCAGCTTAGCCAAGGCAACAATAAATATCGACAGTGTAAAGATAATATTATATCGAAAGTATCAAAACTTTACTAACAGGCTTAAAAAAGCGATTACATTTATTATAGTTGTAAAATAAAAACAACACAGAAAATGTTTTTAAATATGATTCAACCATCGCTTCTATTATATTTTTTGTAAGCGTTGCTAGAATGATTTTGATTGTCATCTGATGTAGTTGGCCATTGGTCGTGATTTTGTTTACTATTGCACATTGCACGTATCTTTTCGTGTGGACCAAATACAGTAGATATTCGTGTCGTGGTTGCATTTCCGTCTCGCATCGTATCATACGCGTTTGTGGCTGCGGGAGGTTGGTGTGTGCTTCGCGACGCTGCCACACAGTGGATCGGTAGTTAGCACGTCATGTTAGATAGTAATTTTGGGAAGAAAATACCCTCGAATATTTCAGTGTATGTATTGCACGTATATTACATTTCTGCTAGCTCAATATTCCTGTAACGGAGCTTCATCGCAGTACAATTTCGTTTTTCATATTTTCTTACCAGCTTATTAATTGAATTGCGTTTGCGATTTGAGATATGTGTATTTTAATATTATCTTTGTAGTAAGTGTGATAAGTAAATTTTTGTAGAAGGCTTAGTTTTAAATTTTTAATTAAGCATGTAAACGCGAGACTTAGTGACAGGGTTTTACACCAAGGGCGCATTTCTGAAGGGCGTATCTCGAAACTGGGGGCGGGGTACCGCGACATTAAGTATATCTGTATACTACAGTTACGTGTAAGCGACGTTTAATTGGTCAAGTTTTTGTACCATGCTTAGTTTTCATTTTTTAAGCAAATAAACTTTTAACTTAATAATAATAATAACAACAACCAACACGTGCAATTAGGCTACCGCCCGGTGGCGAGCTCTTTCACCTCTCCCCTACCCGACCAAACTCCTAGTCAACACCCTTCCTGAACTCCCCCCCCCCCTTTCAGGTTACCAATTCCTCCCGCAACACATGCCACTCCCTCACAGACCTCACAAGCATAGACTGCCTACCCTGCCCCGTCCTCCACAGCCTCTGAAGCTTCTCACTGTTGTTGTTTCCTCCCTCTAAACACCCCTTTACTTAGCTGGCAGCGTAAACTTCCCCACCCTCCCTCTCCATTCCCACCCTGCACATTCTGACCAGTCTTTCAACTTTTGGTAATTATCCAGTTTAGGGGCTTTTCTATAAAAAAAAAGCCCCGGAAAGTGGTAGTTTCCACTCCTTCCTTATAAACCTCACTACCTTAGTTTTTCTTACTTTTATCTTCATTTTATTCTCCATGGTCCACATCCATATCCGGTCAATGTCTGCCTGCAAGTTTTCACCCCCTTCCACCACTGCATACAATACACAATCATCTACAAACCACCTAATTTTCCCCTAGTTCCCAAACCCATGTCATTTACCATTGTGGTAAACAACAGATGGCCCAGCACGCTTCCTTGCGGCACCCCTGACGTAACCTCACCTTCCTCCGATTTTGCCTCCCCCATTTCATCCTCTGTCTTCGCCCCCTGAGAAAGTCCGCAATCCACTCCACTACCCACTTGTCCAGTATCAGCTCATCCGCTGTCTTCATCAAAGTCCCATGTGGTACCTTATCAAATGCTGTCTCTAGTAATAACCCTCAATCACTATTAACCTCCCTAGGATGTTCAACTAAGGGTGCATTTTGGAAGGGCGACAATTTTGCATTTATCGGTGTGCTTTTGCTTTGCATTTAAACGTTTTCTGTGTTAAGTTGGTTGCTTCCGGTTTTTGTGCTTGCCCGTTTCTCGTAGGGAGAGAATACCACTGGAGCAAAGTTAAATTCGAATCACAGATTCACTTCACAAGTACTCTTTAAAACGTAGCAACAAACAACATTTGAAAAAAATTTCAAAATCAGTGTAGCAACATGCGAGTATGCATTCTTGTCTTATTTTTTTTTTTTTTTTGTTACACTTGCATAACTACATTTAAAAACTTAGTGTCTACTAACCCTTGAAAAAAAAAACCAGAATCAATGTAATACAAACTAAGTATGCATTCCCCCCTTATTTATATTTTTATATTTTCCACATTTGTGATACCATTTTATGTTACACTTCCACCATAAGTACTCTTAAAAACCTAGTGAAAACTTTGAAAAAAATAACCAATTTTATTTTTAAATTTTGCACACTTGCACAGAGATTTTATATTACACTTTTGCAAGTACAATTAAATATCTAGTTTTCACTAACCTTTTGACGTGTCCCTGATTGGTGGAGTACTCCGAGAGAGGCAGGTCCTGGGTTGCCCGGGGTTCAGCCGGCAGCTGTCGCTTCTTCACGTAGCGAGTCAAGTGACCTGGCTGCTTTGGCATAGATTACTGGCGTCGGGGGAAAAGGGGAAAGGATTGACTCGCTGCACAGAAGGGAGCAAGATTCGGGTCAGAGATGAGCCGCTGCCCAACACAGAGCAAGACCCGGAATAAGGGGCGAGGTACAGCCACTGCCCTGAAGAGAGCAAGCCTCGAGGGGTAGAAGAAAGAAGGGAGGTGAGCTGCTGCCCCAAATGGAGCAAGACTCGAGGGGCAGAAGAAAGAAGGGAGGTGAGTTGCTGCCCCGAATGGAGCAAGACTCGATGGTTAAAGGAGAGAAGGGAGGTGAGCCGCTGCCACGAATGGAGCAAGACTCGAGGGTTAGAAGAAAGAAGGGTGGTGAGCCACTGCCCCGAATGGAGCAATACTCGAGGGGAAGAAGAAAGAAGGGAGGTGAGCTGCTGGCCCGATTGGAACAAGACGCAAGGGGAAGAGGAGAGAAGTGAGTTGTGCCTCTGCACTGAAGGGAGCAAGACTCGCGTGGAAGGAGGAGTGAAGGGGGGTGAACTTCTGCTCCGAAGGGGGCAAGACTCAAGCAAAAGAGGAGATAAGGGAGGTGAGCATTTGCACTGAATAGAGCAATACTCGTGGTGTAGAAGAAAGAAGGGAGGTGAGCCGCAGCCCCGAATGGAGTAACACTCGATGGGTAGAAGAAAGAAGGGAGGTGGGCCGCTCCCCGAATGGAGCGAGACTCGATGGGTAGATGAGAGAAGGGAGCTGTGTCGCTGCCCCGAAGGGATAAAGNGAGGTGAGCAGCTGCACTGAATAGAGCAATACTCGTGGTGTAGAAGAAAGAAGGGAGGTGAGCCGCATCCCCGAATGGAGCAACACTCGATGGGTAGAAGAAAGAAGGGAGGTGAGCCGCTCCCCCGAATAGAGCAAGGCTCGATGGTTAGAGAAGAAAAGGGAGCAATACTCGTTGTGTAGAAGAAAGAAGGGAGGTGAGCCGCAACCCCGAATGGAGCAATACTCGAGGAGAAGAAGAAAGAAGGGAGGTGAGCTGCTGCCCCGAAGAGAGTAAGAATCGAGGGGTAGAAGAAAGAAGGGAGGTGAGCCACTGCCCCGAATGGAGCAAGACTCGAGGGTTAGACGAAAGAAGGGAGGTGAGCTGCTGGCCCGATTGGAACAAGGCGCAAGGGGAAGATGAGAGAAGTGAGTTGTGCCTCTGCACTGAAGGGAGCAAGACTCGAGCGGAAGAGGAGATAAGGGAGGTGAGCATTTGCACTGAAAAGAGCAATACTCGTGGTGTAGAAGAAAGAAGGGAGGTGAGCCGCAGCCCCAAATGGAGTAACACTCGATGGGTAGAAGAAAGAAGGGAGGTGAGCCGCTCCCCGAATGGAGCGAGACTCGATGGGTAGATGAGAGAAGGGAGCTGTGTCGCTGCCCCGAAGGGATAAAGNGCCGCTCCCCGAATGGAGCGAGACTCGATGGGTAGATGAGAGAAGGGAGCTGTGTCGCTGCCCCGAAGGGATAAAGACTCGAGTGGTCGAGTAGAGAAGGGGGGTGAGCTACCGCCCCGAAGGGAGCAAGACTCGGTGGGTACAGGAGAGAAGGGAGGTGAGATGCTGCCCCGAATGGAGTAAGACTCGAGGGGAAGAGGAGAGATGGGTGTTGTGCCACTGCCCTGAAGGGAGCACGACTCGATTGGAAGAGGAGAGAATAGAGGTGAGCCACTACCCCGAATGGAGCAAGACTCGTGAGGAAGAGGTGAGAAGGAAGGTGAGCCTCTGCCCCGAACAGAGCAAGGCTCGATGGGAAGAGGAGAGAAGGGAAATGAGCTGCTGCCCCGAATGGAGCAATACTTGTGGGTTAGAAGAAAGAAGAGAAGTGATCCACTGCCCCTAATGGAGCAATTCTCGAGGGGTTGAAGGGAGGTGAGCTGCTTCCCCGAATGGAGCAAGACTCGAAGCATAGAGGAGAGAAGGGTGTTGAGCCGCTGCCCCGATTCGTGAAGGACTCGGGGGGAGAGGAATAAAGGGAAGTGAGCTGCTGCAGCGAATGGAGCAATACTCGAGGCGTAGAGGAGAGAAGGGTGGTGAGCCGCTGTCCCGAAACGCGAAGGACTCGAGGGGAGAGGAGTAAAGGGAAGTGAGCTGCATCCCCGAATGGAGCAAGACTCGATGTGAAGAGGAGAGAAGGGAAGTGTGCTGCTGCCCCGAATTGAGCAATACTTGAGGGGCAAAGGAGAGAAGGGAAGTAAGCTGTTGCCCCGAGTGGAGCAAGACTCGAGGGGTAGATGAGAGAAGGGAGTTGTGTCGTTGCCCTGAAGGGAGTAAGACTCGAGGGGTAGACGAAAGAAGGGAGGTGAGCTGCTGTCCCGAATGGAGCAAAAATCGAGGCATAGAGGAGAGAAGGGTGGTGAGCCACTGCCCCGAATCGAGGAGGACTTGAGGGGAGATGAGTAAAGGGATGTGAGCTGCAGCCCCGAATGGAGCAAGACTCGATGGGAAGAGGAGAGAAGGGAGGTGATCCGCTGCCCCGAATGGAGCAAGACTTCGGGGGAGGGGAGAGAATTGAAGTGAGCTACAGCCCCGAATGGAGCAAGACTCGAGGCGTAGTGGAGAGAAGGGTGGTGAACCGCTGTCCCGAATCGAGGATGACTCGAGGGGTGATGAGTAAAGGGATGTGAGCTGCAGCCCCGAATGGAGCAAGACTCTTGGGAAGAGGAAAGAATGGAAGTGAGCTACTGCCCCGAATGGAGCAAGACTCGAGAGGTAGTGGAGAGAAGGGGTGGTGAGCCGCTGCCCCGAATCAAGGAGGACTCGAGGGGTGTTGAGTAAAGGGATGTGAGCTGCAGCCCCGAATGGAGCAAGACTCTTGGGAAGAGGAGAGAAGGGAAGTGTGCTGATACCCAGAATGGAGCAAGACTCGTGGGGCAGAGGAGAGAAGGGAAGTGAGCTACTGCCCCGAATGGAGCAAGACTCGTGGGGCAGAGGAGAGAAGGGAAGTGAGCTACTGCCCCGAATGGAGCAAGACTCGAGGGGTAGATGAGAGAAGGGAGTTGTGTCGCGGCTCCGAAGGGAGTAAGACTCGAGCGCTGGAGGGGAGAAAGGTGGTGAACTGCTGCCCTGAAGAGGCTAGACTCGAGGGGTAGCAGAAAGATGGGAGGTGAGCCGCTGCACCGATTGGATTAAGACTCGAGGGGTAGAATAAAGAAGGGAGATTAGCTGCTGCCCCGAATGAAGCAAGACTCGTGGGGAAGAGGAGAGAAGGGAGGTGAGCCGCTGGATGGAGTAAGACTCCAGGTGTTAGAGGAGAGATGGGAGTTGTGCCACTGCCCCAAAGTCCGCAAGACTCGAGGGGTATACGAGAGAAGGGAGGTGAGCTGCTGCCCCGAATGGAGTAAGACTCGAGGGGCAATAGAAAGAAGGGTTTTGAGCCGCTTTCCTAAATGAAGCAAGACTCTAGTTGTACAGGAGAGAAGGTAGGTGAGCAGGTGCCCCGAATGGATTAAGACTTCGAGGGGTAGAAGAAAGAAGGTAGGTGAGCAGGTGCCCCGAATGGATTAAGACTTCGAGGGGTAGAAGAAAGAAGGTAGGTGAGCTGCTGTCCCGAATGGACCAAGACTCGAGTGGAAGAGGAGAGAAGGGAGGTGAGCCGCTGCCCCGAATGGAGCAAGACTTCGGCGGAGGGGAGAGAAGGGAAGTGAGCTACTACCCCGAATGGAGCAAGACTCGAGGGGCAGAAGAAAGAAGGGTTGTGAGCCGCTGCCCCGAATGAAGCAAGACTCGAGTTTGAGGAGGAGAGAATGGAGGTTAGTTGCTGCCCCGAATGGTACAAAACTCTNCCCCGAATGAAGCAAGACTCGAGTTTGAGGAGGAGAGAATGGAGGTTAGTTGCTGCCCCGAATGGTACAAAACTCTAGGGGAAGAGGAGAGAATGGAGGTGTTCCATTGGCCCGAAGAGAGCAAGACTCGAGGGGAAGAGGAGAGAAGGGAGTTGTGCCGGTGCCCCGAATGGAGCAAGATTCGATACAAGGACAAGGGAAGAGGAGGCGACCAAAAATCATTACAAATTGTCAATATAAACCATTTACTTTATTGTCCCAACCAAAGGAAGATTGATACCTGTGGTAGTGATCAGTCAAAAATCATTCAATATATGCACAGTACAAAATAGTAAATCAGCATTACAGCAAACAATAACTTGTTTCATTGTGTACAATTCACTGTAAGAATATTACAGACAGGTCATGTGGAGTTTAAATATACATTATGTACATAGCTTATTAATAATATGTCTACATCACAATTATATTATTTATATAGCGCTTCAACCAATAATATATTAATAATAGGCCAAATAGTAACTTAAAAACTCAAATTTTGAGGCTCACCTCAAGTTTCGGAATTTTTATTGACGAAAATGGGATGACCTACTGAACAGTTGCTACATACACACTATAATTAGTATCTGAATAATAATCATAATATTTTTATACTGCCATATCCCGTAAGAGATTAGTTATAGATCTAATGATGACTTAGAAGCACAAATTTCAAGGCGTGCCTCAAATTTTGGAATTATTTTCTATCAAGTAATACCTAACTTACGCACCATTCCAAGATCGGAGAACTACTGTCCCAAAACCAATTGCCTTCTCCCTGAATCTAATGGTTTTTATACAAAGGGTTTAATACGTAACAGAAAATTTTAGCCAAGTTTTCAAAATTTAAAAAATAAATTAAATTTGAGCAGGGTACTCGCCCTTTAAAAATGATTCTGATTTCGGAGCCATACTGTCTGAAAACCAAATGATGTCGCTCTGAGTCTGATATTTCTCTGCAACGAGCATTCAGTATGTAACAAAATTTCTGTATTCAAGTATGCAGTATAATTCAAAATTTTCATGGAAAAAATATCGATTTTTTGCACTACTCCAAGTTTGGGGAACTACTATCCCAAAACCCAAATGCGTTCACACTGAATCTAATGATCCTTAATACAAAATGTTTAATGCATAACAGATGGAATTTGCACAAGTATCCAAAATTAAAAAAAAAAAATTGATGGGAAGTATTTATACTCAGATTTTATTACATTGACTGTATATTTTTTAAAGGTCTGTATACACTTGGTTTTTAAGTGTACTCGTAGAAGTGTAACAGAAAATTTTATCACAAATAATCAAACTAACAAAAAAATTAATGGAGTATTCATACTCAGAGTTTGTTACATTGATTGTATACGTTTTAAAGGTTTGTTTACACTTGATTTTTTAGTGTACTTGTGGAAGTGTTTTGTTGTGAAACCACGTGTAGTCGAGGATTCCTGGATGTGCACAACAACCTGGTGGAACCAACAAACAGTAATTGTCTTTTTTTACTTTGTCAGGAGGTGGCAATTCTCGCACTAACACAATACACATGCAGCTTTGCTTTTATGGCAGCTCGTTGACATGTGTGTGTGTGTGTGTGTGTGGAAAATCCTATTTCTCGCAACAGCGTATTCAACAACCTCTTTAGTGAGCCCAGCTATCTGTTTCTCACTTCCTGCACCATTGCAATCCGGCAGTTTTGGAAATCCTCCTTTATGCACATCCAACAGTGTTCCCTTTGTCGCCAGTTTCTTCGCCAAATATTGAATTGTCAACTTTGCAGGTTGTTTCCGGCTCCCAAACTGTGCAGTGCATTCTTGCTGGCACGCCCTTAAGGACACTGTTTGCAAGTACCTGTTCACAATAAACACACGCTGCTCCACAGAGTAGACTCCTACTCTACTGAAACAAACCTGAATCGCTACGGCATCAGGTGTATTGCGACAGCAGGGACAAGAACTCGGAATGAACAGTCGCGTCCACACAGGTGATGATTAAATTGTCCAGATTTATGTGGTTGCCCATGCAAGGACTAGAGAGACTATAGCGCCACCTCCAATGACATCACCAGGCTTCTCATATACCAGTGTCTGTCTGCTCATTTCATATTTTATGAGGAAACATAAGGGGCCAAAAAAGTGTGAGACGTTTTGTATTACAGAAACAATAAAATTTATATTTTTATTGTACCATGAAACTACTTTATGCCCAAAAGTTTTTTCATAAATTGTGTAGTTCCATACCCAGTAGTATGGTATTGTCACCATTGTGTTTAAAGCTGACATAGTGGTGACATATTAACCTTATTAGGTTCACTTCATAATAAATTATACCGTTCAGGCTTATATTTTTGTTAGTCTTAATATTTATTAATTTTTTATTTTATGAATTTGTTGCCATGCACTGAATGCTTTATGAGAACCGAACCTACAGTTTCTATGATTGATGCGAGTGAGTTACAAGTGCAAATGGGAGTAATTGTAGCAAATAAAGCTATTTGCTTCTATGCTGAGAAATGTGCAATCTTTGCTTTGCCAAAGTGCATTGAAATTTGTGTCTCCATCATTTCAGTGACGGTGAAGAAGTGCCTCTTGTATTGGCTGATCTGCCTTGGCTGGCGGCGGCGGACAAGTGTTGTATCAGCCTTGTACACGAGGTGAGTTGCTGACCAATGTTGTCTTATAATGACTGCTTTCTTAGCACATGCGTGTGTGTGTAACTCCATTTCAGTGCTTTCATAGGTGTGTTATAATTCTGTGGTAAGCTGCAAAAAGCACGCAGGTCTAACTTTGACTTAGGTACGCACCAGGGGCAGATCCAAAGAGGTGGCCCCCCCTGCCCCCTCTGGAGCATGTCCTTTAAAATAATTTTGCATTTTTTGGTATTAATAAATGCATTTAAGTCAACTGACAGCAGATAGAATCATCACATCCAAGTAAAAGACGTTTAATTATTGTTATTTTCAATCAGTGCCAGCTTGGAAAATGCAGAATGACGAGGGTTAGTAGGTGTTTGNAAGACGTTTAATTATTGTTATTTTCAATCAGTGCCAGCTTGGAAAATGCAGAATGACGAGGGTTAGTAGGTGTTTGTGACGTCAGCGGTACCGAGAGGTTTTTCTTGCCACCAACAACTAAGCAGTCACGCAGGTACGAGCCCTCCTCTACANTGACGTCAGCGGTACCGAGAGGTTTTTCTTGCCACCAACAACTAAGCAGTCACGCAGGTACGAGTCCTCCTCTACATCCCTCCCGCTACGCTTCTTCCCCTCAAGCTGCACGGGCCGCTACTACTTTCTGATTGGTTTAGTTGCAAGTGCAAGTCAGGCGCTACAGGTGAAGACAGGCGCCATTGTTGACTAAGCGCTGATGTTTGTGTATAGCGCAAAGAAGGCCTATAATGGCAAGCTGAAGCAAGTTATTAANAAGTGCAAGTCAGGCGCTACAGGTGAAGACAGGCGCCGTTGTTGACTAAGCGCTGATGTTTGTGTATAGCGCAAAGGAGGCCTATAATGGCAAGCTGAAGCAAGTTATTAATTTTATTTATTACTTTACGTCTCGTCGAGATTAAGGCCATTAGACGGAGACGTAAAACAGTTCAACTTTTGAAGGGAATCAGGGAAGGACTCAGCCACGGGCGATGAAGCTATTTCACAAGAACATGGAAAATAAAGTATCCGGATGCTGGTCGGACTGAGATTTGGACTTTGAGTCCTCCCGAATAGAAGTTAAATATTCAACCACTGCGCCACCTTGCTAGGTGCTAAAACAAGTTGTTTGGTAATTGTTGGAGATCATTTCAACATTTTGATTACACCTAAGTGCGTATGCAACAATGAGTTGAGATGTAAATTTTTTAAAGATTACTTCACCTGCTGATATGATTTGCTCTAGTCAGAAAAAATGTTTTATATTTCTGTAAGTCACAGATACTACACAACCAAGACCAAGTTACCTATCTTACTTCTTTGACATCTCACTAAGTTATTTTATGATCCTGTTTACATCTCATACACATTATTTTGGATTTTTTAAATACATTTTTTTTCATAATCTTAATGCAGACTGTGTTTAATTTCATAGTTTAGTAATTTATATACTAATTGAGAAAGCATTTTACAAACCATAACCCAAGAACATTTTGAGCTAGTTTTTTTTCAGACCAGCTTCATAGCATTTTTAAGTAGCAAATACACTTTTGAGTATAACAAGATCTCAATGTATTTTGTCCACAGTAATTAATTTACAAAACTTAGAAACTGTTCCATTCAAACTCTAATTAACTCATTGCATTTCGGTTTGTGCGCTCTTCAGTAAGCGAACCGCAGCCACATCTTGCCCATTAATCCTCGAAAATTGACTCGAGTCCAGCTGTTACTTTGATAGTGCTATGTAATACCTTCCTGCTCTTGACCTTGAACAATGATTTAAGCAGGGAAACAGTGGCCTGGTGTAACCGCCACTGAGAGCGACTGATATATTCTACCCTTCACACCCCCCAGCACATCAGGCGCTAGTTCTCAGTGCAATATTTGCACTTTATTTGAGTTTGTGTTCTTCCTCTACGACGGTNTTTGAGTATAACAAGATCTCAATGTATTTTGTCCACAGTAATTAATTTACAAAACTTAGAAACTGTTCCATTCAATCTCTAATTAACTCATTGCATTTCGGTTTGTGCGCTCTTCAGTAAGCGAACCGCTGCCACATCTTGCCCATTAATCCTCGAAAATTGACTCGAGTCCAGCTGTTACTTTGATAGTGCTATGTAATACCTTCCTGCTATTGACCTTGAACAATGATTTAAGCAGGGAAACAGTGGCCTGGTGTAACCGTCACTGAGAGCGACTGATATATTCTACCCTTCACACACCCCAGCACATCAGGCGCTAGTTCTCAGTGCAATATTTGCACTTTATTTGAGTTTGTGTTCTTCCTCTACGACGGTACTTTCAGAGTGAGGGTAAAGGAGACGAAACCTTGTGCAGGTAGCCACTTCCTTTTTCCCTCCTCTGCCTTGCCTTGCTCGTGACAGAGAACATTTGCACATCTGCAGTCCCCAGGTTAGTATCGCCTTGTTTCTGTTGAAGTTGATAACTGAGCTGAACAAGTAGTCATTTTTTCACTCGTGGCAGAATTGTGACATTGCAGAACTGTGCAGAAATATAAAGGTACAAATCTAAAATATTTTTAGTTTCCTAACTGGGGATACACCAAGAATATAAAGCTAGGTGGGTTGTTGCATTGAAGATACTGTTTATTCTGGTGTGATTCTACCTGAAAATAAACTGCATTGTCAAGATGGAATTCATGCCATAAATTTAGTCATTGTTTCATTATTACTATTCTACATCAATTTTATAAATTTACATTGCGCATATAAAATTTTTATCCCAAGCAGTGAGTATAAGGATTGCCGAATTGTAATTGTATTGGAGTTACTGTAATTTTTCTTAAAGAAACGCATGCATTCATTATTGCATGCTGTCAAATTGTGTGACTTTTTCTGTTATTAATTTAACTTGATTGCATTTATTGTTTTTTTTGTATCAGTAAACTGTTCCATCAAAAACAGGGTACATAGTATGCAAAAGGATCTTTAAATTGTGTGTTTATTGTACTGTATTTCATTTTTCATAATCTTCTTTCTTTCTTCTATGTGTAATTTTAGAGAGCAATTAGTGGAATATATCTACATAAATTTTGTCACTTTTGTTCTATAATTCGATTAACTTTTCTGCATCTACGTATTTTTATATTCTTAAACTGTTCATCCAAAACAGCGAAGCATGTGTGCATGTGTAATATGTATATTACACACATATGTGCACATGTATATATCTACTACACGTGCACGTAAAAAACAGCTGCGTATAAGTAAGTCTGACTAAGGAAGGGTGACCACCCCTTAACAAATACTTGNCATTTTCAAAAGTCTCTTCCAGTCGTGAACTGACTATACACGTGCACGTAAAAAACAGCTGCGTATAAGTAAGTCTGACTAAGGAAGGGTGACCACCCCTTAACAAATACTTGGATCTACCCTTGGTACGTGGTACGCACTTTTATAGTTTTAACTGAATACAGAAAATACATAGTTGAAAATGTAAAGTATGTTCTGCCTGTACAACCTAATGAAACTGACTTACGTTCTTATTTTTGTAGCTAATATTGTAAGACTGATCAAAATGTGACTGATGGTCGCCATACCTGACAGTTATTTTGTGGCGTACATGCTCTTTTGCACCAACCATAGAATTATAGTTGCCATATAGGTTGTGCTCACTGTTGCCCAGTGGAAGGTAACTTGTTACAGTTTTGTAGGCTTTTCTGAAGAGAATGTCTCAGGTATGGTGAGCAATCCATGCAATAGTGTAAGGCCTTAGCAGTTAAGCAAAGCACTGTCGAGCAAATAGGATCTATAACAGATTGAGGAGTGATTTGTTCGCTCCCTTGGTGGAGATGGGCTAGAAATAAACCAAAGGCTAGTAAATGATGTGGAACTGACATGGTTTCAATTTATTCCCATGATCTCTCATTACACCTCTGGATAGTACCGTTGGTAATAGCTCTCTCAGGGCTTTCTTTTCCATTGGGTTTTGAGCTGATGCATGGGGAAATGGGTAGCTCGAGGCTGACTTCAAGCTTGCTTGACATGCGATCCCAGTGTGTTTGAAGGCACGCTGCACCGAGGAGAAAGTGTTATGGACAGGCAGCATAGGAAGTTATAGAAAAGGCTCCTAAATACTGATTTAGAATATTTTAATGCGCAAAAAAACTAGGCTGGTCCTGTTGTGGCGTGGGTAACAGTGATGCCCGGCAGTATCACCATCATTGGGAGCCATGAGCTGTTATAAATTTGAGTTACTTTCACGTAGAATGCTATTACAAATTCCTCACATAAAATATCATAAATATGTCTGTTAATTTAAATTTTGGTTAACTTGAACTTCTGGCATAAAACCCACAGGATGTGACTAAAGATAGCTGCACAGACAAAATTTTAATTTTGTCTGGCCACCTAAGATTTAATAATTCTGAATTTCCAAGAAAAAGCATTCTGCAGATAAGGACTGTACTAACTTACAAATTTACAAATTCTAAAACCCTTTTCGGGCATTGATAACAGTTGTGATTTACAGTCATTGTCTGTTATCAATGTGATGAACTACAGTATTTAGTGTAATTTTCTTTCTCCGTTTTCAATAAGAAAATGTAAGAAAGGTGAAAACATTCTGCAACCCCAGGTTACATAGGTTATCACATAGGCACTGGTTTACATGCCTGGTCTGGTGCTTGGGAGGTGGTTGTGTCACCCAGTCAGGGCTAATTATATTTATATATTTCACTAGTCTTATTAGCAATGAGCAAAAAACAACTGAGTTGAGTTGTCAGCAAGTGTGTTACCGGAGTGACGTCAGGAGTTCGAGACTGCATGCATGTAGTTTTAGGACTAGCAACTAGTTATTGTGTGTCTTTTTATTAATTTTCTTTGAATATGACAGCTGAAAAGACAAAATCAGTTGTCGCCGTCGGGCGCTTAAGACCCTGTCGAGTGTGGTGCTCACTGTCCCTAAGAAATGCTGTTTGAATGGCTGTATGTTCATGGGTGCCAGCTAGCTGCAGGACTAACACTGATGAGATCACGAATCCGGGTGGATTTCTAATTGCCTGCGTGGCGGCCGTGAGCACAGGCAACTGCGGTCCGGCTACGTGGTGTCTAGGCCCGCACAACTGCATAGTTATGGTTGGAATTGGACTACATTCTCTTATTTATGTGGGCAAAGATTAGGTAGAACAAACGTCTCTCGGACACGGTTCTAAAGAGCATGAGTTTTATCACCTAGTAAACGCATATTACACTTGAACACTTGATACATTGCAAGACACGAAAATTAACACAGATCCTCTCAAAATAATAATTATGTAGGGAGATTGAATCTTGCACTAGAGACAATTACTGTGATACCCACGCAAGATCATCGCTGGCTGCGATATTTAGCGATTAAAAAATCTGCCGGAAGTTGGCCGGGCCGGTATGTGTAAAAGTCCATGCACCCGCACACATGGTGCAGCAATAAAAAACTAATAGTAAAATAATTATGGCGTGTCGTCGGGCATAAGGGGCTGGGGTCCGGCGCCGGCCGGCCGCCATGTTGTGACATCACCCAACCATCTAGGATACAGGTGACCTTGACCTTAACCCATGACCTTAACCTTGAGCCCATATTTATGACCCCCATGACTGTGAACCCAATTTTTGTTTAGTACCAAAAAATTTATAAAATAAATTTTTTTTAAAATTCTAACTTTTATAAAAAACATTATTTAAAAATGTATACAAATATTTGAATATGCTACAATTATAACTTTAACACAAACATGTTCAAAAGGCTCTGCTATTTGCCCAAGTTAAACTATTTTTCACGTAAGCATTAAAAAAATAATTATTGTATTTTTTATTACAGAAAAAAAATTCTAAAGCATAGCACATACTTGCAGGTGTATCAATCCGACGTGATCGCTGACAGCCGTGTATTGTCTTCACCTGTCTCTTACCTTGGACTCGTCTGTTGTTTCTGTGGGACATCATTCGCTGTCCACAAGAATAGGTTCCGACATGAAAGGTCGTGTGTGCTGTAATGACGCAGTATTATTAATTTTCGGGATATGCGGTTCATTTTCTTTCGTTTAACGGGACTTCGTAATGTTTTATCGGTATTTGAAATTAAAGCCATGGGAGTGCGTTTATTGTGGTAGTTATCTTTATCGGGCATCCGTTTTGCCGTTTCGAAAGTCATAGTTTTTATTTAGCATCATCATTAGATTAGATATCTGACTGCGTCATCAGGTTTTGTTCGGGAAGTTCGATTATCTTTTAACTGAAGAAGCAGTTTGAATGGCTACGCAGTTCAGCGAGCGTGGGAAAAGGAAGCCGGCCCACGCCAGGCCCTTATCTGAGGAGAGGGGGGTGATAGGTTCGCGACAAATACAGTGTGTGCCTATTACCGGCGAGTCAGTCGACACCCAGTGCTCCAGTAGACGACACTCAGTACTCCAGCAGTCGACACTCATTGCTCCAGCCGTCGACAACCAGTGATTCGTCGAGGCCGCGTCGGGCGTGGCAATAGCCCCCACACCTGCAATTTAATCCTGCTCGTTGATTTCTCCGCCGGTGTGGGAGGTTGGTAATTACTCGGGCGATGCCAGTTTTTTAAGATGAGAACACTCAAATAACGACTGTGGCGCTGCTCTCTACTTTGTCCGTGTATCGGTGAAACCTGTTCGTACTCTGCATACCTGAACGCTGTATGTGAACTATTGCGTCTTTCTGATAAATAAAAGTAGAGAATAATAAACCGGAACTTGACTTCTTTATTTAAAATTTAATTGGTGCCTTTTTTAAAGAGTTTCATGTTGCTACCACTGAGCAAACCGAGCGGTAATTTCCAGCCGTCAATACCTTGACGAGCATCTTTACAAATATGGTGGCCCGAACGCGAGGTTGCAACAGTACAAATATGGCGCCTATCGCGAGGCTGCCACGTTACAGTGCATAACCCATACAGAGATGCACCTCAGATTTGCAAGCGGTGTATCATCACCATCAACCGGAAGGACGATGTTCACAAACACCTTAGCAGCTGTACAGGCGAGATCAGGCACACAGCAACACTTAACTGCAGGTTTCCCAATGCTGCATGTATGCCTATGAGCCATGTGCGACGGCACAAAGTAAGTTGCCACTTCAACCCAGACAGGCGCTCGTATACTTGCAGAGAATGCGGCAAGGATTTTACGAGGGCAGATAAATGAACAGAGCACTTGGCTAAATGTAGTGGGCCAGCTCCACCTCCTGCCAATCACCCACGACTCAGCATAGCTCACCAACAGCCTGTAGTCCCAGTTCTGACCCCTGCCCAACCTTCGCAACCAAGAATCGTCGCAGGATCTGGGATGGTTAATGCCAATGGGTTCATGGAAGCTGAAACAGCTCTCCAATGTAATTTGAAAACGTATCACACAAAACGAGAGCAGGTCAGTGAAAGATATTTGTAATTTTTGACATAAATTGAGAAAAAAATAGTTAGACAGCTCACAGAAGAAATCAAGGAGCACAGGCCCCTAAAATTCAATATTTGAAGATAGGAATGCTCACTATTGGTGTGTAAAATTTTGTAAGCATTTGATGAGATCGCAGCTGACATCGCACGGCCACAAGATCTATGTATGCGGTGCGCTTCACCTATTATTATGATTTACCATGAAATTCCAGACTGACAGGGCAGCAGTTTTTGTAACAACACAAGCAATATTGTAAGAAAAATGCTCCACTGCATGCTGAAATACCACAGCCATGTAAAGATTGTCGTCCGCCCATTTTGAAAATTAAGAAATATCATCACATTAATAAATTACCAATCGTTGTTTATGCAGATTTTGAGGCCATTCTGAAAACGATTCACACCTGCTTTTCGCTCACCAACAAGAAGATAGTGAGAAAGTTCAAGGATGTGTGGGGCTACGGGCGAAACTGTATATATATACAAATGTAGGAAAAAAGTTACAAAACATGCCAAGGGAATTCAAAAATGGATGGTGAAGAATAAAATATAATTTGGAGTCTTCGTGGATGTTTTGAATAATCATACGAGTATGAGGGTGAAGGTCCACGTAATTTGCTCGCACCAGCATGCCCTGTATTCGGAGTGTATCAACAAGATGGCGCTACGATGGACAGATGACAAGCAACTAATATGTGAAGATGGTGTATGCATGCTTCTCTATGGCTATAATATTTGGGTGTCCTCATTTTGTCGTGTATGATTTTTTTACATTTTGTATAGAGATGTCTTTTGCATTTGGTTGTGTTATTTTTTGTACATAGATGTCCTCTGCATTTTGATCTGTTTTTTCTGCATTTTTGTACATGTGTTCTCCACATTTGTGAATTTTTGTATATATGTTCAATGCATTTTTGTGCTATTTGTGCATTTTATCATTTGTGATTTTTCAATATTTGTCCATTTTTGTATATATGTTCTCTGCACTTGTATGTTTTACTTATAGTTTTGTACATATGTTCTCCACATTTGTGTGATTTTTCTGCATTGAACAGTAGGGTTTTCTGAATTGAAATTTTATCTTGTGTTTTTTTGGTAATTGCAGCAAAATTAATTTTTTTGGCAAGAATTTGTGTCTTCAAAAATTATAACCTGTCTTCTAAAACACCCGTGTATCATATACTCGTGGCTCTGGTGTAAAAAATGTATTTTTTTGATATAAGAAAAAATACCAGAAAAAAATATAATTTTCTCCAGGTTACAAGTTTTTGATGCGTAGTCTGTCCCAAGTCGTGGAGCCTTGTGCATGGTTAAAACGTGTACACCGTAAGTTTGAGGGGAAGCAGAACGAGATGATCAGCATATGAGACAATCACATCCGGCACAAGGTAAGAGATGCCTAGTTGTGTGGAAGGGGTTGGAGGCCTGCAGACTAATTAATGGACACGAGTAATTTACCAATTAAATAACCAATAAAAAAATTGGTGAGGGTGGTGGTGCCAGAAATGTAAGTTCTTTTAAATACATTTTTAAAATAATTTCTTTTAGAGTTTGATACATTTTTTAAAAATTTTGGAAATTTTTTGGGTTCAAGGTCATTTAAGGTCAGGACACGAGGTCAAGGTTAAGGTCATGGGTCAAGGTCACCTGGATCCAAGATGACGATTGGATGACATCACAACATGGCAGCCGGCCGTCGCCGGACCCCCAGCCCCTTATGCCCGACTTGTCATAATTATTATACTACTAATATTAAGTGAAACAAGTCCACCACGATGCGAGGGACGTGGAGGCTAAAAGAGAAATGGGTTTGGTAACGTACAGACGTAACAGCACTAATTGGTCAGACCATTGCAAAACTTGAAGGTCTCCATGCAACACACACGTCTTCCCTCGACCACGGCTCCTTCCAGACTGCCCGTCATGGCCGGCGGAAGGGAGGGCCAGCGGCGCTCCTTCCGTAGGCTGCATATTAACACAAAAACCCATATAAAAAAAACAATCAAGCAAATGTTGGAGAAATTACAATTAATTATCTCTTTATTGATTATGTGTTCGGCTCTTAGTTTTTAACAGTTCCCCTTTTATTTTTAATGCTCAGGCAGTCCTAGGCCTGAGGATTTCAAGAGTATGGGTGGGGTGACATCACGGCCAGAGCTTGCTGGGTTTACCGTTAGCACCTTCACCATGGCCTCGGTTAGCAAGCTCGCCAGCCTGCCCTGAGAAACCCCCATCTCTATCTCCTGTCCTGCAGTGTCTTGCACGCCCGCCAGCTACACTGGGGGTTACTCTGCTATACACTGAGATTGAGGGTTCACAACACCTTACACTGCTGGGGTATTCTCCGCCTGCTCCTGTTGCTGCCGTTGGGACCGGGCTAAATGCAGTGTCAAGGGGCTCAGATGACACATTATTAAAATTACTTTTAATTGATGAAAAGTTTTTGGCGTTTATAGTGAGACTGTATGTTTATCCTGGTTTTTGATCCCCTGCTGCAGTAGTGTGAGACCAAAATATTATGACAACCTAGATACTTTGAGATTGCAGCAAGAATACAAAGTTGATATATAAAACATTTTAGCCACTTAAATGCTACCAGATATTTTCCCTATGGGCAAAATAGCAAATGTACACATTATGAGCGAAAGTCTGTCTATATGTATTTGAGAAATTTCATATTTATTGTTTACTGTTTACTGTACGTATAATTTTAATATCCCCCAACTTGTGGCAGTGTTTATGTTTTCCTGTTGTAGTTCCTTGCGAGCTACAACTTTGAAAGAACTGCCAACACATTCCAGGAAGAATGCCAGAGTTTGGGTTTCGAAGTGCCTGAAACTGTGACAAAGCAGAGAATCAAGAAAGATGATGTGATGAATATCATAAAGCATTTCGCAAAAAACAACCTGGAAAAATTCTTTGAGGTATTATTTCTTTTTTGGCTTGGTAATAAGTGTTGTGTCCATCCACCTGTCCGACCGTCCGTCCGTCCATCCATCATATCCATCAATCCATCCATCCGTCCATCCATACTATCCATCCTATCCATCCATCATATCCATCCATCCATCCACAGTCCGTGTGTCCGTCTGTGACACAGATGTTGCGGTATTTGGACTCTGTATTTTATTTCCTAACCTTCGTGGGTTCTTATTATAAACAAAAATTGTGCTTGTTTTTCCTCATGCAATAAGCCAGTTTCAGTAGAGTCTTGCTGGAGTGCTCTCTATTATGTGTGTAGACACATACCAGTTGTAGTTATGCTATGTGTGCCATTTATTTGTATTACATGCCCCTAGTACATTATTCCCTATGCTTGTGGTTTAGCACTTGACCACTATGGCTGCCAGGATATGCTCGGTCAAAGCTGCCCTTGTAGTAACATCTCTACAGCTCTATCTTCTACTACAGTGAGGAGGTAGAGTTTCTGGCAGACACCTCTCTCCCCATCCCTTGCAAGTAATAGAGGGAGAGGTTTTTTCATGTTATTCAGCAAAGATCATGTGTCTTCAAGTCATGCGCCTTGAAAATCAGTGATACACAGCAGCAGTAATTCAAAATGTTGTACTGCCATTGATAATAAAAGAAACTTGTGGATGCAGCTGAACCCACCATTAAATCTTTAAAAAAAAAATACACAGATTTTGTATCTAATTGTTTATATAGAGCTCTCATGTCACCCTTAGTAAAATATTTATCTGTAAAAAAATTAATAAACTATGTGTATGTCTGGATAGCAGGTTTACAGTCCATATTTTGCGTGCTATGAAATTTTTTGTCATACTGTCATCGCTAGAACCAACATGTCTGTAGAATACAACGTTTGAGTTTCATTCTTAATTGTTATAAGTTTGCATGCACTATTCCATTCTTGTCGCCTTTGTTACTGGTCAGCAACATTCTAGCTCTCTACACATGAAAAACTATTGTTAGTTTGGCTGCAGTTTCATAATTACTGCGAGGGCTGCGGTAGCTGAACAGTTAGACTGCTCGCCCCCCACCAAGGTGAACCTTGTTCAATCCCCAGTCAGGTCACTCTCGGATTTTCGTAAGTGGGAATCTTGCCAGACGATGCTGCCGGTCGGCGAGTTTTCTCCGAGATCTCCCATTTCCCCCCGCCCTTGCATTTTGGTACTGCTCCATTATCACCTCATTTCACCCTCATCTGCTCTCAAGACCTCGTTGTTAAGAGCTGCCCACATCTCTCAACTCAATTCGACTCATAATTACTGCATGGTGGAATTTAAAACACTTATACTTCAGTTCTTCTAAAGGGAATTTTAAAACAGAGAAATTAATTGAATGATAATAAAAAGAAATTACTCCACATGGCAGTTAATCTAAAGAACAACAATCAAACAAACACTATGAATTACAACTAAATAATTGTGTTAGTAATCAAATCTTAATTGAAAATCCCCATATGGCGTATGAGCTTTCAACCAATACTGTATATATGCATACTTAACATGTGACGGGGTGGCAAGTGTTAAGTCGCCAGGACACACTTTGATTGAGGAACTGTAAAATTAAGATGGATGGTTAAGGCGGTTCGAAAGAATGGATCTACCCGACTAAAGCACTAGTCATCGCCGGCAGGCGTGACCTGGTGGTGGCGTACTGATACCAGGGTCGTGTGACATTCCACCCAGGCATACTGCTGCTCCCTCGTTGTCGTGAGAACACTTATGTTCCAGAAATTAAGGGGTAGTCTGGCTCGCCTCACGCCATGAAGCCACGTGCCTAGTGGCTACAGGCCTATTCAAGGCTGGCCTGCATGCCTGATATGACTGCATGGATAGCTGACTGCACATATTTAACCAGAAATTACAAGATAACTAGAGATAATAAGTATAGTTGCAATATAGGTGATTTATTACTGGGGTCTTGTGTCCCTAAATGCCTGTAGGCCATGCGTGAAATAATACACTTTTGTTGCTAATCTCCATATATTTTATTGCACAATTGTTACACTGCTCTCGCATGAAGTGGAGAATTACTCAAGGTATGTGGTTCCAGGGCATAAGACCACCTGGTAGGCTGTGAAGCCTTAAGGGCACTGCTTACAGGCTGGCAGCTGCGAAATTCAAATAGGAAATCCGTGTTAAGGAAATTTCGCCTCAGTGCATTAATTTTAAAGGTAGGCGTTTTAAACAAAATGTATTCTTCATGAATTTTTTAGGAGAAGTTCCCTACAGTGGAGATTTTTCCATAACATCTATAACCTGTTTACAAAAACATTTTTATTTATGTTTTGCACAAAAGTACATACTGCCTATCTATATTGAAAATATACGCTTGTAGAGATCTCCTAAAAAATTCGTGAAGAATACATTTTGTTTGAAATTCCTAACTTTAAATTAACGCACTGAAGCAAAATTTCCTTAAAATGGGATTTCCTATTTAAATTTTGCAACTGCCAGCCGGTAAACAGTGCCCACGGGCTCATGAGCCATGCACACGGGAAATTAAAGTAGAAATTTACATTTTCCAGGCGATACTATTCCCTGGGAATAGGATACTATTCCCGGGGAATAGGAGGTGACTTCTCTGTGCACTGGAAACAAAAGATTTCTAGTGATTAAATTATGGCAGTAGAGTTATTACTGATACAAACAGTGAAGGTGGCCAGAGCGGCATGCCTGCCTTGCAAAATTCGAAAACTAGACTGGCTGGCTTTTGTGCGTGGCTGATTGAGGTCAGCTGGCCATGCGACAAAAACTATCTGACCAGCTAAACGAACCCGTGAGAACACTTACAAATACAGATAAAAACACTAAAAATTACAATAGACACTCTTGCACTGATAAATATAATAATGATGACGATGATGACGATGAACAGTGTTTTCATACAACCTTGCAAGATGGATCCAGCTCGCCAGGAAGGGTGGAAGGGTGGAAGGTGCACTGAACACTGCACTGAGATGTGGAGGGCAACTATCACTCAGCATAATTAAACGGCCTAACCGTAATGTGATAATTAACTACATTTTGTGCCGCCACAAACAAATGTGAGACGTTTCTTACACAAACACCAAAACCGTACACTTGCGAATTGCACACTACGTGATCAATTTAATCCAAGTAATCACGTAACATTTTGCAAATTAAACTATTGGGTTGTCTAACTCTCATTAAAGAACATTCCAGCTGCGAGTGACGTCTTTAATAAGTGCTTCGCATAAATAATTAAAAGAATATGTTTCGACTCCAGCAGTGGGACACCCAGACCCAGACTGAGCCACAATACAATTCTTTGTGGAATGTAACGTCATTTACATAAATTAAAATTACATTTTAATTAATGCAGGTTCAATTGTTCATTGTGTAAAAGGGTTGTGTACATGTATTTTCTTTTCAGG
This sequence comes from Clitarchus hookeri, assembly GCA_002778355.1. Classification (NCBI taxonomy): domain Eukaryota; kingdom Metazoa; phylum Arthropoda; class Insecta; order Phasmatodea; family Phasmatidae; genus Clitarchus; species Clitarchus hookeri. Next base: position 620,751 of record NQII01000476.1, read on the forward strand.
TGACAGAAAGACTTTATTTGAACAAATTGAATTTCTTATAAAAATTATTGTAATGTAATTTTTATCTCTTTTTCTTACATCATCAACCGTAGTTGACACAGTGCACAATGTAATGTATTCATCAGTGCTATATGTTACATGACATTCATTTAATTTATTTCGAGGGAATTTATGTTTTGGCAGACGGTGGATAGCTACCGTTACCATCGCCTCACCAACCCTTCCTCAGTCTTGCAAGAGTGGGCATCAGAGCAGGTCACGTCACGCGGCTCGGGGGTGAAGCAACTTTTGCGCACCAATCACTTCATGTCCATAGAATTTAATTTACTGGAACATTTTCTTATACTTCGCGCACCCCCGAGTTTGCCTCCCTTCCAGAGCAGACTCACACCCCTCCGGCATAATCTCTACTTTAATTTTGTTCAGTGTCTGCGTAACGCCTTTGTGCAGGACAGCTTCGGCCAGTGCGGGACCTTGTGCCGCATGCCTGCTTAACTTTGTGTGTACCATCTCACTTGGATTTCTTTAATATAACTGCTATTCTGAAGCCAACGTGTATGTGTACTTTAATCCCGCTTCACGGGAGCTTAAGGGCGACAGGCCTTCATAACTGTCAACTACCTGCCATGTTACCTACGTCACGTAAGTCTGTGTATTTTGTGTATTGAAGTGTTTTATTTCTGTGCATTGGAACAGAGTGCTGGGGAGCCACAATACGCCAATTCGGGGGTGCGTATATGTTCCGGCGTCTACTTAGCCGACAATGTCAGCTATCACATACGACCACATTAAGACTTGGGGCACAGGGTTCTTTAGCCTGGGCTTTTCGACCGCGATCTACCTCAAGAGTCTAATGCTAACTCGAGCGGATTCCCTTAACTGGTTAGCTGGCGCCCTCTGGACATTAACTTTATCTGTCGGACCCTGTGACCACTCCGAAACGTGTTAGTTATTGTATTTAGATGATCGACAAATCAGGTGCACATTGTTTGTTTGGTCACATTGTGGTTTTTTTCCTGTTAGTCCCCTGAAGAACAGTGGTAGAGATTCCACTTTATTCTTGTAACTGACCAGAGAGTAGGTTGGAAAAAAACACAAGCCGAAGCTGCTGCTAGAAGTCAATTATTACACATGCTAGAACTGTAGTAAATCATAGATGTGCTGATCTGTAATACTGATTCACTAATGTGCTGCCGATATATGAAAAAGCTTTTTGCTTATATTTAAGCTGAATTTAGGTTTCTATTATACTCAAACAATTGTATTGGTGAAGTGCAGCACAATTTAAAGCAATTTTTAACTTATTTCAGTTTATTGTGCTAAAAAGTAAATAGAGTAATACAACAAACCATATAAGTTCAAGTAAAGACAAAAAAAACACGTTGGTATATATTTATAAAATACTTCTTTGTGAACACAGAAATCAATAAGCATGCATAAGGTGGTTTACATATTTTGTTACTATATATATAGTCAAGTGATAAGCTTGAAACAAAAATAAAAGGGATTATGTATTGGTTCTCCAATAAACAGGATCAATGTTACTTGCAAAATATGTACTCTTGAACTGAATTATTTCAAAAAACGAAAAGTAGGCTAGTTGATTATTTGTGCTTGGGTGTTTCCTACACATTTGGGTTGGTATAATAATATTTGTTTATGAACAGGGAGATTTTAAATTAATGTGTCTCACAGAATTAATTTTTAACATGAAAATGTTACAAATGAACTTGTAAACATGATAGAACCTTTTTTATAATGAAATTTATGGGAACACTTTCTAAGTTCATTATATAGGGGAGACTTCATTTGTACACTTGTCTTGTAATGATATACAAAACTGATATAGGTACCAAATTTACGTACGTAGAGTACTTTATAATGTTAATAACCTGTGGGAAAGCATTTTATAACTAATATACTTAATCAAGAAATTTTTTTAAATATAAACTGAATTCAAAACTGAAATACATTGTAACCTGCATGGATAGTTTTTCAAGGGACCAAAATAAATAAACTGATGCATGCTGACAAGCAATGCATGCAGACTTGATCTTCATCCAGGTATTAACATTTAGTTTAGTGGTGTGGGTGGGTGCAAAAGTCACAGAAAGTAACCGCATATTCTATACTTGATAAACTTAAAACAGCCGTGTTAAAAAATAAAGGCAAAGTAACACACACCACACAACAGTTTTTTACAACCTGCTGTTTAATACACCCCAATTGTGGTACGTATGACATCACATTGTGCTCAGTCTTGCTTAAGGAACAGGAGAGAGTGGAAAGGCCACTTTACCCCCTCCACTACACCTTTTGTTGATGGGTGCCTGAAAACAGTCCTTCCTCCCCCCCTTTTCTCTTTCCATGGCCATGGTGGCTGAGCGGTTAGCCTGCTCGCCTCCCAGCAAGGCGAACTGGGTACAATCCCCAGCCGGGTCACTCCTGGATTTTCCCATGTGGGAATCATGCTGGACGATGGCCGCTGATCGGCGGGTTTTCTCGGGG
>NQII01000476.1:623280-656583 GCA_002778355.1 Clitarchus hookeri
AATTATCATCATCCTTGGTTCTTCAGTTTGCCCTGACACACTTTTATCCCAGCAGGGTGAAATCTGGGACAAAAACTACACACTTTGTTTGAAAAAAATGGTGCAAGTTAAGCACCTTTTTCATTGAGGCCTTTTTTCAAAAGTACGGGAAAACTTTGTTTGTGTTCACAAAGGCAAGACGTATCAATTATTTATACTGAAGAATATCTCAGAACTACAGAAACATTATATTTTTTTCTAATCTTTGTCAAATCAGCAGAAAATGATCTGCAGTTCATACTTGGGGAGAAGCCAATTTGAATCGGCACAGCTCTAACACACGCTTAGCAACATGCTGCATAGATAAGATCTGTTAGGGCTAGTATACACTTGAGCTCCTGTTGTTAGTTGGTTCAGCACTCACTCCAGTCATTCGCAGCAAGTATTCATTGCAGAGAATGCAGAACACATTAAGTCTACTGCCAGGGCACTCCAAAAACAAAGGTGAACGGTATAGAGAGAAGACTCTCAGCTGCATAAAGAATCGCCTCAGACTTTTGGTCTCATTGGGTCTTCTCAACCCCGTGTCATGCTTGTTTGCCAACTGAAGAGTGGAAGTTAACGGTTGGCGAGGTGCTGGATCGCTGAGTGCCAGTACCCAGTAGCACTTGTGGCAGAAAAGTTTGAATCCCATCGCATGCTGATATAGGCTGTTCACTGTAAAGTGAGCACTTTTGCAAGCCCTCTCAATTGGAATGATAGTCAATAAATGTGTTTTATTTTAGCATTAGACGTTAACTTCTGAGTGCGGTGGAAAGTACACACTGTGTGTATTACTTACATGCCAATATTGATTTAAAAAGGTGGTTAAAGGATAAAAAAAATGGCTGAAAGGAAAAAGTAACTAGGATCTCGAAAGTGCTCACTTTACCATGAACAGCGTATAGTTGACAGTACACTCATTGAGCCACCAGGTGGAAGCATTGTTCGTATCAGCACCAGTGTTACCTACCAGATCACAGCAGTAAAATACACTAGAGATTAGAAAACAAACCGCTGTGTATTGCAGTAGTGTTTCATAATTATTAGTTGTAGAACATGCTGATTTTTAACGTAATGTTAAATTTAATATTTTTAAATAATCACTATTTTTTTAAACTTTGAAAAATAGTTTACATGGGTTTTTTTTTTACAGGAATGGGAAATATCGGTTCCAGCATCCATCAAAGCAGAACTGGAGTACAGGAAGCTGACGTTCTACCTGCATGTACATTTTGCTGTTCTGCCACTGACCGGGGCAAGTGCAGAGGTGGTCACCTCAGCCGATGAGACTCATGATGTCGTGCAGGGAGAAGAGGGCAAGGGAAGTGTTGATGGCATGGAGGTGCTCAAAGAGTTTCTAGAGACGAAGGGCCGGGACTTCAGCAACGAGCCCGAGTTCCTGCCGTACTATGCTCTGCCGTTCGTCTGCGACCCTGTGAATCACCCGTCCTTTGCAAGTGTGTTCAGCGTGAGTTGGCAACACATGCACATTGCGATGCCTTTCCTTTGTTTAAACAGTTCCTGTTCAGATAGGTGAATTTAAAGGGATATTTTTTGTTGGCGTGCCTTATTGCATAAGCTATTAAGTTTTTGTCTTGTGAAACGTGATGAACTGTAAACAAGAAGCTTTCTATATGATGGATCACACTTCGTGGTACACAATTTATTTCAAAATTAATTAAAATTTTTTCTTTCATATAAATGATTTTCTTTTCATTGTATTGAGTAGACTGGAATGTGATTTTTATGTGCAATTTAAGTTAAACTGTGTGTCACAGGCCTAGTTAGATGGATATGGCAAATTTACTTTAAGCCTTCGTGGTTGTGTTAGTATTCCTTAAGAATGCAAAACTGCAAAGCATGTTGTGATAAAAATTTCTCGTGCAATTCACACTTAGTTATTGACATTGACAGTAATGTGTGTGTGTGTGTGTGTGTGTGTGTGTGTGTGTAGGAACACTGGAGGAAGCAGTTACAGGAGAACTTGGAGCAATTCCTGGTGCACTGCTGCTGGGGACAGAATGTGGCCCCACGTCTGTTCCTTATGGCCATGGAAGCCACTAGGGACAAAACACCTCCCCAAAGCAGTGTCCGGTTGCAGCAGCAGTTGGCAGAGCTGGAACACAGTCATCGTCAACTTAAGAGGAAGTTCAGTCGCCTCAGCAAGGACCACCAAAACCTCATTGGTTTGTGCATCCTTCTCTCTTTACTCCTGTCCATTCATACCTCAGTTTTTCTTTCATGTATTAGCTACTGGATAAGTTTGCATGCTTTCTAAGTAAGGTACAATAAAACCACTATATAAAAGTATGGGTTACTACGACACATTTGCTGTAGCGACAATTTTTTGATGTTCCACCGTGTTCTATACTTTACACGTGGTTAATATACTCATTTAACATGAATGCCTTTTTGTGTACTCACTCGCTGCAATGAAAGTGTTTCTCTTTCTCAGAATCGAAACACCTGTAAATGTTGTCATTTTTTTTTTCGTGAAAACATGTTGCATTGCCTAGAGAGGTCAAAAGAATAATCCTTTTCTTCCTACCTGAACACAAAAGGACATAATAATGAGTGGCATCCCTTTCTTCCCCTTCATACTTTTCACTCCTCCTCTTGACCTTGGTTTGCTGTTGTCCTATTGCTAGGTGGAGTTTGACACTTCACTTGTGAAAGGATTCTTCTAATCTGAGGCGTTCACAGCTTCCCCATCTGAGGATGGAGAAGCCGGTATTCTGCAGGCGGGGAGATTAGCAGCGTTAGAGCTTGAGGCAGATGGGACATGAATTATCCGTCTTTGGTCCCTAGCAGGAGCTGGTTGAAGTAGGGTGCGTGCCCGGGTCCGGGATGGGACGAAGCTCTCCAGGCTGGATTCGAGCGCTGCAGGTCTGAGCTGGCTAACTACCTTGGTAGTAGCTGCTGGGTGAACTACTGGGCACTGTGGTTTTGGCAGGGTCGATTGGAGAGGAGAGCCTGGCGGTATTGAGGAGTATAAACCCAAGGCAGGAGTCATTGAGGTTCCCTGTTGCTAATGGAGCCTTCCCAGTTCGACAGTTGGCAATTTGGTTCCTCTGGCGAGCTGCTTCTTCCCTCAGTTTCGTGTAAATTTTTCTTTTCCCCCTGTTTAAATGCGACAGTCTCCCTCTAGCTAAGGAGAGGGCCTTCTTGGCCATCTTCCGATGAGGCAGTTTGTTTAGAGTTTGCTAGAAAATAAGATGTTATTCATTCACAAAACAGTATTTTAAAAGGCAAGCATGTTCCAATTAAAATAATTCCTTGTAACTGTAGATGTGAGGACATTACCACCAAAATTAAACTGGAGATGATTATTGATAATACTGTGGCCTGAGAGATCAAGCTGAGCTAGACAGATGCCGAGCAGTAGCACCACTGCCAGTTCTGCCACAAGGACTGTTTGATCCGGTGGTAAAAGTCCCCGGCACAAGTCATCCTTGGGCTGGGCCTCACCCTCCCACTGACAAGTTGACTACTGGGGCCTACCCCAGTTGGGTTAACTCCAACACCACATCACCATGAGTCCGTTGTTAGAACGGCAACTCGACCAGTGGTAAGTGCGCAAAAGTCACCCACCCCAACGAATGCCAGTCCTGAGCTTACCTCGAACCAGTGACCGCTTAAACCATCTAGCTCACCAGACTCGGAGCCACCAAGCCCACCCTGTGTGTAGTGTGTAGTACTGGTGATGAGGCCCCTTGCTGCAGCTCTACATGGCGTAATCCAGTGGGAAATTCTATCCAAATTGAATGGAGTATTGTCCAGTTGCCAACTCAGACCCCTCAGGCTGGCAGCTACTTTGAACTGGTGACATTGGGTTTACAGACGTGAGCCAACAACCGGCTCGATTAGGGAATCTTGTTCCCGTAACATTGTGTCATTTGTCATACTTAAGCAGAGGTCTGCCAGGAGAATTGAAACATACCTGCTCTCCCTATATCTGTCTAAGAAACAGAGGAACCAACCCCCCCGACTGCCCGGGTTGTCACATAAACCGCAACTGTCCAAGTAGACCCGCAGAGCCGTGAAATGTAACGTGTAATAACCCAGAAGGGGTAACCGCCAGCAACCCATGCTGCATGCGTGCCTGACTTGGGTTGTTGTTGCATCCTACCCTGTAGATGTCTCTACAGGCAGGATTACTGAACGCGCAAGTTCTCGCCCCATCACTGATCTCCCTTCACTTGACCGTAGTTGAATGGGGTATAAATGCCTAGTTCGAAGCGCACTTGAGGCTGTTTCCCACGCCACACGCTCGCACCGTAACTTCGGCAGCACACCACATTGCCCATCTCTCTGCGAGTCTACATCTGTGACATCTGCAACGTGGGTCCCTGTACCCACACCACTCATCAAGGCTCTGGCAGCCTCCTGGGTCGTACATCCACTGCTTTTACACACTTTGACTTCTGTTTCTACATGGGCTCCATGTCCTCGCCCACTTACATCACTTCCGAGACTGTCTAGCATGTGCTGCCTGCCACTACAATATGTCATCTCTTGCAAAGTACAGCCGTGTAACTAATAGGGAGTCAGACTCGCCAGGTTGGCACACCCACACTTGTCATGTAGCTGTCTTGCTTCACGGGTCACCCTCATCTCGTGCTCTCCCACGTATGCAATACTGTCACGCTTTGTAGTTATGTCCCATGGGGCACAGGCTGGTATCTATATGTGGTTTAGTAATAAACACACATACTTAACCATCCCAGTCTTTTACCTTTTAGCTCACCCTTGGGTACAATGGAACACCATGTAGCCCTTCAGGCTTACACTTAACTATACTGGGACTGCTCTCTATACCTCAGTCTGGGCATCTGGCTATTAGTGATAGTGCAATTTTCTGGACACTGCTGTGGCTGAGAGGTAGGCCCACTATGAAACCTACTCGAAAGATACTTGGCAACCAGCGATAATGACGCGTCCCTGGGCCATCCAGAGAGTAGGCGTAGTGATGCAGCTCACCTACCTCAAGGGTATGAATACCTCCCAAGCATGAAACTTTGTTCATCTAAGCTGGGCGCCTGGCTGTCTACTGGTGATAGTGCTGCTTCTCTGGACGCCACAGGGAAGGCGAGTGGGGCTTGTCACCAGCAGGTGGAGTGACAACCTCTTTTGAGAAGTGGTCCAATCCCCAGGCACCAATACCAGGGAGAGACTCCGGTTCTCTGGAAGGCCCACTCATTCCCCCTTACTTTACTCATAGGCCACCTTGCCTTTTCACCAGTCTGTGCCTAAGTCTTAGCTGTCACCTTGCCTAGTGACTCCTACCCCAAGCTGGGGGGGAAATGGTAGGGGTTCGCCATTGCTCTGGCTTGGCGACCTGAGGTTTGGGGAGCCTACTGCTAATGTGTATCTGCTGAGGAGTGGAATAAAGCTGTCCGCCATCGAGCCAGTTCTTCCTCCTGAACACCATGCTCCGATGGGGGAGTAGTGTTAACCACTGCCAGTCACCAGGTTGCACGTCATGTTGATCATGTACCATTTAAATCCTGTACATCACCATTCAGTCAATTTGAATGACTTCTTCACAGAGCTACACATCACTTTCAATGGCATACACTTTACTGGCATGCCTATAGTAATTTTTTTATATTTGGGTATGCATGTCTTAAATGTAGAGTGGTTAATGACAAATGAGAAGTTGTAATGGGCAAAGATGGAACGGGATGGGAAACTATTTGGGAAAAATTTCTCCCAATGCAGTCACTTTTTCTTTGTTTCACCCTAATTTGCCTGCTGTGCCTGACGGTTTTTGTGTCCACAAGTAATAAATGCTGCTAAGTATCATATTAAATTAAGATGTCAGACTGGTTATTCAGATCTGTGTATGTCTCGTGTTGGGGCCGTAGGCATAGCAACAGAGCTGACCGGAGCTTTGGAGAGCTCAGTGAAGGGGAAGGCAGTGGACTTGGCGACAACCCTCGACAACTGTGCTGCTATCTTCCCAGAACTGTTCAAGCAGTCTATTGCTACTTCACAGGTATGCTCTAGTACATGTTCTTAAGACCACCACTCTCTTTCTGACATTGCCATTTTGCTACTTACCCTTTTGACAGCACTGTATTGAAGTCACTTAACTAACTCGAGTTAATTTCATTTACAGTTTTGATTCTGTATTGTTTTGATGTTTTGGTCATTCTGTGTACACGTCACTTTTTTTAATATTTAAAATACAAAAGTCCAAATCTTAGTGCTTTTTATACAGTTTTCTCCACAATCATTCAATTTTTAGTTTGAGATGGGCCAGTTTAATTCAAGATTCATAAAATCTGTGGAATCCAAGGGAATCAAGTATTTGAGTATTTAAGTATTCAAGTAAAATATTTTACATTTAATAAGTTTAGGGTAGCTTGCCTTAACTACAAAATTTGGTTACTCATTGTTATGGCAGAAAAAAAATACTCACTGTATTAAAGAAAAATTATTTTTAAATTTAACTGTTTTAGGTTTTATAATGGTTTTTACTTTTTATGAAACTATCTCGCCTTTTAAGCCATTTTAAATTTGTTGCTGAAAGTTATCAACATCATCTTAGTGTCCCATGAATATGTATTATGTAGTGTAATTTTTGAATGGAATTTTACAGTTTTTGGGATTTTAAGATTTTTTTTTAATATATTCAAACTATCTACAAAAAGCATAATTAGTGAACTGCTCCAATTTTGGGCATGTGACAAAATAAATAGGGGTTCTGAGATCTTGGCGATCAAGGGGTGAATGTCAAAGGCTGGATGGGGAGGGAATTGTCCCCTATGCGCAGCGGCGATGTGCCTTCAATACCTGCGTGTCTGGAGTGACCACAATAAGGGGGTGAGTCCACCTCTCGGGCAGGAGCAGCGTAGCACAGGCGGATTGCTAGCTACCTGGTGGAAAATAAAACTCAGCGGCTCATAGACGTCAGCGTTTGACAGGCCAGAGGTTATTATGTGACAGTGATCGGCATCACAGTGGGTCTAGAGGGAGTGCCAGAGGTGGAGGTTATAGTGTAAAATGACAGTGCTCGTGGTACATCAAGATATGTACTTAACAAAACTTATTAACAAAACCGGTTATTGCTGTAATGTTTATTGCCTTATTTTCTCACATATCACACATTTTGTATCAAAAATATTTAAAAGGACAGGAATTCAAGTACTCGCAGTATAGTACTTGTCGACAGGCACACAAACAAAGAACGACACATTTTCCACGCTGTTGCGCGATCGTGACGTTTCACTGGCTAAGCCAGCTTCATCAGGCAGCGAGTTATAGGACACTGCAGTGTGGTGGAAGGGCGCTGTTGGTAGTAAACCTAACGGCCAGGTGGTGAACTAGGGTGGGGCGGGAAAATTGCAGATTTGCCGGTATAGCTGATGAATGGGGTTTGGAGCTGTGATTATCTTATTTTGAGGCCTGGCGGCTGCCTGGATTTTGTTATAAATTGGTGAGCTAATTACCAGCGTCTTGAGTTCTGAGCTATTGCTTGAAGGTGGTAGAGCTCTCACATCTCTGGTACTGTAGCAGGAGTCAAAATCTTTGTTGTGTGATGCTGCATGTGCATCAACTGGTTTGTCCTGTAGGTTATTGATGTGACCAGCTATGGCTTGTTTGGGGTCTGCTCTGTGGCCATTCATTCTCTGCCTGAGTGTGTTGGTGGTGAGGCCGATGTATTCTGCATTACAGTGTTGGCACAGTAGCTGATAGATCAGATTCTCTGTTGCACAGTTATAGTTGTCTTGGATGGGGCATGTACGGCTAGTGAGTCTGCTATTGAAAGAAGTTAGGGTTGGTGGATGGCACAGGAGCCACAGCGTGAGCTATTGCAGGGGTGGGATCCTCTGGGGGCTAATGTGGTTGGTATTTGTGGTAGGCTGCAGCTTTGGGCGAACCAGTTTGTTGCGGAGGTTAAGTGGCCTTTTGAAGACCAATCTGGGTGGTTTGGAGTGCAGGTCTTGTGTTTGTGGTGAGGGAGCCAGAATTTCGTACCCAGAGTGGAGAATGGTTCTGAGTTTACTTAGGCCTTCCTGATAAGGGACCACCGAGGGTATATCAGAGTTGTTGACCTTGGTTTGTGTTTCGGTATTTGAGATGGCTTGCTGAATCTGTTTGTGGAATGCTCTGGCTATTTGTTCACACTGTTTGTTGAGATCACTGTTGATGGAGCAGATACGTTTGGCTCTTATGGCGAGACTGTAGGGTAGGGATTTTTTGGCATGGTATGGGTGGTAGTTGTCAAGATGTTAGTACTGGATGTTGTTGGTGGGTTTGGTGTGTACAGCAGTTTGAATTGTGCCATTGTGGAGAGTCAGTTCTACATCCAGGAATATGGCATGTGTTTTGGAGTATGACCAGGTGAACTTGAGTGAATTGTGTGCGTTTAACTTGTTCAGAAAGTGAGTTAGGGAGTTATCAGTGGAAGTTCATATCATGATGATGACACACCACGAGCCCTATAGGTTACATATCCAAGCGTCAGCCTCTGGTCCTACCCCTAGTGTAACGTAGCACCAAATGCTGCTGTTTATTTCGCCTCTGTACTGATCCCATTCATAAGCGCGTCAACCCCTTGCTGGTAAATGGCATAGATAGACCAATATTCAAACTTCAAATAACTGAGAGTGAAATGTGCAACAAGTGCAACATCCATTGGACTCTCTCCTCCTTCCCTTTGACTTCTGCTGTTGCTCGGTTGGTAGGGTTGACCTGATTTCCTCCCTTTGCATGCCTGTCCAGCTAGCACAGCCTTCTCATGTGTTTCCTCTCTTAACCAGAGTATCTGAGGTTTATGTTGTATTGTTTCCTCCCCTTACACACCTGGCAAGAGTGAAAGTGGTTGCTAAGCAACTGCTGCAGCATTCTCACTACTGTGGCCGGCCTGTTTGAGGTTTGTATCCTCCACACAGAGTCCCATTTGCACCCAAATTAGTGTGCAGTTTCATGACAAAAGTGTTGGGGAAAGACTCTTCATGAGGGGGAAGAAACAATTCAGTTGTCATCTGTTACCTTCAGCTGCATTTTGTCATGGCCTGAAACACTTCAACTCAGGGCCAGACCCTCCTCCTAAACATAAATTTGTGAGAAAGATGATATATGCCAGTCATTCTCCTTGCTGGCAATCCACTCTTCTTCAGGATCCCAAGCTGCAAACTCATCACGACTTCAGGACGGACGGACAAAATCGCACCAAAGGAGTCGGCTGACGGACAAGGGGAGCTTGACGCACCACAAGTGCTGTCTGTTACATATCCAAGCATCAGCCTCTGGTGATTCCCTTAGTGTACCGTAGTGAAAACGCCGCCGTTTATTTCGCCTCCATACTGTTTCTATTCACAAGCGGGTCAACCCCTTGCTGCCTGAGAGGCTGGCAATCTGCAGCAAATCAAAATGAATATTTAAAATTTATATTAAAGAACTTGGGTCTGAGGCCCTTAGGCCGTGAAAACACTGGTAAGTAGATTAAGCATAAAGGTAAGAATAACAAAAGCTATGGTTAAGTGTTGCTCATAAGCCTTAAGTGAAACGTTAACTGGTCAAAGACAACACATATGTACACAATGGCCAGAAAAACCATTCTAAGTAAAGACTAAAATATTAATAGCAAAGACAAATGGTAAAAGAAACTTGTAAGCAGGCAAAATACATTATTAATTGCATCCTATAAATTATGTTTTTCAGCCTGTGAGCCACCTTTAATTACCAATTTTCATTGGAGAATTACCAATTCTCTGAGCCAATCACAACAAAGACTTGTTACCAAAAAACCATCTCCAATGTAGCGGCTAACCGAGTTCAGAACTTCAACCTATCTGAAGTCTGACGACTGCCACCGTAATTTGTTTGCAAGTTGCTATGCTAGTATTTCACGCGGTTACGAGGTAACTATTACCACACTGTGGTATACCTTACATTCCTACATGCGCTGACTTAGGTTGTGTACATGTTTTAGGTAAAAAAAAGTTATGCTTTTAAGCACTTAAAAATTATTGTATGACTATTACCCAGTGGTGACAGTTACACAATAAAATATGGCATGACATACTTTTAATGTTATGTTTTTGTGCATGTGTCTGTGCTTTTATTTCAGTAATGCTATAACAATATCTGCTTCTCTATGTTCAGAATTGTTGTTCCCTGTTTGAATCCACAACTTGCAGATGGCTCCGGAGGGTGACGAGGAATACTCTGTTGCTGTTGGGAGCGAGAAAGACCAGTCACACTTGGCCAACTTGTGGACGAGCTTCGACGTGGACTTCAGGAAACTGAAGCACCATTTGCTGACCGGCAGTGTGAAGACTCAGCTCCTGCTGCTCCAGGCGTTGCGATGGGTCAGTGCCTCTTGCAGCTTTGCCAGTGTTGCGACATTTCAGTGTGTGTGCCTGGCTAATGTGCATGTTTACAAGGGGTTAGTGTACGGGCTCATACGCTACCACGACAGGGTGGCTAACATTAGGGAAAAGAGGGAAAACCTGAAAAAGTAGGAATTTTTCATTTATGAAAAGCAAGGGAAACATCAGGGAAATTTATGTAATGCCAGCTAATTTAATTTAATTATATATAAACGTATATTGGATAATGAGTTGGTCCCCACTTTTACAGTAAATAAAATGAGCTGATTTCATCATTAAGATTCCATCATTTTGTCAAAAAAACGATTTCACTCAAACTAAATGGAATTTGTTATTTGTTAATTTTCCTTGTCTGCGTCGATGCCTATGTTTTGACGACTACATCTTAAACGGTTCGGGAATTACGTCAAACTATATTTATAAGTTTGCATAGGGCTTAAATGGCATGTGTAGTTTATATCGTATTTGGGAGACTCCTCAGCTCCTCAGCTCCTCATTGCCCAAAAATGAGTCATTTAGCCACATTGTGGAATCATTGAAAACAATTTTGAAAAATAATATTTTTAAAAAAAATTTGGGAAATTTTTAGAGAAAAACGGGATATTTTGAGGGAAAAACAGGAAAAACGGTGGCGGAATGCAAGAGCATGAGGTTTCTGCGGCATGGCACCCTGTCACGATCCTGTGTTAGAACCAGCCAATCCTAACTACTGACTAAATTATAAAAAGTATGCAGAATGCACATGTAATCGCAGGGCGGTACTCGTGGATAGACACACACACACAATTTAGACGAACACATTTTCCGTGGGGATGTGCAGTTGCGATGTTTGTTGGCTAGGCCAGCTTCATCAGGAGGCGAGTGATGGCACTCGCCGCCTGATGAAGCTGGCCTAGCCACCAAAACATCGCATCCACGTGAAAAATGTGTTCATCGACTTTTGTGTGTGTGTGCGTATCCATGAGTACCGCCCTGTGAGTACTTGTGCGTTCTATCCACTTTTTATATTGTAATTTGTAAAAAATTAGTTATTAAAGAATTTTAATGGACAGTAATACTAGATTTTTCTTCTAATATGTATCTGAAAATATTGGGATCATCCTACAATCAAGATTAGTCTCTGTTTGGTTAAATATAATTTTGTGAAGTAGGCAAGTGTTAAGAAGAGCATTGTTTTGTCTTGTAGCGCATAACCCGTTCAAGTGTGGAGGACCGGGAGGTGGTTATGGGAACATACCTGCGTCATGATGTGCTATGCCTGCACTGTGGCGGAGAAGGGGTCCTGTTGGGGAGCTGCCTGGCTCCCACAGGCGTAACCACCCCCCACCCCTTGCAGCAAGCGGCAGCACGCCTTGTCAATGCCGTGGCTTCCCTGCGCTGTGGCCGGGACTATCTGTGTGGGGCGGGGCGTGACCTCCCAGGCCTGCTGGTGCGCAGTCTCACCGGGCAGAAGGGGGCATCTCTCGATGCTGTCACCACTGACATGCTTCTCGCAACACTGCAGAAGCTCAGCCTCAGGTAGAGGCAGCAGGTGTTACGGTTCTGATTGTTATTATACATTAGAAAAACATAGTTGTGTTCGTTTCAGAAATTACATTTGTAGCATATTTGTTGTTCTATGAATGTATTTTTTGGGGTTGCTTGCAGATTGTAAAGTATTACTAGATCAGGTACAGTTTTGATTGCACAGATATACAGTGGTCTCTCATACCGAAAACGCATGTACTGATAAACCGTATCCACAGTTAATTTTCATCAGTGGTCCCGGCAAAGCTCCTATCTAAACAATGATAAAGCTACCTGCTTGTATCATTTATCGGATGTTGTGTCAATCAAAGTATATTTCCGTCCCGTCACCTAAGATTTCCCGCAACAATCGTTTTTAAGCTGATTGACGCCACAGACATCTGTGTGCTCCGTTAACGGGGATTTTATTAGGGCTGGTTNTGCAGTTTCTGCGGGCGAGTAGGGATCTCGATGACCATGCAGTTGACCTTGGGAGGTGCTGGTCTACAAGTTGGCTGTGTTGCGGCCTTAATCAGTGATTGGCCAACGGTCTCAGTCCTGACACCACTGGAACTACTGGCAGGCCGAGGGTTCAGATCGAGGTGGCGAATGGCCAGTGTGTGGACTGGCCGGTGGGACTCTAGTGCTGGTCTATTAGGTGGTGTCGCCAGCAGAGGGGACACCTTGGGGTACTGAGAAACACCCAGTCCAATAGCCAGTATTATTGTGGAGGGTAGCTTTGGAGGCTTGGGTCCACAGTGACGATGGAGCTCTGGCTTGGGCCCGTGCTCGGGCAGTTTCCTCTTGCAGGTTGGAGCAGACCCTGGCAATGCCTGGTTCCTGCTCGACAGCTCGCTTTGCCTGAACAATTGCGATCTTAGCTGCCTTCTTCCTCCCAGCCTGGTGAGCAGGCATGGGGGTAGTGATGTGTACAGAAGGTACGTAGGCTAAGGGGTCCGTCTGGAATCTGTAGGCTCAGGCACGTCTAAATAATGTTCAATGTATTCTGTAGTCAAAGGGAACTCTAATCAGGTGTGTTCTTCCCAGTGGGCCGGCATTGCCCCCTGATGCCGATGCTTTAGGGGTTCATCCCCATTTACCTTCCCATCAACAAGCCGTAAGGGGGGCGACACAATCACTCAATTCTTACTATCGGGTTTGAGGGTTGGTAACTACACACAATCTCAGAGGGGAGTACTGTCATGGTCTTCTCGAGGAGCTAGTCCACTGTCAGCCTGCAGTGAGGGGAGCAGTACACTCACTCAAGTCTCACCGTCAGGTTGAGGGTACTGACTTTCCTTGTAAAGAACACTAAGTCCTCCTCCAATTCTCCAGTGACGTCGGAGGGGCGGCCGACTGGTCGAGTAGGGCTCACAGCTAGAGCCTCAGAGCTTTCCCTTCTCTGGCCTAGAAAGCGTGGTTATAATTTAGGACAGTGGAAGGTAAGGGTAGCTGTGAAAGCAGAAGGCTAACTTGAGAGCAAGTGTCCTTAATGACAAAATGATGAACACAGACTCTTGACCTATGCCCAGAAAAGCCGGACGGGTGGGGACCAAGCGTAAGTTATGGCGTGTGACCCAGACTAATGGTGTGGGTGCGTGGCGAACACTGGCCGACTGCAAACACACTTAACTTCGGAACTGTAGCGATAGCTAATAGCAACGTGGCGCTCAGGCTGGGGACTTATTCCCAGTCTTCTCTTGAGTAAGTGGTAACTGCCGTACGTAAGAAAGACAACTGGACAATTGTCATAGAGTTCAGGCTGGGGAGCTACTCCAGTGAACTGCTCCGAGAATGGCCGGTCCACGGCCTATATACTGCTCCAAGGGCTGTGGTGAGCGAGGGGCACATGGTGCGGCAAGAGAGTGGTGGCAGCCATCCCTTCTGCATGTCGAGGATGCACATATGTTACCAGCCGGCCCAGCGCAGCCTTGGGAAGGGTGGCTCACCCTCTGTAGTGGCGAGCAGCGGCAGCTTGCGGGCTGCCTACTGGCAGGTGGTGCAGCACACTTCCAGCTTTGAGGCGTAGAGAGGATGTGGCAGACGTGTTAGCGACGGCGTGTAACAGCACAAAACAGAGGCACTGACAGGTGCAGGCTACTACGAGCCAAGGACGTTGTCTCGTGGCTTGTTTATGCAAACGTCTTGTAACTGGATGTAAAATACGTCGCGTGCACCAATATTTATCACTACTCTGCAGCACGTAGTCTTCCCAACACATCTGCGGCGTAGTGCGAGTCTGGCTGGCTACTTCCCCTTACACATCTGACGAAAGGGGAAGCAGTTACCTAGCAACCAGTGTGTGGCGACCTTGCTTTTTCTCTCTCTGTGCCGCATGTGCGTGCCTTCACACAGATTTTCCATCACTCAAAATAGTTGCACCCATCATCATTTCACTAGTATCTCAAAGCAATTGGTTTTGCCTGGAAATGTTACACAATACATTTGAACAAGGAATTATTATTTGCAAAGATGTTTTCTTTTGTATTTAAAGGTATTGGTGTTTAATTGTATCTGGCATAAAATCAACATGGTTTTAAAACAAAATATTAATTTAACTCAATTACAGCATCTTTGCAAATAAAATGATATGCCTAGAAGCATATATGTGACCTTGCCTTGTCGCCAAAAATTCTTTGAACATTAAGCAACTTATATTATCAAGTGTAAAGTTCATTTTCAGTAACTTCCTGTGGGGAAATTGGAGAATTTATATTAATTTATTACAATAGACGCGCTATCACCTCACCTTTGGCGAACCTAGTGTGAGCGGACGTCTGCAGCTTTTCTCCCTCCAGGCGGCAGGAAAGCTGGTCTGGCCAGCTTAACGGGGTTAATGCTGGGCGCAGGACGGGCCTGTGTCTGCTGTTCAACTACAGCCTGTTGTGCACGTGGAGGTGGCGAAGGAGGTGCTGGTCTGGTCTTAAAGTGAACTGGGGTGTAGCGGGGGGTAATGTCTATGCGACGAGCCATGCGTTCTGCAGTTGGAGGTCGTGTGGTGGCGACTGTCTTCTTAGGAGGCGTGGGTGGTAGGGGTGAAATTGCTAGAGGTGTGTGCCACAATAGATCAAACTGTAAGTTACGATTCCGGCTGGTAGCACTGGCTGGCATTCCCCTCTCTCGAGCTGCCTCTTCACGCTTCCAAGTGTATACCCTGGCAGCACCCCGCCCTTTCACTACTAGGTCCCCAACCAAGGTCAAAACCTGCTTGGTCACCTTATCCTACCCAGCCCTGCGGCGAGGCATAAAGGCGTAGTGTAGAAGGGACGATAGTGGGTGTCCAGTAGATGTGGGTATGACCTAGAGGAAACGGGATGTGGAAGGTGAAACTGTGGGGAAGGCCTAACTGCTGGCCTCCAGGCAAGAAACTTGGCAGGCGGGAAGTTGCTGGCAGACCCAAGCTCCTGTGACTGTAGGTGACTACAGTAGGATTAGGGAGTCCTCTCCTGTGTTACGCAGGAAGGCAGGACGTCGCCGTAGATACACGTATCACGCAAAGACTGAGCTCCCTTTCGAGGTTGACTACTGACGTTCTGCAAGTGGGTAGCTGGGCGGGAAGTCACAGACAGAACTAAACACCCACAGAATGGTTTAGGCGGAAATGGATCGAAACAGGAAATAGTAGGAATAAGGTGCAAAGAGAAAGTGTTTGGGAAAGATAACTTGACCAGCTTAGTTTATGCCTGTTTATTGTTGAAAGCACCTAGGATGCCAACCAAGGTGCAGTCCGTAGTCACGGTTGGCGCGGGGGGCGAGGGTAATTCTAAGTCGACGAATACTTTGACTCATACTGCCTAAAGGTGTCCTGAGCTGTGAGACAGTTGTTGGGCTAGTCCGAAGATGTAGCTGGCTGAAGGCGACTGAATATACTGACGGGCAGCGATTCGTCTGGAGCAAGGTGCTAGCTGTGTTGGAGCACGTCTGGGTAGAGTGACATTCTGCAAGTGAACTGTGTGAGTCAGCCTCGAACTGAGGATTGTGAGTCCTATACATACCCGGTCCACAGGGCCGGCACGGGGGTAGCGGCATGGAATAGAGGGGAGAGAAGCGAAGGCGGCGGGGATGGCGGCTCGCTTCCCCTTAGCTGCCTGTCCGGAGGGGTAATCAGGCCTTCTGCATCGAGTAGGTTGCGGGTTGACAGGAGTCAACGCGGCACTTCTGTAACCTTGGGTGATGCACTCTTTGGCGAGTGACGGCTACTTCTCTTGTCGGAGGGAGACTGCAGCTGTGGCGTAGGAGAGATCAAATTACGATGTCACCTATGGTGCATCGTGTCTTTTCAATAACCTGATATCCTGTAAGGGTCTATTCCCCTTCTGCGCCTGTCGCCGTGAACACACTGCCCAATCAATAATCTCTCCTCACACGCTCAGGTGATTGAGTGCAAGTGGGACATTCAAAATTTGCTTTTCATTCAGTGTCATATTATTTTCATTTTCAGAGAGTTTGAAAAGTTTTAAGTCAGCTTGCATTTGGTGACACATAACAATATATTATATACAGTATTTTGAGATGTTATATTCTTTATTTAAACGAGTAGAGGTGAAATGTTTTTTAACTTATTATTTACGGTAATGCTAATACAGTAATACTTTTTTAAAAATTCCCATTTTTACTATGTTTATTTTATTCACAAATAATGTTGAGCTCTCTTTATACTCAATATGAAGTCTGATAAGGTCAGAAGTTGTATTTTATTGATGTACTTGTCAGAACTCTCATCTACTGAAATCCTGCATTAACACTAGTGGTTATTCCAAAGATAAATATGACGTATTGAGTCCATTGATATGTTAGACTACTTTTTTCATGTTTGATGAATGTTAGCCTGTCCTTAATCAACTATCAGTATCAATCACAATACTTATGTACATTTTAAATGTACTACGTGCCAACCAGCTGAGTAATATCTTGTTTGTGACTTGTTATTTGTCTCCTCTCCGAGTTATTCTTTCCAGGTGAGCACAGGTTGGTAAGCTTTTGGAACTTCGTGGCCAAATCTGACTACAAAGGGAAATTACTACAACTTTTTATTGTATCTTCTGTGGGCTGGACCGCCAAAACTGTAGTCATTAGCAAAAAGTAGGTTATTCTTATTTAAATAAGTTTACATTAAAAACAAAGTTTCTGATATTAAAGCATGCACACTACTCATACTGTCGAGAAGAGTTAGGCCTACGTATTATCTTGCCGATGGGGGCCGCAGTGATGTTGGACTACTCGCCTCCCACCTAGGCGAACCGGGCTTGATTCCCGGCAGGGTCGCCCCCTGATTTTTGCATGTGGAAATTTTGCCAGACGATTTCCCCGCCCTGGCATTCTAGCATTGCTCCATACTCACCTCACTCACCCTCATCGGCTCTTAAGACCTTGATGTTAAGGGCCGTTCAAATCTCTCTGCTCCACTCCACTTTACTCTCACTGAAGAAATCATTTAATCTCGTGTTCACAAAATTTAGTAAAAGAACATCAATGCAAAATGAAAACATATGTAAAAAAATATTTTTAATTAAATAACTTAACTGAACAAAATTTAAGTTATGATTATTTTTTGTTGCTATCTTATAACAATACTAGCTGTGCCCATGGCTCCGCTCGCGTGGACTACAGAATTATTGTTTAGGTTTTTTTTTTTAAATAAATTTGAATTTTACTTAGTGTTAATCTTTACATATAATAAAACTCAACGTCTTGGTGAATTAAATGATAAAAACACTTGTTAGTGTTTCTCTGTTATAGATAGATATATGCTACCGCAGAGTTTTTTTTAGGTATTTTTATTCTACACAATTCTTTACTACATGATATTGTTCCATCTTTTACGGTTTAGACAGCGCATTGCAAGAGAGCGTGCTGGCGGCAAACTTTTTTCAGACTTGATTCACTATTATTGTTTGTAAATTTTTTGAGATATTTTCTCTCGATAAAAAGTAGCCAATATCACCTTTCAGCCCTCCAACTATTTCTGTGTAAGAAATTACGTCGATCTGTTGCTCAGTTGCGACATTTCATTGTTATTCCGTTTGTGTACTTTTTCATTTCCCAGTAAGAATTTCCCAGAGGAAATGAGATATTTTCTCATGATAAAAAGTAGCCTATGTCATTTCCCGACCCTCCAACTCTCTGTGCAAAAAATCACGTTGATCCGTTGCTCCGTTGCGACGTTGTCCCAAACTAACAACTTACATTGACGCAGCATTGTACCCCGAGCACTATTTTTACTAGCATTTTTTTCCTGAGGGAATGAGATATTTATTTGGGATAAAAAGTAGCCTATGTCACTTCCCGGCCCTCCAACTATCTCTGTACAAAAAATCACCTCAATCCAAATAAAGAGAATAGAAAAAACACGAAATTCTCTTTTGTCACAGTGTTTCCCTTACCTGCGGAAGAGACACAAGAACTTGTGTCGGCTCTTGTGATGTGCCTTTTGTGTGTTGTTCACAGTAAACACGCCCGGGAGGGAAGTGGTTACTTGTTAACTGATTAAATTTTTTATTTTATGTACAGTTTCGGTTTTGGATCAACTATGTTCTATGCAGGTCTAGTAAATTCTACGTTGTGTGAAAATTATTTTAAAAAAATTCTTTTATCTTAATTTTAAACATATTTCGTTATCCGGATTTTTGATTATCCTAATTATCTTTGGTCCCTATTAGTCCGGTTAATCAACTTTCTACTGTAATTAATTTTTAATATTTATTTTAACAAAGTAAGTGTTTTCCCGAATGCTGCCTGTATTGTGAGTAAATATTAAATAAATACAATGCATTTGTTTTTTAATTTTTTTCATACCACTGGGAACTAAAGTTCCTTTGCGGATGATCTTGAATGTGAACAAGTAACTTTTTCCAAAAAGGACCTTAAACTGGAACTACCTAGTTCTTTTATTTTTTTCTAAATAAATTTGAACTTGAACAAGTTTTGGTTTCTGAGGAACTTTCGAAGCACTGCATATAAAGGGGTAATGCAAAATGTCATTGGAAAAATGTAGCAGATGATCTTGTAGATTTGAAAAATGAGTTGATCATGCATGGGGCAGAAATAAAATTCAACATAACAGTTGTTAGTAATATAATGAGAGTCATGTTTTATTTGTTAACAGTAACCACTGATACATTTTTCAGTTCCCAACTTCGTGGGTATTCCTGTTGTAAAGTATCTAGTGATTAAATGAGAAAGTACTTCAGATGTATGTCATTGTAGAGCTATGCATCGAGGAAAACGTAGAAGATGACGTTAAAATGTAATGTCTTCCTTTGCGTTTTCCTAGGCAACACAGCACTGCAATGCCATATGTTCGACCTAATTTTTAGTTTAATCTCTTACTGCCATTGCAAGTAACATTCACAGGATGTAACATACATGTTGTGTGGTGTGGTAGGCACAGCCAGAGGGTGCGCATGCTGGAACTGGGCATGGTAGAGTGGCTGGTGCAACACCTGATGGCAGGGCACTCCGCCATGAGAACCTACACGCTCGAGTACAGCACAGCGCTGCTCATGAACCTCTGCCTCCACCGGCGTGCCCGCCAGCGTTGCTTTCCTCTCGCCAGGTCCGTACTGAAGCTGCTCGCTGCTCTCCTCGCGACGGAGGCTGTTCACGTGAGTCCTGTCCTCCTCGCCGCTGAGAACCTTTATGTGCAAGGGTTGTTCCAAATGAGATCAATATTTGGGCTCCAAGTCAGTAGGAGGTATGGTGTGGGTTTCCTTTTTTAAAATATAAAATACATAGCGACCTTTACACACTACACACAGTTTCCAGCAATGCACTAACTTCTCAAACTCAATTGCAGATTATTTTCTGAGAGTTGGTGTGAAATAGTAGATGTGGGAGCTTTCACTTCCTGGTTCATGTTAAATAAACGTCCTTCCTCTTAAGTCTTTCTTCAGTGTTATAAAAGCCCATAAACTGCATGGTGCAAAGTCTGTGTTGTAGAGAGAATGGTATAAATGTTTAAAGTAATTTTTAGTCTTCAGATAATAGGCATACCTCTGTGTATGAATTGTTGATGTATATAGACATTGTTATGTTTATTGGGTCATTGGCATTCTAAAAAGTAATAAGACTTTTACCTTAATGATAAAACAATCACATAAAAATTAATTGAAGGAAATCAACAGCACGTAAGTTAATAATTTTCTCTTGTTAATATGACATTGATGGAAGATGTACTGCATTTTGGATAAAAAATAACTTCAATTTATTTAAAATTTAAAATTTTGATAACATTGAAATTATTTAGTTTAAAAAAAATTGCCTTAAGTAGTGAATACCTTTAATCTAATGATACCCAAGAATCTACAAATAATTGGCAAAAAAGGGATGCTAAAGCTCAAAGAATAATTGTGGCAAATATTGATAAAAAAAAGTGTTTTATGCACATTATTAGGTGTGAAATTTCATATGAAATGTTAACTAAACTATGTTCTATATATGGAGATCACTCACATCAAAAGAGTGATAAACTGACTAAATTTTATAGTTGTAAATTCGTATAAGTTTTAGACATTGCAACACTCAATAAGCAAATTGCAAAATTTAGCTTATCAGTTGAATGTTCTTGAAAAAAAAAATGAAGATAATGATTTAATTTAACAAATTTTAGGAACCCTACCAAATTATTTAGCCCACTTTCATACGTCTTGGGATTCAACCACCTCAGATAAAAAAATGTTGACAAATTTAATTTCAAGTTTGATTGGCAAGGAACAAAGAGTTAAAGAATCGTGTAATAATGAATATAATGTAGCATTTAAATCACAAGAACTCAAAATAAGAAAAGATTATAGCAAATCCTTTGACAGCAATACCAATAGTGAACCATGTTTTAATTGCAAGTCAACCCAACATTTAGCAAAAAAACCGTGATCAAAAAACAGATTTTAGAATATACTACCTTGTTAATTTTGTAAAAAGACCATTCACCCAGAAACCAACTGTTTCTTTTGACATAAAAACCAATGACAAGAAGGATGTTGCCTTTGTGACCAATCAAAATGTAATAAAATCATCGGATAACTTGTAACATTCCACGTCATGTATTGACGAATGGAATTTGCAGCTCGGTTAGCTCAGTTGGTTGAAACATGAAACTCTAAAAAGGCGCCAATGAATAAAGTCAAGTTCCTGTTTATTTACTCTTTGTACTTTTATTCATTCTTAATAAAACAGTTCTCATACAATCAGATATGCCGCGCAAGAACAAATTTTACAGGCAAATAAGCAAAAGCAATAGCAGCGCCGCAGTGGTTTATTGTTAATTTCACATCTTGAAAACTTGGCTCGCCAGAAGAAAATACAGGAAGCGACCTCCCACACTGGTGGAGAAATAAACGAGCAGGTTAAAGTTTGCCGGTGTGGGGGTTATGTGTCTCGCTCGACGCGGCCTCGGCGAGTGCTGGTTGTCGGTCCTTCACCGTTTGAGCACTGAGAGTCTACTGCTGGTTATCAACTGCTGGCCAGCGATATGCATCCAGGGCTTTTGTCTCTCGTGGTTACCCCCACTCCTCACATCAGGGTGACACCAATTGTGACCAAATAAGGGCATGGCGTTTGTCGCCACGCCATATCGAACTACGTAGCCCCCCGAACTGCGTCGTCGGTAAAAGATAATCCAAACCTTCTAGAACACAAACTGTTGATGCGGTTCGGAAAGCTTCTTTCACTAATGCTGACGTGTAACAAAAACTAAGATTTCCTGAAACGGCAAATGTATGCCAGATAAACGTACTACCACGATTAACGAACTCCCGATAAAATGTTACGAAACCCCGCAAACGAAAGAAATTTAACCACGTATCCCGATAATTAATATATATTGCGTCATTACAAACTGTCCTTACAATTGGATTGTTGATTCAGGTTTAACATCACACATGGTGAATAACAAAAATTTCTTATTAAAAGTAAAATGCATATGTAGAAATATTGGGCTTGTCAAGAATAAGAAATCAGTGAAAGCCCGGCGTTGGAAGAATAGAAACGGACATTTGTTCATTTAACAATGTGTTATATGTTCCTGATTTAACTACAGATTTAGCCGTAAACACACTCACATCCAATGGAAGGGAAGTTTTGTTAGCAAAAAGTAAAGTTGAAATTTTTAAATATGGTTAAACTATTCTGAATGGATCAAAAACAGAAAATAAGCGCGCTTTAAAATCAAATCCACAGATGAGTCTTATCTTACCGAAACAAATAGTGAGGCTCTCATATGGCACAGTAAACTAGGTCACCTTGGAAAAGATAATTTAATAAAATTAAAGGTCTTAGCTGATGGAAAAAATACCAGCAAAATCAGTTTAAATGTTTTAAATAAAACATGCGATGTGTGCGTAAAAACAAAATTGACAAGAACCCTTTTCAATAACAATCTCACCAGGGCTACATGACCAATAGAACTCATCCATACTGATGTTTGTTGTGTTGACAGCAAAACATGGAATAATAAAAAATATTTTCTGACTTGCTTTTACTAATTTTTCAATGGTATTTTTGCTTAATGAAAAATTTGAAGTTCCAGAAAAATTAAAAGAATATGTTGATAACATAAAAGCTTAATGGTCAAGCAGAATTTCAAAAATTATGTGCGATAATGGAGGTTTTAACAATAATTTCAAGAACTGGTGTAAAAATAAGGGAATTACTTTAGAGTTAACAATTCCGAGAATCCCTGTATTGAATGGCTGTGCCGAGAGATTTAACCGCACACTTACTGAGAAAACCAGAGCATTACTTTTTGATAGTTGAATTGACAAAGAATTTTGGGGAGCAGCTTCATTAACTGTTACATATTTATTGAACAGAAGTCCGACTGTTACAGTAAATAAAACTCCTGCCTAAATTTGGTTTGAAAGATAACCATATTTATAAAATTTAAAATTATTTGGCTTTAGATACTTTCAAAAGATTCTGTTGAAAACAAGAAACTCTAACCAAGTAGAAGGGAAATTCAGAAGACGAGAAAGATCATGAGGAAGTGAATAATTTGATGGCAAGGAAAACAAAGTCATTAAGACTCAAAAATATAAGGCAGGAACAAAGAAGAAAGCGAAGGCCAAAGGCAAAAATAACAATTGGAGTGAGCTTGACAGGTCTGCCAAATAGGTAGTGATAAGTCAGATGATAAAGCAGTTGTTAAACCAGTTACGAAATGCAAGAAGAAAACAAAAGTAAAAAAAAAAAATACTGACATATTAACGAAACCATTAAATAAACTGACTTTCTTAACCTTCAAACGAAACAGAATGAATACATAATACAAATGCCCTAAGACTGGCCTAGACAAAAACGGCCTTAAGAAATAAGCGATTCAAAGAAACGAGTCACTGTAATAAACATCTTTACCATGTTGCTACAACCATTGTACAGTATTTGTTTGAAGTTAGCATTGTTGGTAGGTCTTAGTCCCATATCTTCAGCTCAGACATGAGAATTTATTTAATAAACATTAATATTAATATGTTTGAAAGATTCGTGAGTGTTGATATTTTGAGCATAAACAGCAATAGTCATTTTTTAGCAAACAGGAAAATGTTGTTGAATAGCATATCTTCCATTTGTGATTTTGTCAACTACTTCAAAGGTTCAAACATTGTGAATATTTTTTTTTACTCCAAATTGAATACAAATGAAGTAAATAATACATTCGTACTCAAAAATTTAGAAGCTTGGCACACCGCTATTAGCCAGAGTATTGGGCAAAGTTAAAATGATTGGTGCATGAAGTGACGTGTTTTATATCAGCAAGGAAGTCAAGTTGGTAATGGGACTACACAGAGTGTACAGCCTTGCTTTGTCTTGTTTAGGTTCTTCCTTACGTGAATGGCACCTTGTTCAGCCTCTTGTCTGATGAGCAGATAAATAAGGAGGCAAAGAAGATGGGCTTGAGTCGAGTGCTGGATTACTACATACTGGTGGGTGAAACTGGCTTATTTGCTGATTTATCATTTAGTTTTGACACATACTTGCATTATTTTTTGAGACTGCAACACTTTATTTTCATTTTGAGGCTTAGATAATCACGCTCAGAACTCATTTTCACGGCACCTTGTAATATTCTCACGTCAAGGATTGACGAATGGAAATTACAACTCTGTTAGCTCAGTTGGTAGAAGCACGAAACTTTAAAGGCGCCAAACAAATAAAGTCAAGTTCCGGTTTATTTACTCTTTAATCAAATTAAACAGTTCACATGCAATCTTGAGATATGCAGAGTAGGAACAGGTTTACAGGTAAACCAACAGAAAGCAGCGCCATAGTCGTTTAATTATTTATTTACGTCTTGAAAACTTGCCTCGCAAGAAGAAAATACGAAGGCAGGACCTTCCACACCGGCGAAAATAATTTAATAGAATTTAAAGTACAAGCCGAAAAGAATTGAAGTGAAAAAAGATTAGAGGTCACTTGCCGGTGTGGGCTAGGGATATGTTCTTCACCTCTCCCGATTTGTCTTCCTTGCGTGCTGGTTCTACATTTCTCTCTCACGAGATAGACACACAGAGTATTTATTACTGCGGGCCTATCCACCCCCCACTCCACAGATAANCAACGCAGTGCAGTCGCAGTCGGACAACTTCTATCTTCTAATGCTGACGCATAACAAGAATTAAGATTTTGAAAAAGCAAACGTATGCCCAATAAACGAACTGCCACAGCAAGAACTTCAAATCCCGATAAAATATTACAAAGCCTCTCAAAACGAAAGAAATTTAATCAAGTATCCCGGTAATTAGATAATTAATATATTGCGTCGTCGTTACAACCTGGTTCTTATGGAAACCTTGTTTGTAAGTACATATTTTCAGGAATTGTGAAAATTAGAATAACATTCAATCAAAAAAATTTTAAAACAAAAAAAATGTTTACAAAATCTATTAGGTTGTTGACCTGTTCCACAGCATGGGCTCCACTGGTGCAGTTCTCTTTTCCGCACTGTACTTGTCTGCTGAGATACGCATGCACAGCATGGTACATTCCACGCCCTGCCCCTTGGCAGCTGTGCCAACCAATGTTGACACTGACGCAAGCTGCAAAAAAACT
The DNA here is from genome assembly GCA_002778355.1 of Clitarchus hookeri. Taxonomy (NCBI): domain Eukaryota; kingdom Metazoa; phylum Arthropoda; class Insecta; order Phasmatodea; family Phasmatidae; genus Clitarchus; species Clitarchus hookeri. The sequence continues at coordinate 648,195 of NQII01000476.1, forward strand.
GCCCTTTACCCTCTTTTTCTTCCCTGAATGTTTCACCCATCTTGTTCCTGTTAAAGCCACTGTTATTTTTGCATGAACAGAAATACTGTTCTGAGTCAGTGGAGTTTGCCACATTTTAGTCATAACATGTTTACTAATTAAAGTAATTTTACTTTTAATAAATGGCTCTTATTTTTCTCTGATAATGTGTTTCAGTATGTCATTTCCTACCAATGCAATGTTTTATTCGAGATTGTAATACCATTGTTTTTTTTTCCTAGTATTGTTTTCCATCAGTTCGGTATACATACTGATGGAGTATAGTTTTGAAGTGAAGAGGTCTATTTGTTAAAATGTTATTATTTCATTAATGTAAAACATGTAATTGTTTCACAGTAATTGTAAACACCGACTCTATTGCAGCTGTTGTGTTGGGCACATGCATGGTGTTGCGATCTGCTTTTTCATTCATTTTAGCTTGCTCAGTAGTCTCTGCATAATTGGGGTATAATTTCAATGAGAATACATTATCCTAATATATAAATTTACTTCTCGTCAATAAAAACCCATAATTTTTCCATTAGAGATGTGTGATTTCATGTACCCAGTTAGCACAATGGGCTGTTTGGACGCACTTTCCACATTCAGGGTTGTCCACATGGCTCGAAATTTGGTTATATTGGTTTGAACAGACGACTTTGTTATGCGGACGACTTGGTTATACGGACAAATTTTGAGGGACTGGGAGAGTCTGTAAAATTGAGGTTTGACCATTAATTTTACTTACAGAAATATATTTAAATTTGTAATAAAACAGTAGGGTGAAAAACGACATCTTTCATTTTCGTTTCGGTAAGAAATTTTGTTGGCAAAATTTTTACTGAATCGAAAATCCTGATTTCTATAAATATGTTCATTTAGTGCATTAGCAAAAGAAATTTTTGTCTGTAAATCATCTTGCTTGTTTTCATTATTTTATAGCTCAAATAACTACATAAAGTGTAAATTTAAATGTAGACAAGAACACCTTTGGTAAATCATCCATATCCTGCTTTTTTTTTTGGTTTGGTTTTGCAACAAAATTGTCATAATAAATAACTTGCTAAAAGGTTATGAAATTTATTAAACTTTTGTTAAGACAACTCTTTTGAGATTATTTTTAATTTTTGTTTCAGTTTCACAAAAGTTCTTAACATAGTTTTCATTTCATTTTGTGAGAAAAAAAGTTGCATTCAATGAACTCTATAAAACAGCCTCTGCCCTGTCAAACAACAGTCATGTGATGTCTGTACTGCCACTACGTTAATGACAACTCTGATATGGCAGTATACTTTTATATTTATGTATATCTTATTTTTTGTGCTTGCTTTTGTTTCTTCCCCATGCCTGTGCTGATTGCAGAGAGAATGCTGATGCGTGTGAAGGGTCAACAGGAAAATTTGTTTGACAAAGAACCACCAAATTGTTAATCACTTTATTCCCAAAGAAACATCAAATATTTAGCATAGAACTATACATTTTCTCATGTATTATATCCAGTTTTGCAGCCCGGGATAGCAAAGGTGCCCAGTTGATTGCCATTGTTGTTTGCTGGAGGCAAGTTATTGCTTATCTTTGCCATTAAGCATACAGTATTTGTAGTGATCGGTGAGTTTGATTTTTACAGCTTCGAGTTGAGGGTTGGTCCGTTACCTCCTCTCACTACCCGCTGGAGGCAGAGCATCACCTGACTTTCTGGCCATATTTTTTTATATTATGACTGAGGATTAGGTGGTTTTCTAACATCATGGGTAAGATCACATAAAATGTTCTTAAACATGCTACAGTATTTAGTCTGGCAATAACTGAGTTTAGTTTGTGCGAGAAAATATGTCATGACTCTCATTGCCTGACAGGAAAGTGGTTTTTTTTTATACAAGAAGTAATTTGACACTAGTTACTGTAAATAAATGTTTGGAATGGGTACAGTGCACCCTATGGTAGAGTTTGCTTCCTTCTAAGGTAATGAGTTTTCAAATGGGACCCATTAGCATACAACCTCCCAATAGGGTGAAAAAATGTGACAGTAAGATGGAGCAACAGAATATAATAGCAGGTGAAGCTAGAACTTTCTGAGGAAAACCACCAGATACCAGCAATATCCACCACGTTTCCCACAAGCAAGAATCTAGGAATGACTCTGCCGGGGAATCAGAACCGACAAGGTAACCGTTCAGTTTCCAGGGCCCCAATACTTATATTAGAATTACAATACATATACAGTGGAGATATAATGTTCTTCTGACACATTATAATAGCATTGCTAAGGCATGTATGTACTTTCATTTCACCATTTCACCATATTCTCAATTGCAGTAAATTTGCCTGATGCATTTAGTTTATACCAATTGCCATTGTAGTGATGTCAACTAAAATACAGCTACAATAGACTAGTGCTTCATGTGAAGGCACAAACTACAAGGTAGTATGTATTCTAATTTTAATGCAGAACTTTTTTTTGTGTTCTAGTGATGTAGTATGTAAGTAGCATATTGCAATTTTATTCAGAACATTCTAGTTATTCAAAAATTTGCTGCCCAATGTGTGGATGTTTCATGATGATTTTGTGTTAATGAATCAACAATTTTTATCATGTGAGTGTTCATCATACATCCTGCTGTAGGTGGTGTTTTGGATGCAAACAATAAACTCTGTTCTCTTGTGTCCAGCGCAGTGAAGGGGAGTCCCGCAGACAACTGGAGTACATTGCTCGACTGCATCGCGGAGACTGCCAGCCTGATCACACCCCGCTCAGTGATGAGGAGAATGAAGAAGATGATTCTGTGAGTTTTGTGCCAACTTCTATCCAGTGTATCAATTTTTAGGCACTTAAGAAATCCATATGAACTGGTAAATACCTGATGGGCGCCTACAGGAGTGCTGAATCTAAGTCTTGGTTGGTTTTATGACAAGCAGTAGGGGTTCCTTTCTTGTTTCCCACCAGCCACATATGAAATATACTCATTTGCAAAACAATTGATTACCATGAACGAATCACACAAATAAATCGCAGGTTGCCACACAGTATCATCGTAGCCTGACATTTGTCCCTTTTGCGTTTAATGTGGTTTGTTTGTTTGAATGTGCCATTATGGGGCATTCATGTCCCTCCACCGTTCATGGCTGCAAGACACCAAATAAGGCCTTAGTAGCAGTGTGAGCCACAGAGCTAAGTTCAGTGAACATGTAGCATACCCTGATAGCGCATTCTACAAGCCTTTGCCCAGCTGGATGAGTTTGAGAGAGGCACATCGTTGAGCTATGAGAGGCAGGTTGGGCATTTCAGTGCGTTGCTCACCACTTAAACCATTCTGCTGTGTACACTGTGAGTCTGTGTTGGATGCAGTGAGAACAAGAGGGTACGTACACACGTCGGGAAGGCTCGGGTCGACCCTGGCCTGCAGCACCGGCGATCATTTCATCGTGTGGCGGGCTGTAAGCACTCCATGGACATCTGCTGCGCACAATCCAGGGTCATGTCATGGCAACTGGGGATACGTCTGTGTCCACCAGTACCATATCCAGGTGGCTAGCAGATCGAGATCTGTCATTGCGGCATCCCCCATGGCATCTTCTACCATTAGGACCTGAGCATCGTCATACTTGTAGGACCTGCTGGGATCGGGCAGAATAGCAGCTTGCGGACTGGTGACGAGTGGTGTTCAGCGACGAATCATGGTTTTATCTGAATACAGATGACTGCCGAATTCAAGTGTGGAGATGTCCTGGCCAGCGCAGTGATCCACGCTTCATTGTACAGCAACACACTGCCCCAATAAGAGGTGTCATGGTGTGGGGTGCCTTTTCCTACCATTTCCACACCCCACTAGTGGTGGTTGTAGGAACCTTGATAGCATGTTGATATGTCTAGGAAATTCTGCAAACATGTGCGCTCCCCTTCCTGGTGCAGCTTGACAACCCCATTTTCCAGCAGGATAATGCCCGGCCACACATAACATGTATATATCTGGCCTGCTTTCGTAATGTTAACATATCTCCTTAGCCAGTAAGATCCCCAAACCTCTCGCCCATTGAAAACGTTTGGGACCAGATTTGATGGCAACTTTGACCAGCAGCAACTACTGTGGTTTTGTAGGGTCAGTTGTGCCAGCTGTGGCAGAATCTTCCTTACGAGAACATCTGACATCTGTATGTCTCCATACCGAACTGTTCCACTGCCTGTTTCTGTGCTACGGATGGTGCAATACCATACGTAGTACATCCTGCATGTGTCGCTCCCCTGCACTATATGCCTGGTGTGGTGTAATATTTTGATGTTTTCTGTATACATACTGCCATGTCATTTGTCTGTACCCACTTAAATGCCCCTGTGATGGCACCTTCAGGGTGATAAATTTTCTTTGCAAATGATTGTAGTAAGTGTTGTATTGATTGTACCTAACCATGCTGCTTTTCTGTAGGCCATCACAGTATGTTGGCAAGTGACAAATCTGCTGTAGTGTGTATGCTTGAGGCTGGCTTTATTTTGTCTGGGTGGTGGAATGCACCGACAAAAGGCTGTATGCGCCTCAGGGCTAAGACAAGCAGAGTCTCCAAAGTGACGCTTCGTGGTAATGCTCTCGGTGCTGGGGTTTTGAGTTAGGCTGCTAGTTCTTGGCATCTTCTTGTAAGTAATCTGTGGCAGAAACATTACTGGCATTACTTCCTGCTCGGCCACGAGAGGTGCAAGTTGGGCGGTGTCAAGTAGAACAGCGCAAAGAACAGCGGTGCATGTCTTGGGTCTTACATGCTACAAGGCATACAAGGCCTGTGCTTGGAGTGTTGTAGATGGAGTCAGTTTTTTGGAAGTGCTCAGCTGCCTACGTAGCACTGACTGCTGCTACACCACAGGTTTTTCTCCCCAAAGTTTGAGTACAGTGGTAGTTAAATTTACATTGTGGGGTCACGTGAACATGCTGACTGACAGTGCCAAGTGTGTTTCCTCCTACTGCATGACACAGTGCAGAACAACGAGGCGCAAACACAAATTGTTAGTTTCATTAGTATATGTCGTCAAAGGGCATAATGATCTGGAGTTCAACCTTCTTTTAATCAGTGTTGTGGTAGTGTAGAATTATTCTCTTGGAGAGTTGATGTTGACATACTTCAGTTTCACTCTTTTTACTCCAGCTTCATAAAGCCATGTACAGTTACCATTCACTCACTGGGTGGGTTGAAGTGTCTATGATCCCTGGTAGGGCCAGAGAAAATATTATTCCACAGACACCAGATATGAAACTTCTTAACTTTCATAATCATTTTGGAGGCCACAGTGGTGTAGTGGTTGGATCACTTGCTTCTCACCTAGGTAGACCGGGTTCGATTCCCGACAGGGTTACTCCCGGATTTTCGCATGTGAAAATCGTGCCGGACGATTCTGCAGGTTGGCGGGTTTTCTCCGAGATCTCCCGTTTCCTCTGCTCTTGCATTTTGGTACCACTCCGTACTCAACTCGCTTCACCCTCATCTGCTCTCAAGACCTCGATGTTAAGAGCTGTCCAAATCTCTTCACTCATTCATTCATAATCATTTTGAGTGCAAGTGTCATTTGTAAAAGTTAGATAAACCAAAGGACAGGAATTCAAGTACTTACAGTGTAGCACTTTTTGACAGGCTTACACACAAAGAAGGATGACACATTTTTCACGCGATTGTGACGTTTCGCTGGCTAGACCAGCTTCCTTCATCAGTTGGTGAGTTGTAACACTGCAATATAGTGGAAGGGTGCTGTTGATAGTAAACCTAGTGGCCAGGTGACACACTAGGAGGCAGCGGGGAAATTGAAAATGTGGCTTAACTACCAAGCGAGTGCATTATGTGTATGGGGAACATTGGGGCAAGGGCAACCCCTGGCTTGGGGGTGCCAGCAGAGCGACTCGGGACTTTCCTATCAGTTAGCGCGGGTAACTTCCTGAGAGATGAACTGGAACGCTGTGCATGATGAAAGGTCTTGTAGACAAAGCTATAGGGCAAAAGCAGGCAGGCAATCAGCTGAACAACACATATACTGAACAGAAAAGAACTGCCTTAAGTGGGTTGCTTGACGCAAATTTATACCTGTCAGGTCGGGGGTAAGTGAAGGGGTGAGAGCAGTGTAGGAGCGAGAGTTTGCCATCATTGCAGTGCACCTGGATGTGCATTCGGTACTCCTGCCTGGAAGGCCATCTGTAGGGCAAAGATGCAACTAGATACTCAAGGCAGGCACGCATGCAGATTGTGTTGCTTGAAACCAGGCGGCGACAATCTTTATGTCTGCGACTTGTCTAAATGTGACTTAAGTGGGGACCCCATATTTTTGTGGGTGCCGGAGGCAGTATTGCTGAATCTAGCAGTGGCCTGTCTTAGCACGGGGAGGCACAGTTGTGGTGGAGGCTCGAAAGAAAAAACAGATGTTTCCCGGGGCACATCAATCTTTTTTGCTGCTGCCTCATCATTCTTTACATTTTTTGTGGCTGTGTTCTGTATTGTCTTGTCTGTGTATTTCAGTTTATTTTTTCTATGTGTCCTGTATTGTTACAAATGTAAATGCATGCGCAGATGTATGGATTATATTAGTGCAGTAGCAGTGTGAGAAGAGAGGAGGGGCAGTGACGGTGCTTGTGCCTGCAGGAGGAAGTGGACCTGCTAGAGGAGGAGTTGGACTCAGATGACCCTGTCAAAGGTGGCATGGGAGAGCCGTGTGGCGAGGAGCTGTTGTTCCACCATTACCGACTGCTCTTCCCTTACACCGGTCAGTTCTACCTGTTTCACAGTCATAGCGTCATTTTCAGATCAGGCCCTTTTAAATCATTCTTTATGGCACCCATCACCTATTTTTGGCATATAAGATAACGATTTTTACACATTTTGGGCTCCTAAAATTACTACCCTTCATATATGAAGATACAAAAATTTTTAGTAACCCAAAAATTGTTTTAAATTTAAGTTGTAAGTTGTTGAGTTGTATGGTGCTAATAGTAAAGGAATGGTGTTTATTAAATTCAAAGATCTTGTTTTATGAAATGGCAGCATTATTAGGGTGATGGATGTACTATCTATCTGCCATACCGAAAACTACTACACGGGTAACACTTTTTGATCATGACATTTAATTAAAAATAAGTTGAATAAAAACACTAATCTGTAAATAAATTAACATTACCGCTAGATTATTCTGTAGAAAAAGATATTGATGTAAGAAGCCATCAGATTGCAGATAAACAAACATATTTTCTGCATCTTTAGTACTTTACTGCTCACAAAAAAAAAAACCTCAATTGTCCAACATGGCATGATTTTTCTTTGAAAAGTTACCAGTAATAAGTGAAATCTCACAGAGAAACCTAACTGCATAATTACAGTAGTTTGTTAAGTTGCTGAGCTGTATTTGCAGCTAGGTAAATACATATCATTATTGCAGGCACTTGTAAACAGTATCAGAGATGTCACAGTTTGTTTTGGTGGCCACTTTTGCCAGGCACCGTTATTGTAGGACCGTTGGCATCAAGGAGAGCAGTGACACCGGAATTAAAACAAGCAAATGATTGGCTGAATAGTCTATTGAACAGCGTATGCAAGAGCAGTGCATTGTTAAGGTTTCACCTGCCATGATCATGACACATCGTCTCCGCCCTCCTTGACCCTGCCCACCTCGACCTCGCCATCCTTATCCCCATCCTTGTCCTCGTCCCCTCCTACTCATCCTCGCCATCCTCGTTCCCCCCCCCAATTCCTTGTCATCCATGCCTCCTCTTACTCGTCCCTAAGAATCCTCGTCTCCCCCCCTTCCTAGCCAACCCCATCCTCATCGTCCCACACCGTCCTCCCACCCCGTCCTTGTCACCCACCGACCTCCTCATCAACATACTTATCGCCCCCGATCTTCTAGTCGTCGCCCACCTCGTCACCACCCTCCTCGACCACTCCCTCCTCGACCTCGCTATCCTCGTACCCTCCATCATCGTCTCCGCCATTCTTGGCCCCGCCCTCGTTCACCCCTTCCTCGTACCCCCATGCTACACGTCCCCCCCCCCTTCGCCCTCCCGAGCGCTTTCCGACCCTCCCATAGTCCCCCCTTCCACCTCTTCATCATTGTTCCTGGCCTCGTCGTCCCCTTTCTCATCATCGTCGTCGTCCCCGTTCTCATCGTCACTGTCCCCGCCCTCCTCGTCGTCCCCATCCCTGCCCTCCTCGTCATCCACCCCCCTTCCTTGTCGTCCGCCCCTCCTTGTCCCTGCCCACAACCTTGTATCCGCTCTCCTCGTCACCCGTACTCGTTGACCCATTCCGTCATTCCTTTCCTACCCGGTACTCCGCAGCCCCCCCTACTACCTCTTTGTTTCCCCTCAGTCTACTCTTCGTCATCTCGTCCGCTTCATCTCTCTCGTTGCCC
>NQII01000476.1:660751-673515 GCA_002778355.1 Clitarchus hookeri
GCGGAAACAAAGGGGGTTCGAAAGGGACGTGGTTGGGGGAGTTGATGACATTGAGGGAAGAAAGATTGACGTGGCGGAACACATGGCAGACGTGGAGGATGACGCGGCGGGCGTGGACGGGGACGTTGTGGAAGTGGAGGGAGACTTGGCGGAAGTGGAGGGGGACGTGGCGAAAGTGGAGATTGACGTGGACGACAAGATGGGTGACGTGGAGGAATGGAGGGGGGCACAGACGACGTGGAGGGTGGTGATGATGATGGTGGCGTAAATGGAGGGTCAAGTGACGGAAGTGCGGATGGCCGACGGGTATTGGAGGGTGGCGTTGATCACGAGGAGAGGGGGGTAGAGGCGGACGTAGAGGATGACGTGGTGGATGTGGGTGCCGCGGCGGGTGAAGTAGGGGCCATAGTGGCTGACCAAGGAGGTCGTTAAGGAGACCAACGAGGACGTGGAGGATTACGTAGTGGAATTGGCGGAAGTGAAGGGGGACGTGGCGTCTGTGGAGGGGGACTTTGCGTAAGTGAAGGGGGATGTGGCGGAAGTGGAGGGGGACTTGGTGGACTTGGAGGTGGCCAAGGGTTAGTGGAGAGGTGCGTTGATGACGCGCAGGGGGGAGAGCCGGATGTAAAGGATGACGTGGCGGAAGTGGAGCGGGACGTGGAGGACATTGAGCAGGACATCGAGGACGTTGAGCGGGATGTAGAGCGGGATGTCAACGACGATGAGCGGGACGTCGTGAACGTTGATTGGGACGTCGGTGACGTTGAGCGGGACGTAGAGGAAGTTGAGCGAGTCTTCGGGGACGTTCAGCGGGACATGAAGGACGTTGAGAGGGACGTGAGGACGTAGAGAGGGACGTGGAGGACGTATAGCGGGACGTCAAGGACGTTGATCGGGTCGTTGAGCGGGACGTCGTAAACTTTGAGCGGAACGTAGAGGAAGTTGAGCGGGTCGTCGGGGACGTTGAGCGGGACATGAAGGACGTTGAGCGGGACGTCGAGGACGTTGAGAAGGACATCGACGATGTTGAGCGGGAATTCGAGGGCGTTGAGTGGGACGTGTACAGGACGTCGAGGACGATGAGCAGGATGTCGAGGACATTGAGCATGACGTCGAGGACTTTGAGCTGGACGTGAAGCGAGACGTCTAGGACGTTGAGCGGGACGTCGAAGACGTTGAGCGGGACTTCGAGGACGTTGAGCGGGATGTGGATGACGTTGAACGGGACTTGGACGACGTTGCGTGGGAAGCGGAGGACGTTGACGGGACGTGGAGGATGTTGAGCGGGATGTAGAGGACATTGAGCGGGACGTCGAGGACATTGAGTTGGACGTCGAGGACATTGAGCGGGATGTGTAGGACGTTGAGCGGTACTTGGAGGACGTTGAGCGGGACTTGGAGGACGTTGAGCGGGACTTGGAGGACGTTGAGCGGGACTTGGAGGATGTTGAGTGGGACTTGGAAGACGTTGTGTGGGAAGCGGAGGACGTTGAGTGGGACTTGGAGGACGTTGAGTGGGACTTGGAGGACGTTGAGTGGGACTTGGAGGACGTTAAGTGGGACGTCGTGGATGTTGAGCGAGATGTGTAGGACGTTGAGCAGGATGTGTAGGACGTTGAGCGGGATGTGTAGGACATTGAGTGGGATGTGTAGGACGTTGAGCGGGATGTGTAGGACGTTGAGCGGGACTTGGAGGACGTTGCGTGGGAAGCGGAGGACGTTGATGGGACGTGGAGGATTTTCAGTGGGATGTGGAGGACTTTGAGCGGGACATCGATGACTTTGAGCGGGACGTCGAGGACATTGAGCTGGACGTCGAGGACATTGAGCTGGACGTCGAGGACGTTGAGCTGGGCATCGAGGACATTAGGCGGGACGTCTGCGGACGTTGTTCGGGACGTCTGCGGACGTGGGGCGGACGTAGAGGACGTAGAGCGAGACGTGGAGGACGATGAGTGAGACGTCGATGACTTTGAGCGGGACGTTGATGGCGTCGAGCTCATAGAAGGACAGGAGGAAAGTTGAAAGGCTGGTCAGGATGTACAGGATTTTGAATAGAGCGGGAAGGTGAGGGAATTTACGCTGCCAGCTAAGTAAGGGGCTGTTTAGAGGTAGAGGAAACAACAGTGAGAAGCTTCAGAGGGTGTGGAGGAGAACAGAGCAGGGTAGACAGTCTATGCTTGTGAGGTCTGTGAGGGAGTGGAATGTGTTGCGGGAAGAATTGGTATCTCAAAAGGGGGGTTGCAAAGTTCAGGAAGGGGTTGGAAGAGGAGTTTGGTCGGGTACGGGAGAGGTGAGAGAGCTTGCCACAGGGCGGCAGCCTACTTGCGGGTGTTGGTTATTATTTTTATTGTTATTATTGTTCATCCAATTTCATAATGCCACACATTTAAACTAAGGAAAAGAGAACCATGCTGTAAAGAGTGAAAATACATGTCTGACAATAAAGTTTTGATTACAAGTATCACAAGTGTTTGATCCCCTCCCCCCTTCTCCTTTCTCAATGGGCTCTGAAACACGTGGGTGCCAACTCGGTTCTTGGTTGAGCCATGCCGGGTTCCCACATGTCAGCGAGCATGTCCATTTACTGCTTAGAGGGAATTGAAATGTTTCACTTGGTTAACGCAAGGTGCCTCCCTGGTGCATAGACTGTGAGTAGCCAGCAGGCGAGCTCCCTTCAGCATGCGGTAGGATGGCAACCCCACAACAGAAGGCTGTTAGTGTTTTCCAGTTTAACAATTGCAAGTCTGTGGCAACTTTGCAGTGTGATTTTTGGCGAGAGTACAGCACTGCACCCTACTGCTCAGAGCATTTGGCGTTGGCACAAGCAGTATCGACAAACAGGTTGTTTGTGTACCATTCCCGTGTTTTTGATGGAGACATTGGGTGCATCTGGAGGAGTTTTGTAAGAAGTCCACAAAAGTCTACTCATTGAGCTAGCCGAGAACTAGCCATTCCCCATACGACTGGCATGTTTTGCGACAGCATTAGTTATTAAAACCATACAGGATTGAACTCGTACACATCCTATTGAAAGGTGGTAAACGACGATGTGTGACATTTTATGCATTCATTCTCGATTAAGGAAATGGAAGATGACACTTTCCTTTTACGCTTAGTGTTCAGTGACAAGGCCATGTTTCACCTCAGTGCTACGATGAACCTCCACAACATTACGGATATGGGGATCACAGCAGCCACATTGGATAGTTGAGCATGAGAGAGACTCCGTAAAGGGAACGAGTTCTGTATTGTTTGCCAAGAAAAGATTTATGGTCCATTCTTTTTTCCTGGCAATACTGTGGTGGGAATCTCATAGCTGCAAATACTGCAGAACTGGTTTTTCCTGCAGTTACAGGCAGATTCTGCTTATATTTCATTTTCCAGCAGAACGGAGTACCACCAGACTGAAACTTGCAAGTTCGGATATTCTTAAACAAAGAACTTCCCCGCCAATGGATCAGCCGTCAGGGACTTACTGATTTGGCATTACACAACTGGCCACCAAGGTTGCCCAATCTCACTATCTGTGATTTTTTTTTTTATAAAGAAGGTTGTGAAGGATTTAGTTTGTGTGTCGCCCCTTCCTACAACAATGGACAAATTTCTAAACCACATAACATCAGCATTGGCTGCATTAACACCAAACATGCTCGCTAACATGTTGGATGAAATTGCCTATTATGTAGATGTATGCCATACATTTGCAGGGGTATACTGAACATTTTTGATAATTGTAAGCAAAATTTTGTCAGACATGTATTTCACCCTTTACCATATGGTTCTCTGCTCCTTAGTTTAAAATATATAACCCTTTGAAATAGCATGAATGTTTTGGAAACATTCTGTAGTTGGTTAATATTATGTAGGGCTGAATGGCTCAAAATAAACAAACAGGCTTATGCTGATTTGTATTAAGGAATTTTTTTGTTTTGGGATTTGGACCAACTGAACTTAAACATTTACCATCCTTTCAGTTTAAGATATGTAGTGTATATTTATGGCTTGGTTACTCTCTGATGCTGTAATTACTGGGAGGTGTTAATAGCACAGCTTAATAGCATGAGAGCCCCAGGTCTAGTACCTTGCTGTTTGTCAGAGATGCAGTCCAGGTAGGACGTGCTTTATCACCTGCTAAAGAACTCAGACTAGAACTCTGATCTTGTGGGTTGCAGGTGTGGTACATCCAGCATCGTCCCACACCCAGCCAGGGGAGGTGCTACATCGACCAACTACTCCGCGATCGTCCCGCCCCAGTCGACCGAAAAGCCGCCCGTCATCTCCCTCTGCAGATGTGCACCCAGCTGCATCACAGCCTGTCACTATTCACAGCCCAGCTGCAGATACGTAAGTTGTTATTCACCATTATGCATTTATAAACTACTGGGAAGGTTCACCATTAGTGGTTTGTTGTTTATTTTATTGTATTTTCATATGTAATTATCACACATTTTATACAGAAATGTTTTCGGTAACTATCGACAGGAGTATTATGTTTTCTATTATTGGTTATCTACTTGACAAAAAAAATGTAAACTGTGCCTATTTTTAATGTAACGTTAATTTTGTTCCCGGTTGGCTCTCAAAATTTATTCCCTGTTAATAGTGCACATTGTCCTTAAATGTTTGTTTATGCAAACATTCAATGACTGGGAGCAAACTGCTTAGCAACAAAGGCAGCATCCATTATGCTCTCCTCTCCGTCCAGTTCACTGTAGCTCGGCACAGGTGGTGACCATGATTTCTCCCCTTACATGCCTGGCGAGTCAAGAGGATGCGCTTGTTCTCTCTCTCGGCTCTCCACAGTCATGCTGAACTGTAGCTCATTACAGCCAGGTACTATGTTGCTTCTGCCCTACATGCCTCGCAAGAACTAAGTGGTTGCATTTTTCTCCAGACTCTGTCAACATTTTGAACAAGCTCATCAGTCGTGGCTGAGTGTCACCCTTGCCCATTCATATTATCCACATGAATGCGACCTTCCCTGAACTTCCTGCACCAGTCCCTTGGAGAACATCACGCTCCTGCTCAACAATGTGCGGCCACACACTGTAAACTGCACAAAGACTGTACTGAGCAGTTCAACTGGACATTGTTTGACCACCCCTGATCTTGGCAACCAAGCAGTTGTAGTCTATTCACGGTTTCTTCGCACTTTTCGAATCAAACCTTAGAACTATCATCCCATGTATTATGTATGTGTTTGGTTGTCTCCTAAACATGCCATGTACCACGAGCATTTTATTCTTCTGTTAGCATAAAAGTATCTTATTTTTTGTTGTTTTCAACTTTTAATTATATTTTACCTATAAGTTATAACATTAATCTTATAATTAATATGAATAAAAACAGTAGTAATTCTCTTATAATTAATATGAATAAAAATACGTAGTAGTAAAATAGGTGTGTTGGCAATGCCTAGTAAGAAATAGTTCTTAGGAAAAGTATTATTAAAGTGAGTGCGCACGAATGTAGTGCACTGTTTTTTCGGTGTAATTTTCTAGACTAGATTAATCTTTGCTTGCATGAGGCGGAGGAATATCATGTAAGTAGATCTTTAGTAGGGCTTCAAAAAAGTTGGAAATAACCGTGAATTTATTATACCATCTCTTTGCAGAGATGAACGTCTGACTGACTTTCCAATTATGGCCAATGAGCAGATGATGGATAGAGTCTGTAACTGGCTGGGTATCCTAGTGGCACTTTTTTTTTTATGAGAGTTTTGCAAAAGCTGTTTACGTGGTGCAACGAGTGCTTGAGTTTGAGTGACAGATGTGTGGGAAACTGGAGCTGATGTGCACATAGTTTTGTATGCACAATTTAAATACTAAAAGTAAGTAGTATTTGTATAAGCCGATCGAAGGATGATTTTGGAGTAGCCTTTGTCATTCCTTGGGAGCTTGGCCGTAATAAAAGTTTAACAAAAATCTTAGTATAATATTTTAGCAAGTTATTCATTGTTCATTGTCAAAGAAATAGCTTCACATTATCAACTAATTTGAAATTAAAACATGAAACCATCATAGTACTATTAATGTTTATATACCTAGTATAGCAACTTCAAAATTTTTTTCTTTATGCACACCTGAAAAAAAGTGTTGTGAGTGGAGTGCATATTGAAGAGATAAAAGTTTAATAAACTCCTTGAAAAAAATATTTGGCAAACAGACTTTTTATCAAAACCTAAATGAAAGTTCAAATTTTATTTGATATTGTTTCAGCATACTGGATGTTTACATGACCTTAATGAGGTGTTTCAGTGAGAATCAGCAACTTTATACAGACTGCCATAAGTTTGACTTATTGCAGTGAACTAAACAGAGCTGTCTATTTAAACAATGTGATAGACTACATTAATGCTTGAGTAAGGCTGCTCAAAGGGGTCGTCAACTATTACCAGGGTTAAGGATGGGGATGGTAGTCAGGTTGTTAGCCAGTGTTCGCTACTGAGGATCTCACAGAGAGTTGCAAGGATCTATCACTTCCATTTCTGTAAAGCCACTTGCACTGCAAAAGCATTATACCAACTGCTACACTTTGTGTAGTATGTGTAACTACTGTAAATGCACGTAATAGCATTGACAAGAAACACTAAAAAAGAAACAATATACGTATTCACATAAAACTATTGTAATTAAAATTTTTAAAAAATTGACACACAAAACTAGGTAAGACAAGAAAGAAAATAGATTGCATAGCATTATATTAATGTGGTACTCATTTGGAAAATACTGAAATTAATTCGTGAAACATTTTGAACTCCTGGGATTTTTTCACCTTATGAAAAGACCGCAAGCCTTTCAATGTAATGAATAAAGTCCACAAATTATTCTATTTAAGGCAGTTACAAAATAAAATCATCATCATTTGAAAATGTATGTTTTCACATTAGATTTCCAAATCATATTAAAGTTTTTCCTCTGGCTAGAATCAGATGAAATGGCATTTACTTATGGCTACTGTTTACGTGTTTTTTTGGCTTCTCGTAGCGATAATTTTCAGCAATGGGATGAGACACATGGCACAGTTCAACTTGAAGTAACTTTACTGTACATGCACCATACCGGGTTGCTAAAACTGAGGAATAGCACGTGGTAGGTGCACGATCATGCCTGTAGCTGCTGATCTGTAGTGTGACATGGACAGGGGAAGACAGCTTTGATGTCCTCTTCTGTTCTTCAACACTAAAGGACTAGAAATTTAACATTTCTGTGACTTCTTCCAATAGCCCATGATTCCTTTCACTAAACTTCCTTCCTGGTTCTAGTCTAGTTCCTAATTTAAATTTATGGCGGTCATTTTTAAACCTAAAAACAGCAGTGACCCAACAGATGTCTGCTTAATCTGAAATGGAACCAAAAAGTAATTTTTAAAATCTTTCAATAATGTACGTTTACAAAATGTTCCCAAGTCGAATTTTGTGCACTGAGGAAATTGTTTCTGTCTGAGCGTACCGTAACAATTAGAAATAGTTCCCCATATCTAAAGCAAAATTAATATGAGTTTCAATAAAATATATTTTGCTCATTATCAGCATTAAGCACACAGGTGAATACACAAATGAAGAGTATGATTCCAAAACTCGCTCAGTCCACTTTCACGTTGTTTATGAAGCATAGTCGATACATACAGAAAACAGAAATAATTTAACTACTATCAAATAGCAATGTGGTTAACATGAATCAAAATATTAATGGAGAAATTTTAATGATATTATGAACTGACTATGAATAAATATTTGGTGTAGGTGGCCCCTCAGTAAACTGGTTCAAATTGTTACATTAAATATCCATTGAAAAATATAAACAGCAAATAAAATAAATTATTAAATTACAATAACAAATAGATAAATATAAATACATTATTTATCTGTATATATTACAACACTATGGTGAAGTGTAGTAATGATCACATTGTCATTAATGCACCGGTATACGACAGATTTTATCTCATTTATAGTTATTGTAATTTTAAAAACATTTTTGCAATGTTTCATAAACTAATTACTTATGTCATCTTCCTTTACCTCTAGTTACCACTGAATGTTTGGTAAACTACTGTATGTGAAACTATTTTAATCTTGTAGTATAATGTGATCTTCATTGTTTCTATTCTGTGCTGGTGTTCCTCAGGCTGGTCCTGGAGAATGTGGAGTCGGAGATGGAGGCAGACAACGTGGAAGAAGAGAGGGAAGAACCCAATGTTCCAGCTGTGAGCCTGAAAGTTCCAGGTATGAATGTAACTGTAGATAAAGATTTTGTGCACGTGGAGTTGTACTTACTAATCAGACATCGAGTGAGGAGTTAACCTTTCTATATCCCCTCCACCTGTTTAAGAATTTGAGTCATAAATGCTTCAATTGCTGTATTCAGGGGTGTCTGCAGGGGGGAGGGGGGGAAGGAAGAATGGTTTTGAAAAATCATGTGTTTATAGGGAATTTTCTGTGTGGGGAAAAGAACAAGTACTGATTTGGATGGGGGAGGAAAAAGAAAGCGAGTCGTTGTAAGTATTGGTTTTGCCCCTAATGGGGAGAGGTCGGGGCAGGAGGGAGAGGGGGCGTTTGTTCGAGGAAGAGGTGCAAAGTAGTCACGTGCAGACTAACTACGACTGTTCACCCCCTGTTTTCCGGGAAACTGCCAGCACCACCCCAGTTCCACCTCACCCGTGTCTAGGGAGGTTCCCGTCAGTCACGCAAAGTTCGTGTGAACGTCCATTGTTTCGAGTTGTGCGGATCTTGTGCGCATACATATTTTTACGATAGTGTTTTCCAGGAAATTTAAAGGTGCAGGGTTTTTGGGAGAATGTAAATGTAATCATGCCTAAACAACAGAAACTTTTTAAGTACAGATATCAAGAATTAACGTGGAATAGAATGGTTAGACAGGGCGAGTGGTCGAAAAATTGCATAAAAAGCACGCCTACAAAACTAAAAATAATTTAAATGTGAAATACAAAATGATAGAGTTTAAGTATGGCGATGGTGATATTAAGATAAGATTTAACAACCAAATTCTTGCAGGCGTATACACAGTATGTATATGGAAGTCGTACTTTCTTCTTTCCATCCGTATATTTTATTTAATTATAAAAAAAAAAAAGTCTGTTAATGTTTTTAAGATTTTGTTAAGTGAATTGTACTGCAATGAAACTTACTTCTAGTCGAAAAACAGTAATCTTCACTTGCTAATACTCAAGTGAAAAATATTGATCTCGACTTTTGTTATTGTGTTTGGGTTAACATGGTATGTTTGCAGCCTAACATTTAGCTGTTGCCCACTATAGTACTGACTGCACAAATCTATTACTGAACAAATGTCCCCTTCACACTTTTGACAGTAGTATTACAAGTTCTGGTTCTGATTATAACTGGGTTTGTAATAAGATGGTAAATGCTATTTAAATTAAATGAAAGAGCAAGCTAATTTTGTAGTTGATTTTCAATACTAGGTAAAAATGCAACAGTTTATGACAAAAAAAGCATCATATCCTCTTCTATACTCTGTATACAACACAAATACTTGTGCTGTTAGCTAAATAAAATATACACACTCCTTCTCATAACAACCAGGTCAGCACAGGAACAAGTAAAACATTTATGCAATATGACTTTTAAACAATGTGTTTGTGTCAAGTGAAAAGAGTTCAGCAACACTAGTTAATTTTACAAGTAGGTAATTTGGGGGGAAAATCTGATTTTGCATAAAACATGTCGATACAGTTTCATAAAATACATTTTTATCGGCTAGGTATTGTGTTGTCTGTATTATGGTGAAGTTATGCCCTTATCAATGTAGGAATTTAAATTTTATAAGAGAAAAGTGATTTTCTTCATAAGCAACGCATTAGGCCTAAGCAAAAGTTAATGACATGTGCTTTAAAAGCTGTTTGGCTGGATACATTTTTACAAAACTTACATTGAGTTATAAATATTACTGGAAGTATGCTGTAAATAGTTGGAAAAATTCAGTTCAGCCTTCAGGACAGTTACTGGTTACTGTTTTGTTACTCGTAATGTAATAGCGACACCTGCCATTTTCTTGTGCATAGTTTTGTATTAAAATAGTGATTTTTGAGGTATTTATGCATAAGCCGTATGCTATTTCGGTAGGAATTTCAATATGTCTGCAAATATATTGGCAATCACTCTAAATACTGAGTTAAGATAAGATTTTATAATATTCTACTGAAAAGATAAATACGAACACACTTCACTTCAAAGTATTTGAACTGGCAAACTATTTTTCGTAATTCTATCCGTAAATGTTGTTAAACATAATACTTAGGTCATTTAACAGTAGTTTTAGACACGTCATCTGTAAGTAGGAGTAAATACACCATGTACTCTAAAAGCATGCCTGACGCGTGACGTCGGATGACAGACGACATCATCACGGCCAGGCAAGGTTTTAATGTGTCTGTCAGAGACACGGACTATGTAACTGGATTGACTTTATTTACTGCTAACCGGTCCCCAGCCGGTATATAAGCTGGGGCACGTGGCTTGATGGCACGGCACAAAGTCTGGTGTGGGCTTAACTGTCCTTTGTACTACTGGTTTGCACACAGCCACTGGTTTACCTGTATTGGGCGTGGCCCAAGGTAGCTCCTGACTCGGCCGCTGTTTCTGCTGGTGCCGACTGGAGCTCGTGCCCAGTCCGTGGGCGAAGGTGGTGCTGCAGCTGACGGTGCTGGTTGGAGCCCGTGGAGGGCTGCCTGTCCTGCTGGGTCTGAACCAAGGATTGTCGATTCTCGATGATAGGATGTGGCTCGCCGGCGGTCCTGTGGGCTGGCTAAAAGAGAGAGCTTGAAGGAACTGGGAGGTGAGGCCTCTCCAGTTGGCGGGCGGCTTGAGCTCGTTCCCTGGGAGTTAAACTGCATAAGGCAGTGGGCACTGGGTTGCAGTTTATGCTAGGCTCAGAGGCAGTAGCTGCCCTCTTAGCTCTCCACTTTGCACCGCTCCTGATGGGTGTGTGGCATAGCGGTAGGAACTAAGGTCTGCCATGCTAAGGAAAAGCAGGTGACAAAGATCCCTAACTAGGTGTAAAGCCAGAGCCAGCCGTGTCTGGGCCACTCAGATTCAGTCCAATTACTCCTTTCGGCGAAAATAACGCGGTGGATGGAGCACTAGGCTGACCAGAATGTCCAGTCACGTCGTGGGTGTGGTCCAAAACGGTCAGACCTTCAGAACCATTCTTATCACTTCCTCCGGCGAAAATTGCAACGTGGTAAATGGAGTGAATTGGCTGGGCTGGCTGACTAACCGCCTCGTGGATTGAGTTTATAGTGGTTGTGGCTATACCGTACGTGTGCACAGGTACTTTGACATACCTGATCCACAGTATGGGTGGCCGTCTAATGTGTGTGTTTGAGACGTATGTGCGCCCGGTTAAGGGAGCCTGCAGTCCTACTCTAGGTNTTCCCTTAGTGCTTTCCCTTAGTGGGCCGACGTCTACTTGGGATAAAGTCACAGTCACCCTAGAAATGAATACTCTGAGTTTAGGTAATATCACGTGTTTATTCCCTTGAGGAATAGACACGGTGACCTGTACTAACTCCTAACTACCAATGAACTGTGACGGAAGTAAACTACTGTAAAACCAGGTGAAGGGTACCTGGATGTAAACTAGACAAGAGCAGATGCGGCTAGGTAGCTATAATACTAACTGACCCTAACTAACTCTAATGCTGTTGTCCAGAAGGGACTCAGGTGTCACTGCCAGGGAGGTAGTGAGTTTTAAGGGGGACTGAAGACTTCTTCGGGGGTTGAAGATCTGGAAGATTTCTTGGAGGGCGGTGGTCCTTCATGAGGAAGAGCTCCAGCACACAAGGTGGTGGAGCGAGCTGCTGAGCATCTACTGACTTTTCTGGGCCGTGAGCTTGCCTATGTAGGCGGCCAGCTGCAGGTCCTTTGGCTATCTTCAACCAGTTGGATGTTGTAATGATGCAATATATTAATTATCGGGATTTGAAATTAAAGCAGTGGGAGTTTGTTTATCGTGGCATATTGTTTATCGAGCATACGTTTGCAGTTTCCGGAAATCTTAGCTTTGTTACGCGTCAGCATTAGAAGATAGAAGTTTTCAGAACTGCAGGTTGACAGTTTTTATTCTAGAAAGTTTGATTGTCTTCTACCGACGATGCAGTTCAGATAGCTACGCAGTTCGGCTGGCATGGGAAAGTGATGCCGGCCCAGTGCCATGACAGAGACAGATAACGGTGAAGGACGAGCAGTAGACAACCAGCACTTGTCGAGGCCACGTCGGGCGTGGCAAATAACCCCCACATCGGCAACTTAAGTCTTCTCATTTAATTCTCAGCCGGTGTGGGAGGTCGCTGCCTCTGTTTTTCTCCTTGCGAGGCAAGTTTTCAAGACGTAAATGAATAATTAAACAACTGTGGCGCTGTTTTTTGTTTGTTTGCCTGTGAAACCTGTTTGTACTCTGCTGCATACAGGAGGATTGTATGGGAACTGTTTTATTAAATGATAAATAAAAGTACAAAGTAATAAACAGAAACTGGACTTTATTTTCATATTTGTTTGGCACCTTTAACGTCTCATGTTTCTACCGATTGAGCTAACTGAGCTGTAATTTCCATTTGTTAACCCAGATGGTGGAATGTTACAATGTCTTTGGACTGGAGCTCCTCCGTTAGTGATGAGGTCTGCTATCTCTCGGAGGAGACTGGAAGGGCTGTTATCGTCGTATGCGGGTTGCATCACTCCTGTGAGCTTTGGGGCAGCCTGGCTGGCTTCTATTACACAT
>NQII01000476.1:673538-714227 GCA_002778355.1 Clitarchus hookeri
TCTTGACTGCCGTGTCTGTGGGTGCCCCTTGCCTAGGAGTGTGCTGGTAGGCTCTAGTAGCAAGTCATCCAGGTTTCAAACCCCACCTGGACTGACATAATGACACGTGAAGATGAGGCAAAGTCGTTTTATATATATATATACACGTCAGTACGCGTCACGCGTCATGCCTTTATAATGAATATGGCTGGAATAGGCTGTTGGGCTACTAATTACATTATGAAAAACATAAATACTCATGGTAATGATGCAGCATCTGGTATTGACGGCTGGAAATTACCACTCGGTTAGCTCAGTTGGGTAGAAGCATGAAACTCTTTAAAAAGGCGCCAATGAAATAATGTCAAGTTCCGGTTCATTTTTTTGTACTTTTATTTATCAATCAATTGAAACAGTTCACATACGATCTTCAGATATGCCGAGTACAAACAGGTTCACAGATAAACAGATAAGTACAGAGCAGCGCCACAGTCGTTTAATTGACTATTCATTTACGTCTCGAAAACTTGCCTCGCAAGAAGAAAAACAGAGGCAGCGACCTCCCACACCGGCTGAGAATTAAATGAGCAGACTAAAGTTGCCAGTGTGGGGGCCATTTGTCACGTCCGATGCGGCCTCGGCGAGTCGCTGGTTGTCAACTGCTCGAGCACTGTGTTTCGACTGCTGAATGGTGTTGACTGCCGGACGGCGACAGGCACATGAGTATTTGTCGCTGCGTGCCTATCCACCCCCCTCTCCTCAGAGCATCAAACGCAACCAAATATGGGCATAGTGTGTGTCGCCACGCACGGTCTTCCCACGCTATCCAAACTGCGTCGTAGTAAAAGATAATCGAACTTCTAGAACAAAACTGGCGACGCAGTTCGAAGAGCTTCTATCACCAATGCTGAGGCGTAACAAAAACTAAGATTTCGTGAAACGGCAACCGGATGCCAGATAAACAAACTACCACTGCTTTAATTTAGAACCAGATAGCAATTTTACGACGTCTGGCAAAGCGAAAGAAAATGAACCGCGTATCCCGAAAATTAATAATACTGCGTCATTACAACATTTAAACTCTGTCAGAACAAGTTTAGTAACCTTTAAAAACACATGTTCATGTAAAATTTTATACTAGCCAATAGATTGAGCCGTTTGGTTTTCATAGTTCTCTCGTTGACAACTGTCGGCAGAATAACTGTTCAGTGTCGGGGCTCTAGAGTTGGTTAGTTCCCGCTGCAGATGTATTGTGTTGTTGTAGCGTGTGAATTGTTTGCTGTGCTGTAGTAGCGTGCAGTGCCGTAATGGTGTGCCACGTGTGTTGCAGACGGCACTCAGCAGAGCGCGGGGCCCACCTCCACCTCCTCGCAGGCGGGGTGAGTCTGAGGTAGCAAGCCACTCCTCTTGATGCGCTCTTGGCACTGCTGCACTTCACCTGTAGCCACGTGCACACCACTCTGCATGGCCACTCATGTGGGTATATTTTGATCATTATCTCTTGCAGAATTTTCTCACCATCAAAAATAAAATTGTTGTTCTTACTGTTGGCGGAAAACATTATGGGTGCTGCTGGTCACCAAAAAATTCATAATTTTATACTTTTACAAAATACATTTTTCAACTTGTAGATATTACTTGTAAGAACCCTTTCTTCATATAAAAACATTTTATATTGCATAATTTTGGTTTCATGGCATGTCAGAACTACAATTTTATTGTATTTTGTACGTACAAATGAGTGAGTGGAAGATATTTGGGCAGTTCTTAACACGAGGTCTTGAGGACCGGTGAGGGTGAAGCGAGGTGAGTATGGAGCAGCACCGGAATGAAAGAGAGATCTCTGAGAAACCCAGCTGACCAGCTGCATCATCCAGCATGATTTCAACATGCGAGAATCCAGGAGCGACCCTGCCAGGTTCAAACCTGTTTTGCCTAGGTGGGAGGTAAGCAGTCTATCCGATACACCACCACGGTCCCCTACATACAAATGAAAGAAATTAAAACATTTACCGAAAATTTAAGAAGGGTGACTGAAATGTCGGTCTTATTTCATCGTAAGGTATGCTTAGAAAAATTTCATAAAAAATCATGGATTGCTACAAATAAAAATATACAAAAATTTTCTTATTTTGAGCAATTTTCGAAACTTGCAATATTAATAAATAGTTTGATTTTATAGATTTCTTGAAGTAACTCGTGGTATCTTACTGCAATGTGAATTATATATTTTCAGTAAGTGAATTAGTTTGTATTATTGTACATCCCAAAACACTGAAATTGTGATTTCGACATGCCTTCACTCAAGAAATATGCAGTACTTGAAGTAATGTCTACAAGATGAACAGTATTTCATACAAATGTAAGATAATACATTTTTTGGTGACCAGCGCTCTTTAGCATTAAGCATTTTCATCCATATTTAAATTTAATAATGGTTTTATCTACATATGTGTAGCACTGTATTATTATTCAATTATAAATAACAGGATAACATTTAAAAAAAATTCAGTAAACATGTAGCACATCATCATGTAGAACCATTCACCATATTGAACTGCACAGTGCAAAATTTGCTTACCATATTATGTTACTTTCATTTGCTTTTGTAAGCATTGCACTCCATAATGTTATTTAAAAACAATATTGTCTTATGTACTGCTAATTGTAATACACCCCAAAGTAACCATTTTACAAATACCATTCTAAGTTTAAAAAAAACATAATTTCCCAATGTTCTAATACCACTTTGTTGAACATTCCCAAGTTTTCTTTGTCCTTTTATGTGGTCGTGCATGCTCTATGCAATTTCACGCGTGATGCGTATTCTGACATAATTACTAAATACAACTCCACCTTATATTCAGGTGACGTCATGTCACCTCGAGCAAGGTTTGAATGCAGGATGACTTGCTTCCAGAGCCCACCAGCACGCTCCAAGGCAAGGGGTACCCAAGGACCCTGCAGTCAAGGCTGTCTATGCCACTATGTCAGATGTCACGTATCCGGTAATCACCCCCGTGTGCGACAGAAACCAGCCACCCAGCTCAGCGCTGCCCCTAAACTCGCGGGAGTGATGCAACCCACACACAAGGAAAACCACACTTCCAGCCTACCCTGAGAGAATGCCTCTGCCGCTAAGGGAGGGGGGCTTTGGCCCGAAAATACTCGACCGGCCGAAGGGAGTCGAAGGCCCTGCATCCATCCATCTATATACGCAGCGCAGAGCTCCAAAACTCCAGTTGATACTCTGCAGCTCACTCCAACACCTTATATGCTGGAGCTCTCTGCCTACCTCCTTCCTCACAAAGGACCACCGCTACCTTCCAGAAGTCTTCTAGACCTTCTCCCAAGAACCCCCGAAGAAGTCTTCGTCTCCCACTTTACACACACTATCACTTTGGTAGTGAATCCAGATTCCCTTCTGGACAGCAGCATAAATTAGTTAGGGTCAGTTATCATAGCTACCTAGCCAATTTCTGCTCTTGTCTAGTTTGTCCCCTTCACCTGATTTACCATAGTTTACTTCTGTTACAGTTCATTGATATTTAGCAGTAAGTATGGGCCACCGTGTCTATTCCTCTGGAGTTTAAACACGTGATCTTACCTGACCCCAAGTACTTATTCTTGTGTGATGTGACTTCCATCACTGTAGACGTCAAACCTGCTAAGGAAAAGCAGGAGGCCGCGTCTTGAAACCTCTTCGCCGAAACTAGTGTAGGACTGCGGGCTTCTTTAACCGGGCACACGTACGTCGCAATACATACCCATTAGATAGCCACCCATACTGTGGGCCAGGTACGCAAAGGTACCTGGTTCGCATGTACGGCAGAGCCCCAACCACTAGTAACATACTCCATGAAGCGGTTAGACATCCAGATCAGCCAACCCACTCCATCCACCACATGGTTATCTTCACCGGTTGGAGTAATAGGACTGATTCTGGGTGGCCTAGTCTCGACAGGCTGCACTCATAGCTAGGGATCTCATCGCCTGTTCATCCTTATTGTGGTAGACCATAGTACCTCCACTTATGCCATTCACCTGTAAAAGTGGTGGAAGGTGGAGAGCTAAGAGGGCAGCTACTACCTCTGAACCTAGTCAATTGTTCTACAACCCAGTACCGCCTGCCCTCAGCAGCCCCTCCTCATCGGACCAAGCTCATGCCGCCCGACAACTGGAGAGGCCTCACCTCCCAGTTCCCCCTAGTTCCCTCTTCCAGCCACCCCATAAGGTCGCCACCGTGCCGCACCCGCTCGTGGTGCGCATACGACTGGGGCTTCCAGTACCACTGGGCATTGCCAGTCCATACTTCAGGACTACTAGAACCAGCAGTACACCACGTGAGCCAACCAGCCCCGCCAGCAGCTGCACCGCCCCAGGACAGGGCACTAGTTCTAGCCAGCAGCAGTAGCGGGCGAGGCAGGATATACCTCAGGCCTCGCCCACTGCAGGTAAACGAGTGTCTGTGTCTACATCAACAGTGCGGAGAGTCGCTAACCCCACACCTGACTTTGTACTGTGCGGTAGGGCCATGCGCCTTTACCTATACCACGGTCTGGGACCAATCAGCAACTAATAAACCAAACTTCACCACAGTAAGTTAGCCTGTGCTTCTGTCTGGCATTATAGAACCCTTGTCTGACAGTGACTGCGCCATCAGTTCAACCGACGTTACGCGTCTAATTTTTACTAACCAAAGCGCAAACTTTTAGTTGTTCCCGATTCAGGTCATGTTCAAATTTATGATTTTTATTTAGTAATTTCTGATTTGTGATTTGGTATTTTTCAATTTGAATGCTGTCTATAGTCACTTTTTTAGCAGTAGTAACATTTTAACGTGAAAATTTATTTTAAGGAAATGTAATTGCTAAAAATACATATGTTTATTTTATATACCATATTTACTCATGTACTGCCTGCCTCCATTTATAACTTGCCCCACACATTTTCAGTATAATCCCAGGAAAAAAATATTTATACATATTCAGTTCCAAAAACTTGTGTTTCAGTGGACGGCTCTGTTGTACAAGCTATAAATATGTTACAAAACTAAATGTGGCACAAGCTATTCCTTTTACTCAAAATAACTGCCCCCAATTTTTGAAAGAAAAAAGAAAAAGAAAAAATGGCATCTCAGAAATAGGGTGGGCGGTTATGGTTGTGATTTAGGCTGCTTTACCACTCAGCAACCTGCACCGCTACCTGGTGCTGCAGCCTACCAGGCGATCAGTTACATGGTGGAAGCTGTCCATCATGAGCTATGAGGGCGACGCAGATAGACAAGATATTTAAACATGAAAAGGTATATCACACCTTTGACGTAAACACACATAAATAGGTGAACATGCCATAATTTTTTTTAATGTGATTACTGTTAGTTAGTCAGTTGTCTATGTAAAATATAAAGAACTTCAACAAAAACCTAAAATGTGGATTGCATGTCCACCGGGCTGGCTGTGTGCTTGCGGATCAGTGTGAAAGCCACCCTCCCACTCTCCACCTCGCTTACAATTGTCCGCTTTGTTTCTACAAAAGCCACCTTGACTAACACCATTCCTTGCCATAGCAATGCAGTTGTCCTTGGAACTGAAAAGCAGTGTATGATGAACCAGACTATTTTCAGTCGTGTGTTTTTCTCTAAGTCCTTAATTTTCACGTAAGACGTGCAGTAGTACTTTTCGAATTTGTTTCTGAAAAAGAATTATGCAGGTGGTACAGGAATAAATAAGGTAATCCCTGAAAGCTAGATATTATTTTGTGTGAAAATTATAAGCCAGGCATTTATATTTTACAATAAAGTTACAATCGCCCTAATGATCTCAAGCACTTATTATAATAAAAAAAAATAGTTATTTTTTCCAAATTAAGTTAACAAACCATCCCTATAAAAAATTTATAGGTCAAACTAATATACTGTCTTGAGATAAAGAAACAAATACTATTTAAGATTTGGCAATTTTGTGTTTTTGTAAATGTTCACTGTTTACAAAAACTAAATGCAAAATTAAAAATACATTTTTGTTCACAAAAATTAAGTCACGTAACCATTATGTAAACAAAATCTACTAATTCAAACATGGCCTGATTAAAAATGTTTATTTGGATGCATAATCGATGAAATGTGTTAATAGCTCGTGCTTTTTGTTTTTTAAAACTTTTTTCTCCCAAAAAATGGCTTTTTGCTGCTTTTTTTATGCAGGCACTTCTTTCAACATACAAATAAATTACAACTGCATACAGAAACACAAAAATATTTTATTTAAACTCCTGAATCCAACACAGATCACGCAACATGCCATCGCCAAACATGGCATAAATAAACGTAAGTTTGCCACAGATGTAGATGACTGTATGCGCAACAAGGTTGTGGCACTCAAAGGCATCACTGCTAGCACTAGGGTCTTAGCAATGTGGAAAATCATTTTGGGCAAAGTGCTCCATGAATGCACCATATCCATGGGCATAGAAGACATGGAGGTCATGGAGGTTCAGACCCCCTCGGGGGCTGTGATGACCTCCATGGGTCAATCATATTTACACTGGAGTTCCTTGTTCACTATAAAATTCTTACCATCTCTTAAAACAGCATTCAGTTAAGTTTATATTTTGTGCTTCTTCTTCAACATCACAAGACAGTGCAGGCTATAAGGAGGATAGTCTACTAGGGAAATCTAAAACATTTTTCCTTACTGGCAACACAATCAAAAGAATAATCTATGTCTACAAAAGGCATAAATCATCATCATCATCATAGGCATCCCTGTCTCTGCTTTCTCCCCTCCCCCCTCCGTTCTCCCTCTGCCTATTATCATTATCCTTCCTCCTACCATCTATCATCAATAGTCAAATATCTTACATTATATTTTGCAAGAATTATGTAACAATTAGCCTTTATATTATTATTTCGTCTTTACTACAATGTTTAGAAAACAAATTTATAAATTTAATTGAACTGTAATAGATTGCTTTTAAGAGTTTACCAGGTAGCAGGGTAATGCGCATGGGGGATGATCGAGGCGATCACCTCCCCTGAGAATCCGAATTGTTGTACATTTATCGTAGTGTGATAATCCGTGCCTCATCGGCCTTGCTTGAGGAAAATCGGTGCAGTTAAAACGTGTTTGTTTCATGTGTTAAGTAATAATTTTTTAGAAGTTTGGTAGCCGTGGTAAATGAAAAAAACTTATTTGGCGTGCACAATTGACGAACACATAAATGATAATGTGCATGTTGTTTTAATGACAGCTGAGTTGATTAAAAACCCTTGATAACTTGTAATCATAAAATTCAGGGGATTTGCACCCAGCATCAATAATCGCCGTCCCGGAAACGACATTGATCATAAAAGTGCTTCCTCGCATCTCGTGCTCCCGTCCAGCCAACATAACCTCTGTTTCAGAACTCTTTTTGCAAACACGCTCAATCATAACCTAGCTAGTTTTGGCACGATTTTGTTGATAGTTTTTGTAATAGAAATGATAGTGTCCCTGTTTTGTGCCCTAATATTTGTGTGATTTTTTAAATAGCCTTTTGCTAGCATCAAAGCTAAAGTGTTACCAAAATATTCGTTTTCGTTAGGTATAAAAATTGGTTCGCTTCAATGTAATGAATATTTAATCATAATAATGGTTAAATATGTCAGTTTTCGTTACGAGTTTTAATTTACGATTGTCTTTATTTCAAAATGTTAGGTTGTTTTTCTTGATATGGGCTGTTCACGATAAAGTGAGCACTTTCCGAGGTCCTAGTTACTTTTATCTTTCAGCAAATTTTTTATCCTTCAACCATTTTTTAAAAAAAATATTGCCATGTAAGTAATAAACACAATGTGTATATTCCACGGCACTCTGAAATTAACATCTAAAGCTACATTAAAATATATTTATTAACTGTTATTGCAAATGAGAGGGCTTTCAAAAGTCCTCATTTTACCATGAATAGCCTATATACACCTCAATCTGCAATTATTTTACAAATAAGAAACATATTCAAAATTATTTGATGCTCATACTTATGCATCGTAAAGTACTTCATATACAAATTTTAAAAAAAATTTTCATTGTGCCTAACCAAAATCCATTGTACACAAAAATTAAGAAAAGGTGTTATGTTTTCACATCAAAGTGTAAGATTTGAATTTTCCCGTCTGTCCCATGTAATTATCTAAATTATATTCCTGTTTGTCATATTTTTTAAGGAAATAACATTTGGAATGAAAATATTTTGTGAATAATCTAGTCATAATATAAATATTCAGTGCTTAAGTTCACAATGAAGCAGACTTGTAGAAGTACTGATTTTATGCGTGAATAAGCGATACTTCTTTGACTATGAATACTTGAGAAATAAGCAAAACTTATTTTGTGACTATGAATACATGATGGGCAGTACTTCATGAAGCACTACTTCAAACTATCAAAATATGCAATACTTGTATCTGGCACTATGAATTGGAAATCATACTTAAGCATGAGTATAAGTAATTTTTGTTTCAAGTATTGCTCATCTGCTCACTATGAATTCCACCCTAAGAGCCCACTGCTTGGCCACCATTTGTTGTTGTCTTTGACAAATGAGAATGCTTGCAATTTGTTTGTAAAATCATCACCCTTGTATAAATCAAAAGTAGTCCATTTTAACCCCTAAAAAAATTTAGAAATTGCTTATGAAAGTGCATTTTTTTTCCTCCAGGAAGACCATACTTAAACATCTTCCACAAAAAATCAAAATTATATTTATATGAAATATTAATTTTAATGAATAGGTAACATATTATGAATAAAGTTATACTCCAGAATCATAATCTTTATATAACCTCGTAACCAAAAATTGTTATTAAAATTGAGTAACATGTAGTACTGAGTGTGATGTAAATATTTAAGTGCTTCTTGCAGGAAAAATAAAGATGTTTTTTTACTGAAACATTAATTTATTTCATAAGATAAACGTCTTTTGAATAAACTTCCTTCGTTGTTATTTGTTAAGGGTAGGTAATGTGAATTGTACAAAGGAAACTTCACCAATATGTGAGCAGTGTGTACTATTTGCAAATCATGCATTACTTAATGTTTGGAGTATGTAATTTGTGCATGTCCATATTTTATCAAGTACCGTTTTATCCTCCCTTTCGGAAAAATATTTCATTTGTAATTTACGTATCAATTTTATTTAGTGAAATTACTTGTGCCATAATTTCATGAAGCCCATGTTGTAAAGGTTTAGAAATAAGACTTTCAGTATAAAGTCCTTTCATTACTAAGTATAAAAGTTTAGACTTTATTCATGTATGTTATAACAAAATTTTACTGTAGTAGTGTGAGCAGTGTTACTGGTGCCCACAGCAGTCAAATAGCAAACTAGGGTGTGGCGGGAAAATTGACATGCAGTGGGTGCAGCTGTGAGGGTCTGTAGGTACTATGGAAAGTGGGTACTGCTGTGAGGGTCTGTAGGTACTATGGAAAGTGGGTACTGCTGTGAGGGTCTGTAGGTACTGTGGAAAGTGAGATTGTGGACTGGGATAGCCTTCTATTGGGACCTGGAGTCTGCCTGGATTTCGTGATAAATTTACGAGCTAGTTCCCGGAATCAGAGTTCCAAACTATTGCTTATAGTTGGAAGAGTTCTCACCGCTCTGCTACTGTAACACGAGTTAGTCTCTTTGTTACGAGACACTGCGTGCATTGCAACTGGCTTCCCCTACAAGTGGATGCTTGTGACCAGCTATGGATTGTTTGGTGTATGCCCCCCCCCTCCCCCCATCATGGTTCATCATCTTCCTGAATGTATTAGTGGTGAAGCCTGCGTCTTCTGTGTTGCACTGTAGCTGGTAGGTCAGGTTTTTGGCAGTGCAATTGGAGCTGCCGTGGATGGGAAGTGTGCGACTAGTGAGTCTGCTATTGAAGAAATTGGATGGCTAGTCAATTGCACGGGAGCCACAATGTGGGCTATTTACGGGGGTGAAATCATCTGGGGGTGATGACTACGTTGGTGTATTTTATAGGCTGCTATTTCAGATGCATCAGTTTGTTGTGTGAGGCGGTCAGGTGACTATTTGCAAACCAATTTAGGTAGTTTTGAAAACAGGGGTGGTATTTCTGATGAAGCCAGAATTTTGTATCCGGAGTTGAGGATGACTCTGGATTTAATGGGCATAATGTGGGACGACAAAGGGTGTATCCGAGTTGACATTGATTTGTGTTTCAGTGTTAGAAATTACTCGCTGAATCTGTTTGCGGACAAGGGGCCTGTGGTAGTTCCTGTCGAAGAAAGTTTCACTGTGGAGAATTAATTTGTCACAAATATTGAATAATAAAGATTTTCTTCTTTGTTTGTTTATATGTTTTCTTGATTGCATGAAAAATGTATTCTTGAATTTCATTCATACATCACATAACTTATGTTGAAAAATGCTAACTCTATTTTGTTTTAATTAAAGTGCAACCTCTCTGTATCAACCGTGTTTATAGTGTCCATTTTTCTATAACAACTCGTGTTTGAGGAACCATAAAAAATTTGGGTGAAAATAGTAGAACGTTTGAGAGAAAACCAACTGAAAAATAAATTTGTTGCACTTTTTGTTGTGCTTTTCTCCTGGTCAGTGCTGTACTGGACATAGCACATTTTATTCAGATGTTTGACTATGAAATTAATTAACAATCCTTGTGAAAATCATGTCGACTTTACACAAGAGATGATTAGACATGGTCTTACAATGCTTCATAAAACCTTGTGCCGCTCAATGTTTTTAACATGTTGGGGGACAAGGGGAGGCTAAGTATACGTCTCTAGAGTATCAAATTTGTAAGAAGGTATCTCATTGTTAAAATTAATTTATATTAAACATTTTTTTTTTATATATTTGCGCGCCAGCAATGATTAAACATAGACTTGATGGCCAACTGATGCATTTATTAGTAGCAGTGATGTTACGTGTGTAGGTTGAAAAGGTGCCCACAAGATGATGATGGTCTCAGCAGTGTATTCAGAATAATTATAGGATATGCCTCATCTGGTACATTTCTGTTGTACATTACAGGCTTATATAATGAGTATTTCAAAGTCCTGCAGATTTGCTTTTTGCAGGGACGAAGAGTTCAGCGAGGCATTCAGCTCCCGCCCGCGCATCCCTCGCACACCGACCTTCCAGCGATCCTCCACTGCTTGGTGATGCAGGCTCCAGCAGGCTCCAACTCTGCTCTGACTTCCAGGAGCTTCTACCTGCTGTGCAGAATAAATACCTGTTCTTCAAGGCAAACTGAGGTTCATCATTACTGGCAAGGGTTTCAGTTGTACCTACCGTAAATACTGCCGTTTATTCACACTAGGCTCCACCCAGTAAAGAAAAGAAAGTTTCCTTTTATAAATAATTGTAGTATCATGGATATTACGAAATAATAAAACTATAAAAATGCATTTCTGTCTTTCTTCTTGTACTGTTCAAAATGTGTGTATTTATGAACCTTGCAATCATTCTTCATACAATATAGGTTTGCATACTAATATGTTGATCAGCAGGATTGGATTTCCAATTGGGCCATCTAGGCCTAGAGCGGCAATTTTTAAGAGGTGGAATGGCATGATGTTTAATATATATATATATAATAGTTATCATTGTACTTTGTTAATAATTGTGTGCTAGAAGAAAAATTAATAATAATTCTGGAATACTGTACATAGAAACGTATCTTCCCCCCCCCCTTTTTTTTTCTCACCCCTCTACAGTTGTTGATGTTCACATCAGCAATCCGTACAGCCGTCCATTTAATTAACCATTTCAGATCCTTCTCCTACATGTCAGGAAACCTCACAGGCTGAATCTCTCTGGCACAAAAGCCATCACACAGAATACTTCATCCAAATATTTGTGACAGTATTTCCTTGGTCCCGATTCATGACACTGGCAGTCAAATCACGAAAGATTACCAACTCTACAGTTATGCCTTCCCGCAGCTATTATGTAAGGTTGAGGCCTCGAGAAGTGCGAGCTCTAGACTAACACTTGTTCACCTAACACTAGCCTCATTGCCTCTATACACTAGGTGCTCAACTGGCGTGCAGTCTTTCTGTCGATGGCAACCTGCCTCAATGTGACTTTAAGCAGTGACCCTATTTTTTTATGCCACACTTATAAAGATAAAACTGTGATGTGTTTCTGTAGAAATAATTATTCTGAAAACGCCTGTTTTAGCCATTTTCACACCCATACAAATAATCCGTGAGGTTGAAATGATAAATTGAAACTTAGTGCCCTTGCTGGCCGAACCAGTCCCACAACAGATGGATGAGCAGTCAACACAATGTTGAGCGAATGAAAGTAGCTCTTGGAGGCCCAACAACACAATGCAAACAGGGAAGCTAATGATGTATTTATTGCTGTCGGAAAAATAAGTTGAGGCCTACACCTACACCCATAGCCAGTTGGAGCAATTAGGGTTTTGTGAATATTTGGTATGCTGAAATGAAAATCTTTGATTTTATTGAATATTATGGTATTTAATGAATATTCATTTAGTATACCAGCAAAAGAAATTCTTGTCTGTGAATCATCATGTTTAGTTTTATTATTTTATATCTAAAATAACTAACATAAAACCAATATTTAACATTTTTGTGGTTAGGTTTCATAACGCATTTGCTATTTGCTAAAATATTATGAAATTCATAAAATTTTTGTCAAAACTGAGCTCTTACGAAATTATTTTTTGTTTTAGTTTCAGTTTTATAAAAGTTCATATGTTTTATTTTCGTTTTGTGAGAAAAAAGTTGCATTTGCACTACCCTATTTATAATATATAGATATATATATAAATAATACATCCAGACACTCTTAAAGGTTATGAAACACAGTGTGTTGCAATTAAACAGTAGGGGAAAAAATAAAACAACTACAACAGTGATTTGCAACTCCTACAATGTTAATTTGCAAACACCTCCTGAGCTGCGCCAGCATCACACTGGGTCAGCATGGCCATGTAATTATGAAAAGGAGCAGTCTCTCATCTGGAGGAATGGTAGTCATTCGTGTCTTTGCGTTTTTATTTGGTGAAGCTAGTTAAAATGAATACAAAGCCTAAACATCTTACAGTCATATCTGTAATACCATGATAGGTCAAAGTTTGGAGCTGTGTCCAGACCAACGCTGTTCGAGAAGCCGGCCAATCCTTTTTCCATCATGCAAGGCGGCTATTTTGCCATGGTGAAAGAATTNGACCAACGCTGTTCGAGAAGCCGGCCAATCCTTTTTCCATCATGCAAGGCGGCTATTTTGCCATGGTGAAAGAATTCATGCAACATGATGCATTGATCAAAAAATAATCGAATGTAAGTCATTTCCGAGATAGTCCTGATGACTATCAAATGCAAGCGATGGTTATAGCAATGGACGTAAGGAATATTTCGGCCCAATTTATTTTCTATTCTGGTGGCAACTCCCGAAACTTTCCCACTCATTACACTTGCTCCATCATAGCATTGGCTTAGCATACGAGAGAGGTCAATGTTATTTTCCGTAAGGGTATTTAACGTTAATTCCGTAAAAGTGGCTGCATCAAGGTTTACAGTAGTTGTAACTGTCAGCAACGACTCATTGACAGTTCCATCCTTAACATAACGTATTGCTATTGCAATATTTTCACGATTATTTTTATCTTTCGTCCCATCTTCCATTAAAGTAAACCAGTTCACGTCAGATTCCTTAATATCTTTAACAATGGAATTTCGTACTACTTGAACCATTGCTTGAATTATTTGATTTTTAATTTTAGGTGAACGATATGTTGCATTTTGTGGTATATGAATGAGAGCCTCCTTCAAATTGGGATCTCTCATGCACGTATATNTTGCATTTTGTGGTATATGAATGAGAGCCTCCTTCAAATTGGGATCTCTCATGCACGTATATTCAAACAAATTCTGAAATAATCCTTGTTCTTTTTCTTCCTCCAAAATATAATTTCCACGCAAAGCTAGTTCATTGACAACGAGAAATTGTATTACTTCAATAATAGACTTCACGTAATACCTGTTTTGTTCTAATGCTTTTTGATGTATTAACGTTGAAACACTGCTAGTTGTTGATAATCTATGTAATTTTTCCTGCCACATCGCCATGGCTTGTAGATGAGGAATGGATTTGTCATGCTTTGGAAAACCAGTTTTTGAATCAGTGGCATTTTTCCAGTTTTTAAATCCTGTAGATGTGTACGAAGTCTGTTTGCTTCCATGTGGTAAAAATTGCTGGCAAGGATAGCAAAAAGCAGCATCTTTCGCGACAGAATACTGCAACCATTTATATCGCTTAAACCAGTCCACTACAAAGGCCCTGCTGTTATTATCTTTTGGATATGTGTCTAAAATCACCTGCTTTATAGGTTCTCCGATTTGTGCAATATCAGAAGGAATACCATAGTTAGCATTACCAACATGTTTCACCGTACCTGTTTCGATGCCTTCACGGCTGCCTGTGCTAAAAGCTACATGGCGGTCATCCAGCCAAGTATCGACTATGCTCGAGGCTGTTGAACCAGTGCAGTATATTTTTCTAATAAGATTGGAGTTCAGAGTGCTGTGTCGGCCTGATATTGTCACACACACACTGCAGTGACAAATGTTTATGAAAAATTGCAAGCTGTAACTCAAGAAAAGTTATAACAGCATTCACGTGGTAACATCGCCCTGGGCTCTTATGAAATAGACGACTAGTCAAGATACATCGAAGGATTAATATATCTCTGGGTAAAGTTCAAACTACATGGATTGATTTTGCGATGGATATATGGACTTTCTTTAGCAAAAAAAGAAGCGTAGAAAAAGAAATTGACCACGAAGAACCTCATTCCTCACAACAGATGGAAGCACAGGATTCAACAGCTACTTCTAGCCGTATGGAAACTCTGGAGGGGAGGCCCACTGGCCAGGAACCCCATCCAACCTCAAATGTAACGTTGAGTTACATTATGTCAGTTTATTTCCAGCGACCTTCACCTCCACAGCTCTCTTTTCTACTTGAAGAGCCTAAATTCCTTCAGAGTTATCAGCTGCCGTGCACGCCATGCTCAGGGCCGTAGCTAGACTTGAATTTAAGGTAGGGCAGCTGTGGTTACAGGTAGGGCGGAAGTATAAATGTTACTTGATCTGTTCTGGTCAATCATAAAAAACGGAATTTATTCCGATTTCTATGTGGTCAATCGATTTTTGGCTTTCTTGACTTGTAACATATTGTGTGAGTCAGGTTAATACTTAAGTAATCGTCGTGGTTTTATACAGGTTGTAACAAAATTCCCTTAAATCGCGATTTCGAAGTTGGTCCCACTGTAAAAGTTGTTCGTATTGATGGGTGGAATGACCCCCATTCTGCATTTAATGGAATTTTGTTACATCCTGTATAAATATATAAAAAAGTTATTTACTCCGATTTATATTATTATTTCTCCAATCATATTCAAACAAATTCAATATAACAATAAAAAGCCCTTCCTTAAAACAGCTGAATTCTTCGATTTGCCATATTATTAAAAATGCGAAGGACTTCATTCAGGTCAACTGACTTGGTTCTTTTCTTTTCAAAGGCCAGGAATACCATGCCTGCCATTCTTTCGTGACCCATTGATAGCCTCTGAGGCCTATTGATTGCAGTCAAAGTTGAGAATGTAGATTCGCACACAGCAGTGCTACATCCTATGGTCGCCACAGATGCTAAAAGCTCATATGTATCTTTGAAAGCCTCTCGCTGCCTGTATAAAACTCGCAATGTGTTTTCCATTTTATCGTCGCGACGACTCAAATAATCTTTGACCACAGAAGCCTCTTCCCTTGATGGTATTGTTAGACCTGAAAATTAGTAGATATTATGAATGTGACATGAAATGACACTAATACAATACAGGCAGAAATGTAGTTTTCTTTAATTTTCTCACACTTACCTATATTTTTTAGAGGTACCATTTTGTCTAAATCCAACTCATCGAGATTAGCTATTGAATTTAGTAGGTCATCATTGTCCGAAAATCTTCTTTGCAATTCAGCAATTAGTATATCTAACGTTTCAAAATATTCTGATTTAAATGGCTGATCATTCTGGTCTTCTATATTTTGACTCGCAGAGGAACAGGAAGGAGCATACGTCAAGTAATCATCCATCCGGTTTGATTTTTTGATTTGTCTCTTCTGAATCTGGTTTTCGGAATCGCCGCTTGTCTTAGACTTAGCTTCTTCCAAAATTTGATGATACATTTCATCAGTTCTCAGCTTAATTATTTCATTTTGGACGCACTTTATGATTGTTATGGCGTCTTTCAACCCTGCACTTCGCGCTTGTAAAGCTGCATCTGCAGGCTGAAGCATGGATAAGATTTTGTTGGCTACAACCATGGCCATTCGGAATTCTAAGTTAAGCATGACTTTTTTAATGCCGACACTTTTAGCGACGAAGTCACCGTTAAATCTGTTATTTTTAATTTCATCTAAAGTCTTCAAAATTGATAAAAAATTCTTGTTCACAACTTTTGTAACCGCCAAGTGTCCTGACCAACGCTGTTCGAGAAGCCGGCCAATCCTTTTTCCATCATGCAAGGCGGCTATTTTGCCATGGTGAAAGAATTCGTGCAACATGATGCATTGATCAAAAAATAATCGAATGTAAGTCATTTCCGAGATAGTCCTGATGACTATCAAATGCAAGCGATGGTTATAGCAATGGACGTAAGGAATATTTCGGCCCAATTTATTTTCTATTCTGGTGGCAACTCCCGAAACTTTCCCACTCATTACACTTGCTCCATCATAGCATTGGCTTAGCATACGAGAGAGGTCAATGTTATTTTCCGTAAGGGTATTTAACGTTAATTCCGTAAAAGTGGCTGCATCAAGGTTTACAGTAGTTGTAACTGTCAGCAACGACTCATTGACAGTTCCATCCTTAACATAACGTATTGCTATTGCAATATTTTCACGATTATTTTTATCTTTCGTCCCATCTTCCATTAAAGTAAACCAGTTCACGTCAGATTCCTTAATATCTTTAACAATGGAATTTCGTACTACTTGAACCATTGCTTGAATTATTTGATTTTGAATTTCAGGTGAACGATATGTTGCATTTTGTGGTATATGAATGAGAGCCTCCTTCAAATTGGGATCTTTCATGCACGTATATTCAAACAAATTCTGAAATAATCCTTGTTCTTTTTCTTCCTCCAAAATATAATTTCCACGCAAAGCTAGTTCATTGACAACGAGAAATTGTATTACTTCAATAATAGACTTCACGTAATACCTGTTTTGTTCTAATGCTTTTTGATGTATTAACGTTGAAACACTGCTAGTTGTTGATAATCTATGTAATTTTTCCTGCCACATCGCCATGGCTTGTAGATGAGGAATGGATTTTTCATGCTTTGGAAAACCAGTTTTTGAATCAGTGGCATTTTTCCAGTTTTTAAATCCTGTAGATGTGTACGAAGTCTGTTTGCTTCCATGTGGTAAAAATTGCTGGCAAGGATAGCAAAAAGCAGCATCTTTCGCGACAGAATACTGCAACCATTTATATCGCTTGAACCAGTCCACTACAAAGGCCCTGCTGTTATTATCTTTTGGATATGTGTCTAAAATCACCTGCTTTATAGGTTCTCCGATTTGTGCAATATCAGAAGGAATACCATAGTTAGCATTACCAACATGTTTCACCGTACCTGTTTCCATACGGCTAGAAGTAGCTGTTGAATCCTGTGCTTCCATCTGTTGTGAGGAATGAGGTTCTTCGTGGTCAATTTCTTTTTCTACTCTTCTTTTTTTGCTAAAGAAAGTCCGTATATCCATCGCAAAATCAATCAATCTTCAATTGACAGCAATAAACAAACAATTGTGTCCCTATCTGACTGAAAAACTGTACTGCACTAACCAACGCCCACCACATACAGACAAATAACCTCTAATTTGCTTATTTTAGTTTAAAAACGGAATCCCCATAGGGCTCAGTGTTGCCAACTACACCGTAATTACGGTAGATCTCCCGTATTCAGCACAAATCTACCACCTACCGTAGGGTTACAACTACGGTAGCAAAATATACCGTAATTTAAGGAATCATAATTTTTAGGTAATTATGATATATATTCTTTAAATTTCACGAGTTTATCGACCGATGATAATGCATCCTTAGTTTTATT
Organism: Clitarchus hookeri; assembly: GCA_002778355.1. Classification (NCBI taxonomy): domain Eukaryota; kingdom Metazoa; phylum Arthropoda; class Insecta; order Phasmatodea; family Phasmatidae; genus Clitarchus; species Clitarchus hookeri. The sequence continues at coordinate 691,684 of NQII01000476.1, forward strand.
TGGGTATTTTTTTTTATTCTGTTGACAGTACAGTATATTTTTCCTTACGCGTATAATTTTTGGAAATTCTCCAAAATGAGCTTTGAGATATTACGCGAACAAGTTTGGTAGGTAGGTAATTGCCGTATTTGATTGTAGATGAATACTAAGAAGTTTTGAATTAAGTCTGTTCGTATTCTTAGTTGAAATTTATTTTTTTAATTTTATCATTATCTTGTGTTGTCAATTTGATTTTGATGGAAATGATATTACAATAATTCTGATACAGATTTAAAACGTTTTTTTTTTTTTTTTTTTTTTTTCAAATTCTGGCCTTTACCTACTTTTTTGATGTAATGTATAAATTAAAACATAATTTCGGAAAATCTACCGAAATTTTTGATAAATTCTACCGTCAGCTAGATTTCAGGGTTGGCAACACTGATAGGGCTTAAAAGTGGAGGCTAGGGGATTCCCCGTGCCATAGACTGCAATACGAACAAATATCGCAAAACAGACTTCAAATGCCATCTATAAGCAGTATAACGAATTATGACTGTAAGACTAGATCATAGATGTCACTATACGCTAGTATTTTTTTTCCGTCATAATCTGCTTCAGTACCTACTTTGCTTTTTATTAGTCGATTATTAAGGTAGGGCATTGCCCCACAATGCCCCCCCCCCCCTAGCTACGGCCCTGGCCACGCTGCCCTATTTTTACACTATGCAGTGTATCTTCTGATATAGTGATAGAGAGTAGAGATGCCAGCTACGTTTTTGCACCAATACACACTCGTGATGTGTGTGCCAAACACTTTGCCTTTGAGGTAATAAAACTGTCTCAAGTCAACCTATCATACCTTATTCAGAGTAACAAGATAAGTAGTTTAAACCCTATGTTACCAATAGAATACAGCTGTTTCTCACCTCTCCAATCGCCAACAATATTATTACCTCAGCCAACCATACCAGGCGGTATCCGACTATAGAGGGCGTATAGGAAGCAGGATAGAGATCCATGCAGTGAGGGACAGGAGTGATTGCACCCTAGGAGTATCAGTCACTTCTGTATCTGGTGTCTGGTATAGTGGCCGTACAGACTGGCCTCGTCTGACCCCTGGTCATTTGGACAGTATTGACGAGCAAACACAACACCCAGCTGCCCACACATGCAATGCCAAAGGGGAACCAGGGGGTCATGCCTCTCTACTCGCCAACCTCTGTTCCCTTCACTGCATCTCCATCTGCCAGGGACAGAGAATTGGAGGAAAGGGGAAAGTATCTTACCGACTTCATCCATACGCAGAGGGAGAGTAGGAAACTGCATAATTGAGCATCGGGGATCTCCTCTATCCAGCTGCCTTTCTACCTTGTAAACCCCCTACCTACCACCTCGCCCTTTTAACTACCTCATCATCTACCCTAGGCCTTATTCCAGTCGAAGGGGAGAACGAAGTAAGGTGGTACAATCCTAATCTGTGCCCTGAGCACTCACATGAGACAAACTTTCTCAAGGCCACAAACAGAGGCAAGGATCAGGACAGAACATAACCAGAAATTCTTATGTGGGATAGCCTAGCCCAGTACGAGAAACACAAGAGGAAAGGTTATAGTGTCAAGCAGTCGGTGCATAGACGTTAAGTGATATATCTGTAGTAGTTGGTTGTTCGACACCACACATCCTCCGAGCCCATACTACTCTAAACCTAGATCTGTCTGTGTAAATGAATGATCCTATCGCGAGCCACACAATCTGCCAAGGCACAGCTCGACAGTACCAGCCAAGGAGAGAGTGAATGCACATTCTGCTAATGGAACTTCCTGTGTGCCCTGCCTCCTGTTTAAGCTACCCAGCTATTCTATTGACGTGCGGACGACTCACCAGGGTAGCAGTGACACACCCCGCTGCACAAGTCACGAGATATCTGGGTTGCTCTGTGTCGGTAGACAAAGTCAGACGACAGTGGAAGATATATATTCTGCTGTGTGACTGAATTGAGAGGCGGCAGGTGAGCAACGCTATAGCTGACCTGCCTGCTGTATGCCAAGCATAATCGCACTCTTTTTTTGTGTGATATCCCTCGGGTGTAGCATTCTTTTTTTAAAGATTGAACCATGATACCTGTACAACAATTAGTGTGGCCCTGTTCACCCTCCCCAGATGATGGCGAAGCAATGCTACGACTGTAGTTGCTGTAAAGAACCAGACAGGTAACCATCCTTATAAAACCTGGGTCATGTAACATCTTCAGAATCTTTACTGCAACTTCTACCTTTCAGAAGTATCACCAGACAAGTGTAGAGCAGTGTTTGCTGATACTCATTACTCGTCTACATAAAATGGTTCTCATTATTTATATTGTAATTTGAATTGTATCAAGTTGCCACATGTCTGTACAGCAGTTTAAAATACTGTAAAATAATTTAGGTAAAATTAACTGTGTGGCTCCATAGTTATCTGTGGGGTCAGTTACAAGTACTGGTGAAACGTTGATTGCAAATGCCTAAACAGACAAAGAATTTTTATTTTAATTATTTTGCATGTACAAATACAGTGTGATGGTAAAAAACCTCATCTTTGAAATAATGCAATTGCAAATCAGTATTTTAAATTAGGAATGAAAGGAAGAAATGGCATCAGAATCAAGAATAAAAACCTTCAGACACAACATTATCGTTAGTTATTTTTGTGTACAGGTCCCTGCATTCATTCATTCATTCATTCATTCATTCATTCATTCGAAATATTTAAAGCCTTGCATTTAGCAGATTGTGTATTGGCTTCAGGACCTTAAAACTACTGTGCAGTGTTTATATATTTACGTATATGTAGTTATGTTAGTAATATAATTTATAACATCTATTTTCAAAACAAAAAGAAGCAAAAGTAATTTTTAACTTTTTATTATCAAAATATAAAAGGTCTTTCTTTACAGAAAAGGAAAAGTACATGTAAAGTGTGTGCAGGTGAATGAAGGTACAAAAATAAATAGAATGTGTAATACTGAAGCATTGGGGTTGCATCTTTGCCTGTTTGGTCAGTCTGTACAGATCTCCCTTCACTCAATAGTCGCGCATCTTGCCTTCAGTAGTAGCCACCTGGAAACAAACATTTAGTACTGCTGAAACCATTAACAGACACTTAAAACAGTAATTAATTCTTAGCATTCTGTAGTTGAACTTGCAAAGTGAAACACAAATGTTACACTTTGCAAGGTGAAGCAAATCTACATGATAAACTACACTATCTGATCAAAAGCAGCCAAACACCCATGAAACAGCCCTATGAAGTATCCCTTGGATCTACTGGCCAGTAGCAGACCTTGGCCTGTATTACGACTCTAGCCCTGTAGGAAGACTGTCAACCAGGGTGGGTCGTTGAGGTCTNGTGTAGTTGAACTTGCAAAGTGAAACACAAATGTTACACTTTGCAAGGTGAAGCAAATCTACATGATAAACTACACTATCTGATCAAAAGCAGCCAAACACCCATGAAACAGTCCTATGAAGTATCTGCCCAGTAGCAGACCTTGGCCTGTATTACGACTCTAGCCCTGTAGGAAGACTGTCAACCAGGGTGGGTCGTTGAGGTCCGACGCGCATTCACCATTCCAGTTCCTCTCAGAGGTATTCGATGGGATTGAGGACGGAGCTCTGAGCTTACCAGTCCATTTCCGGAATCTTATCGTCCACAATCTACAAACAAACAGGTCATGCTTTATGGCAGGGAGCATTGACATGCTGAAACACGCATGTACTTGTGACCTTGTACATATGGATTTGTGACCATGTAAATATGAATTGGTTAGAATTGTAGATCAGTAGTAATTTCATGGCAGAACTCTGTGTAGTTTCCTTTACTGACCTCTGAATACTTGTGCGGGACACATTTTACAGTGGCAGCGGCAGTTGTCGTGACATGTAGGCATGAGTTTACGTTTACAGAGGGGTTTCCAGATACTTTTGATCAGCTAATGTAGATGGAAAGACTAAAGAAAATAACGTGAGGGGTAGTTTCCATCAAAAAAGTTTCAATAGCATAGTGATTTTTTTGTTATTTTGAAGCAGTTTGAAGTTATACATTCCAAAAGAAATAAATGTAATTAATTTGTAAACAGCAAAATTGTTTTTTTTTTTTTTTTTTTTNAAAAATTTGAATGCATCTTTTTATTTGAGAAGCTAAACTACTACCAGTAAACATTTGTGACTACATTGCCGCAATATCACTCAGGCTTTATTACTTTTCCATGGGAATAGATGGATTAAGCCATAAAAGCAGTATCAGAGATTAATATTTAAAGGAACACACTATGGAGAAGAATAGGAAAAAAATGTAGCTGCATGGGATAAATGGGAAGCAGTGACTGTTAGATGAATACCAAATACATGAAATTCCACTGTTTTAAATTGTATTTAAAACCATAACTTGTATTTTCCTTCTGATCGGTCAATAATACCAGTATAGAGACTCTTACATGTACAGCAGCATTTAAAGTTAATGGTAACATATTTCAACCCTCATAAGGATCTTTAAGTCAGTTGTATATGAATTATGTACACATTTAAGCAGAATATGGAGAGCGGACTTATAATCTTGTTCAACATCGTAACCAGAAATCACATTCCGAGATAATATCTGTTATGTGAAGTTCTATGAAGATACCAGTTAAATATCTACGGGTGGGGTGGTTAAATGCAAAGAAACCTTGCGATACAATATTAATTTGGTCAGACAGTCACATAAACCAGAACATAAACTGAAGAGCTTCAATTTTCTTTTTCAACATGACGTACATAATTGTGTCATATTTTCAAGGTTATTTTATGATGAAAGTTGTTAGCTGGTCACAACCTAGCTCATGCTCTACATTAAACTTTAACAAATTAGAATACCTTTTATCATAAAATATATAACTCTTTACACCTATACAAACTTGTTTACATAAATATTATAAACCCTGATCAACAACCACTCTACATCTCCATAGTGACATGATACTGGATGCTTTCAAAAACCACCACCTGCCGACTACGTCACATACCTCCAAGTAGTACTGACAAATGTCCTGTGAAGTGTATAAGTGTGCATATGATATGGTGTAGCTGAAATTATTTAAAATTTGAAAAAGAAGCAGATTCTGAAACAAACCATGAAGTTATGAAAACATATAATGTAAGGTTTCAGGGCAAAACTCATAGGAGATAGGACTGGGCACAAACTACTGTTATTTAGTGTGCTATTGTTTATGCTGAAGTGGTTTGGCTAGAGGTGCTTCAAAAATGTGTTTCAAAGAGAGGAGAATACTGATGTCTGATTGAAAAGGAACACCATTGATTTCAACAAGATTTCTATCAAGAGCAGGTGCCAGAAACTTGATACTATGTGTAGCATGGCATAACAATTTACAAAATATATTTTTTGAGGTTTAAATTTTCTTGTAGATGGATCAGTGTTGTATGTTAATGTGTGATGCAATATTTAATGTTATTACGTATGGTACTCAAGTCTAAAAATGCCATTCTTTTTCTGATTTTTTTAAAATCAACTCTAAAAACAGGAAAGTATACTATTGACCAAATATTATTTAATGGACATAAGACATCTGAGGCCACAGAACTTGCAGTTTATTTATAAATGTTATTTAGTACTTACCTCCTCCACCTCCACTGGAGTAGCTGCTGTGTCCACCTCCAAGTCCGCCTCCAGGGTAGTAGCTGCTGTAGCCCCCAAGACCTCCGCCGATTCCTTTCAGACTTCCGCCGCCAAAACCACCACTACTGTATCCACCTCCATGGCCACCTCCAAATCCTCCACTGCTCACAATTTTTACACTGCCGCCTCCAAATCCACCACTGCCGCCCCCAAATCCTCCACTGCTGTAACCACCATGACCACCACTGGAGTAACTACCCAGTCCTAATCCACCACTTGAGTGGCCACTGTAACCCCCAAGCCCTCCACTGCTGTAACCTTTCAGGCTTCCACCTCCAAATCCGCCACCAATTCCCTTGAAACCTCCACTGCTGTAACCACCTCCAAATCCACCACTGCTTCCTCCATGTCCACCTCCAATACCTCCACTACTGTAGCTGCTTCCTCCATGCCCACCTCCCAATCCTCCACTACTGTAACTGCTTCCTCCATATCCACCTAGTCCTCCACTGCTGTAACCACCTCCAAATCCACCACTGCTTCCTCCATGCCCACCTCCACTGCTGTAGCTGCTTCCTCCATGCCCACCTCCCAATCCTCCACTACTGTAACTGCCTAGTCCTCCACTGCTGTAGCTGCTTCCTCCATGCCCGCCTCCCAATCCTCCACTGCTGTAACCACCTCCCAATCCTCCACTGCTGTAACTACCTCCCAATCCTCCACTGCTGTAACCACCTCCATGCCCACCTCCCAATCCTCCACTACTGTAACTGCCTAGTCCTCCACTGCTGTAGCTGCTTCCTCCATGCCCGCCTCCCAATCCTCCACTGCTGTAACCACCTCCCAATCCTCCACTGCTGTAACTACCTCCCAATCCTCCACTGCTGTAACCACCTCCATGACCACCTCCCAATCCACCACTGGATATTCCCTTGAACCCTCCAGTGCTGTAGCTACTGCTACCTGAAAATCCCTTTACAATGCCACCGCCACTGTAACCACCATAACCTCCGCCTCCACCGCCTAAGTCTAGTCCCCCTCCAAGGTCTCCATGGCTGCCACCGCCACTATAATCATAACCACCACCACTGCTGCCGAATCCTGAAAAAAAAAAATACATATATATACATTAGATGTATTTTTTCCAGGCGGTTTCAAAGCATTACACATTAACAAAACACTTTCCCTGGCTCATGCAACGAAAACAAACTCATTTTTTTATTATTACAGTTTGTACAAGAACATGTAATACATTTGAAAGAAGCATGGACGTATCAGAAAGCATAACCTTGTGTATTCGATTGGCCAGTGTGCATTTACAACTTTCTTCATTGTATTTGAGACAGGGCTAAAATTAGAAATTTCCTTACAATTTTAGAAGTTTTCAGCCTTTGTTCTATTGGTTAGTACTGCCGTATAAGCTGGTATCAGACTGCTGGGTTGCCAGGCCAATAGAGGTCANAATTTTTTTATTATTACAGTTTGTACAAGAACATGTAATACATTTGAAAGAAGCATGGACGTATCAGAAAGCATAACCTTGTGTATTCGATTGGCCAGTGTGCATTTACAACTTTCTTCATTGTATTTGAGACGGGGCTAAAATTAGAAATTTCCTTACAATTTTAGAAGTTTTCAGCCTTTGTTCTATTGGTTAGTACTGCCGTATAAGNGGGCTAAAATTAGAAATTTCCTTACAATTTTAGAAGTTTTCAGCCTTTGTTCTATTGGTTAGTACTGCCGTATAAGCTGGTATCAGACTGCTGGGTTGCCAGGCCAATAGAGGTCATTAGTACAAGAGTAGTCGGTAGCCTACAAAGTTTACTTTTCAAGCTGGTTAGGAAAAGTATGACTGTCTGTTATTTCAGGTGTTACAATGTTACATACTGCTGCAGTCTCTGTAAAAAAATATCTTATGTTCATTTTTATTTTTCCAAGTGCATTTCGGAAGAATATTATTAACATTTTTGCAAGAAAGGACAGGCAAAGTTATTCTTTACTATGCTGGTGAGATGCATATCTTGTTAATATTTCATTGGATATAACTCATGTCAGTAGGGAGGCTCTTTCGTAACCACGATCACTAAGACGCACATGTGGCAAGGAGGCTGGACCAGTGATAGCTCACTTAAGGTATCGTGTTTTTCAGAAGCCGTTATTTTCACAGGGTTCCGCCATATTATAGTTTTTCTGTGCTACGTGGAACACAAACTTTTACTTTCCAGCTTGCCTTATATTCTTAAGTGATTTGATTTTTTTTTTAATAGTATGTTTGTTTTATGAATTATCAATGCAAAAGTGGATGTCAGACATGTTCTGAAATGGCGTGTACGTGCGTATGCGTCACGGACACGGGACCGCGGAACAGACGCGCTGCAAAGAAGCGGCTGCCCGTCAAAGATGCCGGCTTCCAAGTTGACGACCTCATGCAGGAGAGGTTTCACTTTCGCCTGGCCGCACGCACGGGCGTGTGTGACGGCCGGTCACCGGGTGAAAGGAGCTCTCGTTCATCTGGATAAACGTCAGCCGATTTACGTACGCTCCGAGAAGAAAGCGGCTGGCTCCCGACCGCCTCGCGGAGGCGTGCGTGTGTGCTTTCCAAACGTCACTTTCACGGGGGGACCCGCCTACATTTATCATCGCCTGCTTGCAGTTTCTCCGTTGCGCTTTTCTCCTGCTCATTGATGGTTTCCCCTGGCGAACCGGCAAGGTCAGCGGCGTGTTCTCTGACCACAGAAGGAGGGGAGCCGATGTGGTTACAGACTTCGTACTTCTCCNCCCCCCTTCTCTATCGCACACTCCGTCTTTTCCTTCAACCTGGATGTGTCAAATAAAAAAATAGTGTAACTAAATATTTACCACAAGTAAAGAAATTTATTTACGAACCATTAAAATTCTAGCGCAGTGTTTCTCGGATTACAACCAGCCAGGCGCGTAGGAACCGCGAAGGGGGAGCGCCCGGCCGTGAATTCCATGGCCGGGCAAAAGTACAGGTTTTTAATCCACACAGAATAGTGTATAATGATAATTGCTTTGCTTTCCCCCTCCTCACGTCAGGTCCGTCATGATATGTAGAAAATTTTTTTATAAATAAACGAGTTTCGGTTAAGGCGCTATCATACATGGAAACAAGTATTTAAATCGCGGTATGTTCTGTTTCTCCTGATTGGTATTAAAATAATACTGATTTTGAGTGGACAAAGCTCCAGGTTGGATAAAGGTATACTTGTAAAATTGTTCATTAATCAAATTTTACCTTAAAAAATATTACAAATTCTACGAGCAGTATATTAAATGTTTAGGAACGAAAAATGGACAAATAGCATTATTTTGCACCTTTAAATCCAAATGTTTTCGGCGGAGAACTCCCGGGCCCCCGCTTTATTTGGGGAGATCGGTAATCCCTGCTCNATGAAATATTTGCTTCCTACGCGCCTGCAAGCAACATGTTAAAATAATTTCTAACTGTATAATATTATTTATCTGTGACCCTTCGTCAATCTGTCGTGCATTAGCTTGCCCCGGAAGTCCTCTAAGGTAAGTTTTTTTGTACAAAGTAAAACGTTGTATACGATTGTTTAGTTGATTGAGGAGACTGCACCTACGAACGCTACCTCTGCAACACGCATGCTAACGCAGATTAGTTAACTAGGTGGCAACAGCTCGCTATTACCAAGCGGTTTTTCTCTCGCCACATGGCAGTTTGTGACGAAAGTAGCATCTTGCGCGATTTTTTGAATGGAATTTATCGAAGCGGAACATGGCAGTTAACGAGCTGGAAGGTCACCAAGCGTCAAGGCTCGCACACCAACAGTCAGATCCTAGCTTGTGGTGAGTGAAACGTACCTTCGGACTCGCATTCGGGGAAAACCAGGGTTCGAATCCCGATCCGACCAACATGATTTCGGTTGTCCAGGGTTTCCCGGTACCACTCGAGGCGAACGCTGGGATGGTTCCTTGCAGTAGGCCATGGCCTATTCGTTCCCCGTTCCTGCTTCTCTGAGCTACTGGTTACGTCTCTAATGACCCCGCTGTCGACGAGACGTCAAGCCCTACCTACCTCCAGAGGCGCCTGATTTTTAAGGAAAGGTTTGCACACGCAACACTTCAATATCCTACGGCCGTCGTGCAGATTTATTTTGGTAGTTAACCCTCGTGTATTTGTGAGAAAACATCCTATTATATGAATGGACCAATAAAAATTAGGGTAGTGTGGTACTGAACGTCTGTAGTTCACGGGTGGATGACTCAAGACTCGTGAGCAATCAACATCAAGAAAGTGGAGCTGGTATGAAGTATGTTTGGGAGGTAATAAACTTGTCATGAAATCTTTTCTGCGAAAATTGAAAGTCCCAGCTTATGAGAAAACAGTCATATTTGCATTTGACCTCGAAGTCACAGTCACCCAGCAGGTTACGTGTTCGCAATCTTGATTTATTAAAGAGGTTCCTCTAGTGTCCAGGGCATCGCAGAAGGGAATAGGAGCGCCTTGCGTTAATCGGGCTCTTTTCCTAACACGCCCTGTTCTGAAGCATCTTGAAGTTCAGGACAAGAAGAGCCACGATAATTTAGAAAATTCATTCGAACTCAAAATAAAACTTAGAACGTTTAGGCACTCTTGTGTTGCAGCTCGGTCGCTGGAGCACACTGGTGAGACACAGTCAAGAATTCTCCATAACACGTGAGAGAGTGAAGAGATTTGGGCGGCTCTTAACAGCGAGATCTTGAGAGCCGATGAGGGCGATTGAGGTATGGAGCATCGCCGGAATGAAAGAGCAGGGGAATGGGGAAACCCGCCGATCAGCGGCATCGTCCGGCACGATTCCCAGTTGCAAAAATCCGGGAGTGGCCCGGCCGGTGATTGAACCCGGTTCGCCTCGGTGGGAGGTGAGCAGGCTAACCGCTCAGCCACCTCGGCCCCCTTCAGTACAAAGTTTTCGCTTTATGGAAGCAGCTAATAAACAAACTGTGGTGGCTCAAGACAGAGCCCTGCTGCCAAATCAATTCACATGACAAGCGAGTTTTTGCGACTCCCTTTGCTTCGGCATGACAATGATTTGTCCACGCGAGATGGTTTACCCTAATTATAACGTACTTCGAAACTAGAAGAACGCCCAAGTTGCTGTTTCAAATGTAAACCTTGCTGGGAAAACAATTCTGCAGTGGCACAGTTTAAGTTGCTGACTGCAGTCCGGAGAATGCGAACATCCATAGGCTGTTCATGGTAAAGTGAGCACTTTTGAGGCCCTAGTTACTTTTTCCTTTCAGCAATTTTTAATCCTTTAATAACATTCTAAAATAAATATTGCCATGCAAGTAATAAACTCAGTGTGTATATTCCACCGCTCTCGGAAGTTAACGTCTAAGTCTAAAATAATATATATTTGTTGATTATTATTCCAAATGAGAGGGCTTTCGAAAGTGCTAACTTTACCGTGAATTTTCTATACTTTTCTTAATATCAGAAATTTTAACGTTAGTTTGTTGTAGTCTTGCGAGATAAGTGAAGCCTAAATATTAACGTCACGTATTATACACACAAACTACTTTTTTCAATTTATTTTCTGTGCATAACATTGTCAGTTAATCCCATTTTAATTAATATTTTTTCCTACCCACTTTATGGGAAAACATAAATCTGTGCTCCTTGCACAACAGCCAGTATTCCGAAACACATTTTTACGTCGTTAATCTCTCGCGTTCCCCAGTGTTAAAATAGTACCAAGTACCAATAGCGCAGCCAGAAATTTCTCAATTTTTGGGGGGGGGGGGATGCACACCAGCCTTAGACAAATACTATGAGAAAAATTACTTTACAATATTACTTTAAAAAATGCATAATCGTTTACAGCCATTAGTATTTTTGTCACAATTGAAGGCCTAAAATTAATTTTAATAGGCTTTACTAGTTGCTGACAACCTTACGGTCAAAAAGGGGGAAGGGCGTTACAACCCCTTCCCTGCCCCCCACCAAGGCTACAAGGGCGTACAGCACAGTTAAGGCAATACTAACGGCCGAGCTTCTTTTAATATTGAGCTTTAATGAGAATCCGACACCGGGGGCACTGTTTACAGATGTTAAACAGCACAATTATTGTAAAACGTGAGGAATGAAAGACGGGTTTACTTACCAGCAGAGTGGACTGGAGGTTCTGCCGTCACAACGCCCAGAGCAGCGACCAGACAGAGAGCCAGCCGACAAACCTGCAACACACGTTGTCGTTACGTGCAGCGACCACCCTCCTCATTCATAATTGTGTTTCCCATTGCCCTTCCTTATTTCACGTTTCCGTCAGAAAAAATTTAGAATACAAGTTTGGTTACGCAACGCCGTCAGTGTTGCGAGAAATTGTTCAATAATGTCGCCGCTTTACACTGGCCGACTAATCAGAGAACGGCTTGCGTGCAAACCTAACATAACATGATCTCAACTCAAAAAAGCACACTCATCCATGACTTATCCAGAATTCCAACCCACAACCTTATGATCTCTGAAGTGCAGAAAACTAAACGCATAATGAATGAGTAATAATACTTAATGAGTAATAAATGGAAAAAGTCCATCAAATCGTTAAAACTGAGAAATTTTATTCTCTGAATTTATTTTATAAGTGTATCATCTGCATGTGCTGTGTAAGAAAAATTATTTAACACCTTATCTGAAAAAAAATTGCAAGAAAATAGTTGTGACGTATAGTGAAGTAAGATTTATCTTCCATCCCCCCTACCCTTCATCCTCCACCCAAAACGTGTATACAATGCAGTTAAATGTAATACAAAAATTAATTTCTAACTTTTTAATTTTTGGCCATTTTATTTTTTTAATGCAAATACTCGGTAACCCTTACTCCCTGATAACCANAAAAAAAAAAAAAAAAAAAAAAAAAAATTATATATATATATATATATATATATATACATGGACGTGTAAAATATTTCTAAGCACAAATATTCTAGAATACATTTAAAAAACACACCGTAAATACTAAATTTTCGTATTTACCATCACACAAATATTAACCCTGTATAATCAAAACCATAAAGAGGCAAAGTGTTGCATTCTCAGAAGTGGTCCGAAAGTCACCAGCGCCTCTATAATAATTTGCGCCGACTTTCACAACTAGCTTGTGGGAAAATAAAACTAAAGCATGACCTAAGAGTATGTAGGCTCCGATGCATCCCTCAGTCATTTAGACAACTCTGGAATATTTAGGTCAGTGTATTTGGAGGGAGGGAGCCGGATGAAAGGCCACGTGGCAAAACATTAAAATCGACGCTTTCTGCCTAGAACTTCTCCGAAACCAACGTTCTGAGGGAACTGTATAACTGCAAAGTTATATACACGCTGCTTCACGCGAGTAAGGTAAGGGCTCACTGATTATCCAATGACTTTAGACTACTCGCCGTTTATTAACACTTTTTGAATCAAACCTTTGGAAAATCACCCCATGCATGATGTGTTTGGTTGTTCCCTGCATATGTAGTGTATCACAAGTATTTTACATGTATTTGTTTTAACATAAGAGTACCTCATTTTCGGTTAAATTGAACTGACTTATATTTATCTATAAATTATAATATTTAATTTATAATATACATGAACTTAAACCGGCAGAAAATAAGTGTGTTGGTAATGCCTAGTAAGAAATAGTTCTTACGCAAAAATTTTATTACACTCAGTGCGCACGAATGCGGTGCCCTGTCCCTTTAAGTGTGATCTTCTAGACTCTGTTAAGCTTTGTTTACATTAGCGGAGGAATATCTTGGAAGTGAAACTTTAGCAGGGCTTCAGAAAGTGTTGACACTCCAGGTTGCGAGGCAATTGTTTGCGGCTGAAATATATAGTAAAATACCTTGACTAACTTGAATACACCTGTTCTAGTTGCGGTAAGATTGCGTCAGAGGAAGTGTACTAACATTTAAAAGCACTTGCATGAACTGTGTTCTAATTTTAAATTCTATCCCCGTTTGTTTTTGTAGTGCTATTGGTAAAAAAAAAAAAACTGTCCGATGGTGGAACATTGAGATTGGTTACTGTGTGGCTGCTGGCAAAAGTGCTCTACCCTCGTATTCCCTCTACGACCCTAGCTCGCTCCCAGCGTTCGTGCACGCAGTCAGTCAACATTTACGATAAATACGCGCAGTTGCAAGAAAACATTCTTAAAATACTTATTTTTAAAAAGTTAATCGCTGTCTAGCTGAAATTTAAGCTATTTTTCGTCATTTCACCTATGTCAAGCGTCTTCTATCACAACTACAAAATAGACTAAAAAGTATATTAAGGGTATGTCACCGACTATGCTGTTTGCATAAATTACGAATCTGCTTACGATCTAAGTATTCAAATTATTATTTTTCAGATTTTTTTTTTTTTTTTAGTGGCTTGTTGGTAAAGGGTATTTTGGTTTACTTGAGAGGGGATATTAAGCTACTTTGTTTCGGAGTAGTAGAGCAACCTGCCACAGAGGTCCTGCACAGTTGGTTCATGGGTAATCGAACACTTTAAAAAAAAACCTGCCAGTGACTTGATATATTTCAACGTAAACACTGTCACTCCCCTCCCAGCGGAAAAAAAACCAGCTAGTTAGGATACGAGTTTGACAGTTTAAAGTCTCATTTAAAAGTGTGTGATTTTTAAATGGCCGACATTTAAAATCTGCATTTTCTTTCTTCTTTACAAAGTAAGAATTGGCATGACAACATAGATAGAATATTTTGACTTGTAAATTGTACCCTGACGATTCCATAAATACATTAAAATGTGGCGTGTATTAGTTATATTTCGCACAGACATGACTTAAATTTTTTTAAGTAGCCCAAGATTGTCCTCCGCTACTTATAGAGAATCAGTGTATGGATATCTGGATTTTGTCCTGTCAGTTTCACGGTCAACCCAGTTAACAACACTGCAACTATAGCTCCACCGAATTACGTGAGCGTGCTGAAGACTTCGCGCCTACTCATCAAACCGTATTTTTTTAGAATGAGTATTGCTTTTTTTTTTTTTAAATTAGAATACGTTGTAGATATGTGACGTGATTTTTTACGGTATCGTGAATGATGTATTAATTTGTAATCACTACAATTGCATATGGATTCAGGGCTTGCGTGTTCCTGTAAACATGGCTTTTATAAGTTAACTCCATTGCGAGTTGTTCGCAACCACCGGATACGCAACGTGTGCGCCAGGGATAACTGCCGGTTAGCGTACTATTCGGTGTGCAACGAGAATGAGGGAAGTACTATTTTTTTCCACGCAAGCTGTTACTTCTACGAAAGTTCAAAAACGTTCAAATGGGTCTTATACAAGAATACGATTTTGTGTGTGGCTTGAGGGGACGCTCTAGTAAAACAAGTGTTTTTTGTGCGGATATGCGTATCTCAGCAAATACATGTTCTGGTAATACGTAGTGTCTTCAGGAAAGGTAATTAAAAATCTATTTTTTTATATACATCCACCACATCTTACTTTTATCATATTAAATATACTCAGAAAAAATAGTAAATATGGTGAACTATATATTATTTTTTGGGCTTTTCTGCGCAGTTTCGTAACGGAAAGAAGAATAAGTTCCGCTACCCGGGAATGCGTATCGCAGTGTTAAGAGGGCGCTTCACAATGCTTCCTTATGACCACACGGGGGCCGCGGTGGTGTAGTGGTAAGACTACTCGCCTCCCACCAAGGCGAACCGGGTTCGATTCCCGACGGGGTCGCTCCCGGATTTTCGCATGTGGTAATCGTGCCGGACGATGCCGCTGGTCGGCGGATTTTCCCGAGGATTCCCCGTTTCCCCCGCCCCTGCATTCCGGCGCCGCTCCATAGTCACCTTGCTTCACCCTCATCGGCTCTCCAGACCTCGATGCTAAGAGCCGCCCAAATCTCTTCGCTCACTCACTCTTCACTTACGACCAAGGGCGTTTAATATTGTTTACAAGGGGTTACCCCTCAATATATTCCCGAAATACGTGTGACGGCACGTGTCAAACGGGAATCGAGAGACAAGTGAGGGGGGGGGGGTCGTGGGTTCGTGTCCCACCTGAGTACGGCCGGCCTGTTAAGTGTGTCAGCGGATCATCTCTTTCACGAAGTAAGAGGTACCAACACATGAAATGCTGAGCCACTGTTGTGGACGTCGTTCAGCCGCACATTTCGCGGTGTATTCACACATTTTTGAATCTAACCTTTGAAATATCACCCCATGTACGACGTGTCTGGTTATTTCCTAAATACGCCATGTGTCACAAATATTTTATACTTCGTAAAAGTACCATATTTCTGGTTACATTAAATTTTACTTAAATTTTGCGTATAAATTATATTATTTCATTTACAATTAATATGTATCAAACAGCGAGCAAACAGCTACATTGGTAATGCCTAGTAAGAAATAGTTCTTATGCAACACATTATTACACTGAGTGCGTATGAATGCGGTGCGTTGTCCCTTTGGTGTAATTTTTACGGGGCGGAAGTATATCCTGGAAGTAGAATTTAAGCAGGACTTCAGAACAGTTTGAAGTAACCGCGAATGGACTGTACACACGTACCCATGCTGAAAATGTTGTGCGCGTTAACGTATTAAAGCAGAATATTTCCGAAACGGATTGAACCATTCCAACGAAACAGGAACAAATCTGATTTTTTAATTTTCAATGCGTGGTTACGAAGTGCGTCCGTGTACGTGCCTGAATATGTATTGAAGGACAGACACACGCACGTGTTTTTGAAGTCGTGGGTATTTACTTTACTTCGAAAAAAAAAAAATTGTCACAACTTTTGGCTATGAAAAAACGAATATGTCGAACTTCTATGAGTCATGAGTAACAGTATTTTATCGTTCAGAAAATCTGCCATCATTTTCCCTTTACTAAGGTACTCGGCCATTGAAATAATTATTGCCCCTAACGCGCTGAACTTAAGTGAGTACGAGTAAATCCGCATAGCGCTCCATTCTTCCGGCAGGATCACCAGTGGATGATAAGAGGCTGGAGCCGGGCGGAACCGGATGTCCTGTTCCGCCAGCCAGAAGGGTGGATGCGATGGAGTCAGAGCAGCGGCGGAATGAAAAATGTGGAGAGGGGAACACCCCGAGGAAGCCTCCACGCCATGCCAAAGCCCCACGCAATAACCCCGGGCCGAAAATTTTGAACCGGGGATCCCAAGGGCGGGAGGCCAGAGTATAAACCTCCAAGTCAACTGCGGGTCTATTTAATGTTGCTATCGCCAGAAAATTTTAGAACACGCCCTACGCTCGTTTGACAAAAAAACTGAGGGTATGAAGGAAGTTTTATAAGGAAAGAAGGTTTGAAACGCGCGTATTTATCCGTATTCTCATGGAGGTAAAGGGGAATGGAAGACTACAACCGTAAATGAAAGACAAAAAACGTATCTCACCTGCGCCATGTTTTTCTGCGAGCGCTGCCTGTTGGCGGTGGTAAGAAGCTGATGGTGTGGACGGTACTGGCTGTCTGAGCAGGGCTCCCTGCTTTATATCGACCTTGCCGAGGGGAAAGCGGCCTGCCTGTGTGTTCATCACGGCCGTGTGAGAGGGGAGATTTCCGCGCCGGCATTCCCTCGGGAAAAGGGATATGACCACATCCCTCGTGCAGTTCGTCGCTGAGTCACGTGACGAAACACGTATCCCCTCGCGATAAGTCACCCCCTCCCCACCACTCATTTCTCCACGTGGTAACGATTCACAGACATCGGTGGTCGTGCGTGCCAAGATGGCGTCACGTTTACGTAACGAGAAGGTCGTTAAACGCTGAAGATCCGACTTGACTCGGGTAATGAAAGTACAGGGTTAGTAACCAGCTGGTTCGGAATCCACTAGGTGGAGGTTCCATCGTCTTTTAGCGTTTCTGTGCACCATTTGACAAACGTTGTTATTTGCGATCGAAATAACTGTATTTATATTAATATAACTGTCATATGTAAATGTATGTACGGATATCCAGGTAACGGCATGTAGCACAACATGCACACTAATATAAAATAATATTTATGAATGAAAATGCTATAAAATATTTTCCCTACTAGATATAAATAAGTGTGTGAGTTTATACAGGATTATTCTAAAATCATGGGACAAACATTGAGGGGTGGTAGAGCTCACTAAAATAAACAATTATCGTATAGGAATATATGGGCGGAAGTGCGCGTTGAGGCACAAACACAAAAACATAACACATTAACGGAAACATAAAATGTTCATTAGCAGCATACTTAACGAGTGATTCCGTACATAAAATGTTTAAACAGTTGCTGGAAATGCATCCACCAACAGTCACGCATGCTTGGCGACCTCTACATATGGCGTGATTGGCTGACAATGGTGGCGATAGTTGAGGGCAGTCAAACGGTGCGCCAGTGACCTGCTGCATCAGCGATCAAAGCATTTGCGCTTGAGAGTTCGGCCGTGACGGGTGATTTTACGAATAGCGAAAAGGCAGACATGCATCCAATGTACGGTGCTGCTAATGGTAACGGCAGAGCAGCGCTACGGCTGTATCGGGAACGCTTTCCACGTAGACGCATGCCGAACCACGAAATGTTTGAGTGATTAGCGATTACATCGGTAACTTTGTGAAAATGGTCCATTTATCGCCAGTACTGATGGAAGGGGTCGATCGAGGACTGTACGACAACCACACCTTGACTATCCTGTGCGGCTGCACGCGTGCGTGAAATACTCGGCGTATTTGAATCTGTTCGCCAATCACTCCACCGACGCTACCAAGCTTGCATTACTGTCGGTGGTAGCAATTTTGAGCAATTATTATAAAAATTGCTGTCAAAAGGCATTTAGCGGCGACGTTGTAAATAAACAATTTGTTGCATTTAATGTGTTATTTTTGTGTTTGTGCCTCAACGCGTCACTCCCTTCCATATATTCCTATGCAATAATTGTTTGTTTTAGTGAGCTCTACCACCCCTCAATGTTTGTCCCATGATTTTAGTATAATCCTGTATATATATATATATATATGTCGTATGTATATACATATATAGTATGTGCGCGCGCGCGTCTGTAACAACTGTTTTCCAAATGTCGCCTAACTCTACACACTCATAATGCCTGGAAAGGAACTCTGTTTTCGTATTTCCCGGCCATGCTGAATGCTTCATTTAAAAATAGCAGCCTTAAATGTTTTGGGCGTGAAGTATCATTTCTCAGAGACCAGTTTGACAGGTGTGAGTGTGAACCAAACTTGGTACGCTGCAGGACCTAATGAGAGTGATAAATCCAGTAATGAATCGCCTATTTCTTCCACCAGACGGAAATAAGGCTAGAAATTAATACTCACAGAAAATATGTCGGATTTTGTTATATGCTGAAGCAAAATAAATTGGCAATGGAAGTCATGGCAGAAAGTTCTTTATGAAGTCCCATAGTGTATCGCTGCGCTACAACAAGACTGCCGATCAATTCAATGTCTCGCGTATAGAGACGAAGCATCGTTGAATGCGCAACCTGGTAGCCGTTAATGTCCCTCGAGCTTTTTTTACCTTCACCAAATACCGTATATGTTTTTGTAGTTGTGATGATCTGTATTTACGCCATTGAAATAAAAGTCAAACGCATACATTAAAACAAACATAATTTACAACACTGGCGTTTTATAAGTACACTTATATTATTTTTAATATTTGAGTATATTTATAGCGTTCATTAATAAAGATTTAATTACCAAAATAATGTTTTCCAAATATGTAAAAGTCATAATTTTATACTATTAACAATAGACTTCCTTCACAAAAAGTCTGAAAGACCTTGCTCAGCAGCCGCGGAGGTTAGAAGGTTAATAGTTTAGGCGATCGCTACTCAAGTGTGAAAATTGTCATCCTATATTTCTGAAATCTTGCTCAAACAAATGCTATAATAATTTCAATTTTTTTATATTTATAATTATTTATTAATTTTTGTAACTTCGTAGCATTAAAAACTTTAATAAGAAACTCCGTTAGTTGTAGTCACTTCGAATGTGAAAAAGTATAAAACCAGTAATGAAAAACAATTTAACTTTTACCTTAAACTTTCTCATTCCTATTCCTATTTGCAAGTATTAACGTTTCAAAATGTACCTTTAATGGGCGTTCTTGTGTATGGCAAAACCCTAAGAGGCCACCCAAAAATAGTTCATTTATTTTTGTATGTCTGTTCCGTCATTTGGCAAAAGGTACTAAATGGATTTTGTTATCAAACTTACACTGCAAGATAGGGTTTAAGCCAACTAAAGACTGGAGTGTATATCATCACAGAATATCGACAGGGAACTGAACAATAAATATTAAACAATATTGATTACCTTTCAAATTTAATCTATTCTGGACCTATTTTAATGTGGGTATAGTAGTTGTATTAATTTTAATTATTCTCTATTGTTACGTTATATTTTTTATTCCGGGCGGGCGAGGCCGCGGGCTGCAGCTGGTAAAAAACATATAAAATAAATTTTTTAACATTCTAGTTTGCTTTCTTTCTTTTTTAATCCCATGACACCAAATTGTTAAAATTAGTTTACTTATTATAACTATTTATGTTTTATGTTCAGTTTCATAGAAAACAATATAACCTACTGTCTTGTCATTCATGTCTAACGGCACGTCAAAAGAAGAAATACCGTAAGCACTTGATGAACGTTAGAGTAGAGCCTGTTCACGGTAAACTGAGCATGCACATTGTGTATTCTTCCACCATATGTACAAATAACATTGCCATGGGCCAGATCACTTTATTCATGCGTCATCCAAGTAAAACTGTACAATTATTAGAAAAAAAATATTTACAAACATTTGTTAGTTCTTACACTTATGTGTACTAAAAAAACAGAAAGTAAGATGAATCATTTTAGTAATCACAAGCATTTACCTCACATTTTAAATTAAACCTTAAGACATGGAATTACTTTCCTTACGTCATTACCAACTTTACTAGGCTCATACCATTCGACGTGCAGCCTTAAAATATTTGCAGGAAGCGGCAGTGACATTTTTCAAATGTTGATTTCCAAAGTGCTCACTTTACCGTGAACAGCCTTTAGAAGTAGAGTGACTTCCGGTGGGACACTGAGCCTTACTGTGCAGCATGCAGATGTAATTAATAAGTAGTTTAGAGACTACAATTGTCATTAAATTACGATGTAAGTTGCATATGAAACAAATTTTTTAACACAGAAAAATGTTTTTTGTTAGAATTTACTTATTTAAATATTTTTAAAAAATATTAAGAGTTTATTTTAACGAAAATTTTAACGTATTACCATTCCAGATTCTGTAGAAAGCACATTTTACAAAAAAAAAAAAAAATCAAGCAAGTTTATTGTAATAATTAGTGTGATTGTATTTAATAGAAATAAGTGAGTGAGTGAAGAGATCTGGGCGGCTCTTAACAGTGAGATCTTGAGAGCCGATGAAGGCGAAACGAGGTGAGAATAGCAGCACCGGAATGCAAGAGCAGGGGAAACGGGAGATCACAAAAAAAAAACCCCGCCGACCAGCGTCATCGTCCGGCACGATTCCCACTTCTGAAAATCTGAGAGTGAACCCGGTTCGCCTTGGTGGGAGGCGAGAAGTCTAACCGCTCAGCCACCGCGGCCCCAATATTGCTTGATGAAGGTTTTGTATAAAATGTGCTTTCTGAAGCATCCAGAATGGAAATGAGATTAAATTTTCATTGAAAACAAACTCTTATTATTTGAGCAAAAGAAAAACATTCAACTATGTAAATCTTTGAAAAATATTTTTCAGTGCTGCTAAATATATTAGGTCGTAATTTTCTGGCTATTTTGGTGGTGTTTGTACTACTTTTTAACGAACTGTGGAGTTATAACACTCGGATGGAATCCACTCTCCTTCTACCTTAATATCTGAGTATTCCTCCCAGTGGCGTAGCGTAGCCCAGAGCGCACATAGGGCAAATAAATACACTGAGAACAGAATATTCACCCAACACTTAAATATCTGTAATGTGTAAAACTCTTACAGCAGGAGGAAGGCTGCCAAGCTAATGCGTGTTTTTCTACAGTTCGACCTTCTTCCTTCCCCGAGGCAGATTGGCTGTCCTCCCCAAAACACTGTCTTCCCTCCCATTTCCCCATAAATGAGATGTATCAAGGTCGAGAAAACACCATAAACTGACCGTAGGACTATATAAGAACTTTGTTGTACCAATCAGATCGCCCGTCGTGATTTTATTCCGGGAAAGAAAGCCAAAGCAGGCATTAAAGCATTCAACCATTTTACTTCGAAACAAAAAAAATTTTTTGTTTAATTAGTAATTATAAGTTTTAAATTTGGCAGCATTGGTCTCTTAGGAAAAATAATTTCACAAACTTCTACTGAAAGTAAACAAAATGAAACAATTGCTTTTCTGATTTAAATAAATTTCCACATATTAATTTTTTTTAAGCACCTCACAGTTTGGGCCCCTCCCATACGAAAAACCTGGCTACGCTAATTTCCTCTTAATGTATCCATATATGAAGTAGAAGGTTAAAATACTGTAAGTACACGAAGTCGAGTTTTTGTGTTGTCCACAAGCAAACCATAATTGTTATCTATAGAATTTCAACACTTGCCTTCCGTTTCAACAATTAAAAAAAAAATGGTATTAATATCTGGAAGCTTTACTAAGAAATAGTGGGGCCGCGGTGAATGAGCGGTTAGACCGCTCGCCTTCCATCAAGGCCGGGTGACTCCGGATTTTCACACGTGGGAATCGTGGCCGGACGATGCAGCTGGTCGGTGGGTTTTCTCGGGGATCTTCCGTTTCCGGTGCTGCTTAATGCTCACCTCATTTCACCCTCATCGGTTATCAAGATCTCGTTGTTAAGAGCCGCCCAAATCTCTCAACTGTCAACTCAATCAAGAAACAGTAAGTGTTATTACGCACAGCCGCTTCGCCTC